>JAWKAU010000126.1:0-403000 GCA_033398695.1 Orobanche coerulescens | reverse complement strand
AACCAAGGTGAGAACCGAGCATTCATAAAACACTATGCCCACGACATATGATCAATACCTGCTCAACAGGTTAAAATATACGTGCCCAACGACAAATCAGTGATACAGAACACCACAATGAATTACACGAAGATGAACCAAACCAAAACTGAATTAAATATGAATCACAATGAATTACATGAAGATGAACCAAACCAGCCCGAAGCTGTAACAATGAAGGCCGAAGCCACGGCACGAAGCCGTATCAAAATGAAACCATCCAATGGTTGTTGACCTACTGAACTGTAGGTGTTGGGGGAACAACCGCGAAGGTTCAGGCCCCACCAAACTTACCCCATAATGAAACCATCCAATGGCCGTTGACCTACTGACCCGTAGGTGTTGGGGGAAACAACCGCGAAAGTTCAGGCCCCACCAAACTTACCCCATAATGAAACCATCCAATGGCCGTTGACCTACTGAGTTGTAGGTGTTGGGGGAAACAACCGCGAAGGTTCAGGACCCACCAAACTTACCCCATCGAGCACTAGCCGAGACTAGCCTCCAAAAACACAATTAATCACAAACGGCAACGATCCCAAGATTACCGAATTCACGAGAATGATAGTGTGCTGCCTTGAGTCGGCCAACACGACAACAATGACTCACGGATGGGCACTGTCCTCGGTGGCCCCAATTCAATACCTCGATTGCCTTAGAATGGCCAACTGATAATAATGATGCAGCGGATGATTCAACCCTTCGATTGCCTTAGAATGGCCAACCGATAACAATGATACAATGAATGATTGAACATTTCGATTGCCTCAGGACAGAAAATCGATAACAATGATACAATGAATGATTGAACACTTCGATTGCCTTAGGACGGCCAATCGATAACAATGATACAATGAATGATTGAACACTTCGACTGCCTTAGGATGGCCAATCGATAACAATGATACAATGAATGCCTCGGCACCTTTAATCAGTTACCGACGACAAGGATGAGGAATGAATTACGACAATGCCTTCAATCGGCCAATACAACATAAATGACAGGACACCCAACATTAATAACAATGATTACAACAATGTCTTAGATCGACATCAATATCAACAACAATCGATACATCAATACCACAAACCGGCTATCGACAATAACATTAACAAAGAGTATCCCAATGCCTTGAACCGGCCATTAATGAACAATAATAAACATTTGGCATAATTGCCAAAGAGTATCGTATCGAACGATCCCCTAATGTCAATGAACTTATGAAGAGACTAAGTCTCGGAATGATACAACACATGTTGGGATTCCGAAAATAAAACGAACTACGCAGCGGAAATAAATACGAATCCCAAACAGGATCGATCAAGTAACGTATATACGAAAAAAAAAATACATACAAAGGTAAAGATTCATACCCTTGAAGCCTTTGAAATAAATCTTCGTAAAGTGTAGACGATGATCACGATCCCGTCCCGAACACGAAATCCCTTCGTTCCAAGCACCGAAAATTCAAAGCCTCTACTTCACACGTGTCGGAAGTTGTCTGGAAAAATCTACAACACTCCGTTCTATGAAGAACACGGCTAGGAAGTATTGTAGGAATTTTTTCTCTCTTAATTTTTCTTACTTCTTTTCACCTCAAAGATGAACAAAATGAAGAAGGAAAATTTTTCTCTCTCTCCTCACATAAAACTCACGGCAGGCAGCTCTTATTTTGCCAAGATGTTCTCACTTTGCAAGTGTGTGTGTGTGTGTTAGTTGTTATAATGTGTTGTTTATATATTATCTCAAACATATAATACAAATCATATAATTGAGATAAAATGTCAACACATAATAACAAAAATACAACTAACACATACACATGCATGGAAATGATTCTATGTGATGTGGGGAGAGGGAGGGTGGCCCATGGTGGAAGTTTCCTAGAAAACGAGCCGAGTCACTCGGCTCGTGTATCGGACGTTCGTCAAACGACTCCGTTAAATACACTCCGTTTAATCACCAATGTATTTATATTAATTAATTAATCTAATTAATTAATAATATCAAATACAAATATATTTCTCTAAGAAATATAATTTATAAATTAAATTAATCACCCGGTAACTTAATTTTAATTCATAAGACCGCTATTTTGATTTATCTAATAAATCATAATTAGATATCCAATATCTAATATTTATAGAGAGATAATAAATTCACATTTATCCGTCAACGCTCCTGATGCGCGACTCCGTAGGTCCGTCTCAGCCGACATTGGGAGGAACCAATGAGTGTGGGTAGCACTTAGCCAGCCTAGCGGGCCGCACTGTAAACCCCGACTGAGAACGAATGAAGGGATCATTCCAGAACCATTATGTCGTGAATACTATATACATATAGACCCTTTATCAGATGTCCCGGTCAAGTCTTCGGGTCACGGTAAAGTCAAACCCTACTATTGACTAGACTCTATACATGTGTTAATGCAAATCAAGACCGACTGATTAATAGTGTATCTAATACGACTATATCAGAATGCTTTGGCCAAAGACTCATGATCTTATTTTCCATTAACCGTATAGGACATACGCCTGCTCACTAACAGGAGATAAAATCCTTTCTTGGCATACAGTAAAGACTGCTACCTGCCCGTATAGTCCGCACTTCGAGGTCGACTCAGCAATCAAGCAAATGAGTCTAACTACTCTAATGACAAACTAAACGTCACAGACACATCTTCTACTGAATCCTCAAGTCAAAGGTCCACATACACTATCACAACCTCTTGATTCGTCATCGACTCTTCGAGAGTGAAAACTGTGTGACTGAATCGAGTATGAGTCGTGTTCGAGTATACTGGTCCCACCAATATACTTTATAACTATGATATCAAGACGTGCACACGTCCTAGCATCAGTTATACAAGTCTTATTAAAACTTAATGCCCATTTAAGTTTATTGACTTGCGAACGATTTTCGTAAATAAACTTTAAACACTTCCAGTGAATTTTCTCTTATCCCATAACGAGAATGGAATGTTCAGTATATTTACATGGACTTCACTTCAATGTTTACCAAGTCAAGAATGCAATTGAAATACAATAAACAGTGAATGAATCGAATTGCCTTTCTATTATTTATTCCATAATTACAAGTACAATGCCCCTACTCTCTCATCCCCTGAGTGGCATTCGAGGGCATATTCCTAACAATCTCCCACTTGCACTCAATGCCACACATCATGATATCCAATACCCATGTTCTTCAGATGTCTTTCCAAGACAGCCTGAGATAATGGCTTAGTCAGCGGGTCAGAGACATTGTCTTCTGAGTCTACTCTTTCCAATGAAACATATCCTTTTTCCACCATCTCTCGAATGATGTGGTACTTTCTCTCTATATGCTTGGTGTTGTGGTGAGCCCTCGGCTCCTTGGCTTGGGCGACAGCTCCATCATTATCACAGAATAGTGATATAGGAAACTCCGCGTTAGGCACCACTTGAAGTTCTTGTATAAACTTCTGCATCCAAAATGCTTCTTTGCTACCCTCTGAGGCAGCTTGATACTGCTTGGCAAGGTGGAATCTGCAGAGCGGTTTGCTTGGAGCTTCTCAATATACCGCTCCTCCATTGAGAGTAAATAAATACCGGATGTCGACTTAGAGTCGTCATTGTCTCCTTGAAAATCGAATCGGTGAATCCAATCACCTTCGATTCTCCACCACCATAAGTAAGAACTAAATCTCTAGTTCTTCTTAAGTACTTAAGAATGTTCTTTACGGCATCAATATTCCCTTCCCGAGTTTGCTTGAAATCGACTTACCATACTCACGGCGTAGGCTAAGTCTCGGTCTCGTACACAACATAGCGTACATGAGGCTACCCATCGCCGAGGCATAGGGTACCTTACTCATCTCTCTCTTGTCTTCCTCACTTTGAGGACACATTTTCGTGGTGAGATGAATTCCATGTCGCATGGGAAGGAACCTCTTTAGATTCATCCATCTTGAATCTTCTCAGGATTTTATCGATATAAAGGGCTTGGGAAAGTCCTATCATTCTTCGTGGTCTATCTCTGTAAAGACGGATCCCTAGAATATAGGAAGCTTCTCCCAAGTCTTTCATGGAGAACGTTTTAGAAAGCCAAGCTTTCACAGTGCTGAGCATTGCTATGTTATTTCCTATAAGTAGAATATCATCTACATATAGTACTAAGAACGCAATGTTGCTCCCACTGATCTTTTTGTAAACACACGGTTCCTCCTCATTTCGTTCAAAGTCAAAATCCTTAACTGCTTCGTCAAATCGAAGGTTCCAACTCCGAGAAGCTTGCTTCAGACCATAAATGGCTCGTTGCAGCTTACACACTTTATGAATATTAGCTTTGGACACAAAACCTTTAGTCGCTCCATATAGATTTCCTCCGAGGTATCCATTTAGAAAAGCCGTTTTGACATCCATTTGCCATATTTCATAATCATAATAGGCAGCAATGGCAAGCATCATGCGAATCGACTTTATCATAGCTACGGGCGAGAAGGTATCATGATAATCGATTCCTTCCCTTTGGGTATAACCCTTTGCCACAAGCCTGGCCTTATAGGCATCAACCTTGCCATCCCCATCAATCTTTTTCTTATAGATCCATTTATTTCCAATAGTCCTCATGCCAGTTGGAAGATCTACTAGAGTCCAGACCTGATTGGTATGCATCGAGTCTATCTCAGCTTCCATTGCTTCTTGCCATTTGTCAGAGTCTACATCCACTATCGCTTGGTCATAGGTGACAGGGTCGTTTTCACTGCTATCAGGTGTGTCGTGGAGACCCAGTTCCTCGACATGTGTATAGCCATACCTCTCAGGTAAGTGAGATACCCTATCATACCTTCGAAGTGGAGATTGTGTTACAATAGGTTCGGTTCTTGATCCCTGATCAGATGTCTCCTTAGGAGTTTCATTATGCTCTTCCAAAGAGATATTTCTACCCGAGCCACCTTCCTGAATGAATTCATCCTCAAGGAAGTGCGCTTGTAATGCCACAACGACCCTATGGTCTTCTGGCATGTAGAATAGATAACCCATCGAGTCCTCTGGGTATCCTATGAAACATCCTTTTATGGACCTCGCTTCCAGTTTGTCCACCTTAGCCTTTTTGACATAGGCTGGACATCCCCAAATCTTTATGTGATTAAGGCTTGGTTTCTTACCCTTCCACATCTCATGCGGAGTGATAGGAACAGATTTGGAAGGACATCTATTTAGGATATAGGCAGCGGTTAGTAAGGCATACCCCCACAGGTAAATAGGTAAATCAGTGTAATTTAACATGGAGCGAACCATGTCCAACAAAGTCCGATTTCTCCTTTCTGAAACACCATTTAACTGTGGGGTTCCTGGAGGCGTGAATTGTGAAACTATTCCATGTTCCTTAAGGAACTCATCAAACTCAGTGCTCATATATTCGCCATTTCGGTCCGACCGAAGTGCTTTGATATGACATCCAGTTTGTTTTTCAAAGAGGGCCTTAAATTCTTTGAATTTATCTAAGTCTTGATTTTTATTTTTCATTAAGGACTCAATCACCTCCCTAGTATGATCATCTTTGAACGTTATGAAATTTTTATATCCGTCTGGGGCTACTTCTAAAGCACCACAAACATCGGTATGCACCAATCCAAGTTTATCGGCCCTTTCAAAAGTCCCTGTGAAGGGGAACTTAGTCATTTTGCCTCTAAGGCAAGATTCACAAGTTGGATAGGGTTCTGACCCAATGGACTTAAAAGTCCATCTTTTCCATTTTCTCGAACCTTGGTCCGACCAACATGGCCAAGTCTAAGGTGCCATTTAAGAGCTTGATTAGTATCTTGCCTACCACGTTTCCTAGTTATAGTGTTCACTGCTGTTTTATTTTGCATGTTCAGATGATATAAACCATTCAACAATGTAGTTGTTCCAACCAATTTATTTCGAAAATAAATTTTACAACTGCCATTGCCAATGAAGAAACAAAATCCTTTCCAGTCCAAGACTGGAATGGATACAATGTTTTTATGCCCCTTGGGCAAAACAAGTACTTCATTAATGTCAAAATAAAACCAGATTCTAAACCCAGAAGGATTGATCCAATATCAGTTGCCTCGACACTTTGTCCGCTTCCAACAGTGATCATTATTTCCCCAGCTTCAAGTTTTCTACTTCGTTCCAGATCCTGATTCATAGTACAAATGTGAGAAGTGGCACCTGAATCCAGAATCCATGAAGCAGAATATACAGAGCGGAACAATTAGTTTCAAAACAAAAAGTTCCGCACTGATGCGCCATTAATCTTGGGACAAGTCCTTCGCCAAATGGCTGACTCACCGCATTGAAGGCATTTGTCCGTAGGTTTTGGACCACCTACCTTTTGAACCTTTCGGGCCTTGCCCTTTCCTTTTTGCACCCCTTTCTTGGGTTTGTACTGCTCGTAGGTCTTTTTCTTCTTGTTCTTGGACCTCTTAGGCCCAGAACAAATCACAAGAGCACCTCTCTCGGTTTAGTCTTCATGTTAGATCGCCGTCACCGCTTATTCATTAGCCCGGCTAATGTGCATGTAATTTCATTACGGTTGAAATTCATTACAAACTGCGTGAAAGAGTCGTAGAGATTGAAGGATGAGATCAATTTGAAGGGATAAATCCATATTAAAGTTGAGCACCTCGAGCCTCTCAATCATAGAGATCATCTTGAAGACGTGGTCTCCCACTTTCTCCCCTTCTTTCATCCTAGCACTGAACAACTACTTTGATATCTCATATCTAGCAGTCCTACTGTGCTCTCCATAAAGTTCGGTCAAGTGTGCGAGAATCTGCCTAGCAGAAGTCATTTTCTCGTGCGCTCTCTGCAGCTCATTAGTCATTGAGCCCATCATAAAACCACGGACTAGCACATCATCCTTGACCCATTTTTCATGGACGTCAATGTCTTCCTGATTACCCCTAGTCCGAATTGGAGTCGGTGGAATGTCCGCCTCCAAGACGTATCCCAGAGACTCCATACTGAGTACAATCATCAGATTCCGCAACCAGTCAACAAAGTTAGGGCCAGTTAGGAGATTCTTTTCAAGTAGTATTGCAAGTGGGTTTTTAGCCATTTTAGAGAGATTCAATTTCGTTTTCTGCAAAGATTTAGACAAGATTAAATTAGTGACTTGTTTAATTATGACCGAGTATAGAACTTAAGGGCTTGTATAATTCATGTCTCGGCTCCCACTAATTTTATCGGAATTATACACTCTCATGTTATAATCCGGAAATCATGGTTAGATCGACTTCTTAGTGGTGATCAAGTTCTTTACAAATTTTAACAGACGCAACCTATCAGGTTTCTTGCCAATTAATTTCTGTAAAGTGGTGTCTAACACCAACCCGTCTAACGGATGATTTGATCTTCTTTTACCCCTAGTCTTCATGCCCTCAACCTATCAGGTTTCTTGGCAATCCAGACTATCTAAGTTTTTGACCATCAACGTCTATCAGTTTGACTATTGAATCTCACCCGGCAACCTATCAGGTTTCTAGGGGCGAAATTTATCACCAACCGAAGGCATCTAATGCACTCAAGAATTTTTTAACCTCTACCAAATGTACTACCCCGATAACTCGGAAGCATAGCACACCAGCTCGGGTATCAATTTTCTACGAGTTTGATGGAGGGTAGGAAACCTCGTAACCTTTTTCAAACTTAGTCTGTTTGTAGTCGGGAGAATTTCGCGATTAATGTTACACTTTGCACATTAATTCAATTATACGCGCGTTTGTTGGTTTGTCAATCATTCAAAATGAAAAAACAGAAAACAGTAACCTAGTTAATACCAACATATAGCTCATGGACCTAATTCCTAAGTACTGGGCCAAGCGAATGACCCAATAAAAAAAATAGTCTTCGATTCTTCGTCTTCTCAGTCGGTTGTCTTCGGTCTTCTTCATACCCAAAATAATAATTACATCATTGAAAAATTGCATCCTATACAAGTTTTTCTAGTAAATATAAATAGGCTCAAAACGGCCTTTACAACCCAATTGAATCGAACAAATCAAAAAACTAAGTCCACGAGCTATATCACCATCACATAAGGATTCCATACAACATGTAATGGCAACGAAATTAAACAATTAATCTTAATATAAATTAATCTAATTAATCTATAAATTAATCTATTCAATTTCTACTATATTAATCCAATTAATATAAAGTGGCATTAAAATTAAATAATCAATTAAGATATTAATCCAATCAATATAAAATTAATCTATTCAATTTTAATGGTATTAATCCAATTAATACTAATAATCGTCATTTAAATTCATTCGAATTAATCCGGCCAAAATAATATTTTCGTTTAATTTATTTCCTTTAACTAAAAAAATATTCCAAATATTAATTTAGTCAAATTAAAATCCAATTTAAATTTTGGGAAATAATTAAAACGAAATATAAACTTAAAACGAGTCCCTGACAATCCGATTTTAGGCCCACCATGCCCGATTCAAAATCGGGCCAAAACCCGAGGGTTGCTGGCCGAGCCACCGCTTCAGTCGGGCCGATCATTCTCGGCCGTGGCCGAGACATGGCCGATCATGGCCGATCATGCTTTCGGCGATGCAGGCGACGGCCAGGCCTTGCCAAAGACCGACAAATTTCGTTTCTTCGTTTTCGGCCGTTTAAAAAACGTGATGCTACAACGAACAATTTAAAATCTACAATTATTCCAAACATGATTCTAAATCATAATCATCATCCAAAAGCATTCAAAATGCACAAATAATCGTATATACGGAAACATTGACCTCGCTCCGATACCACTGTTGGGATTCCGAAAATAAAACGAAATACGCAGCGGAAATAAATACGAATCCCAAACAGGATCGATCAAGTAACATATATACGAAAAAAAAATACATACAAAGGTAAAGATTCATACCCTTGAAGCCTTTGAAATAAATCTTCGTAAAGTGTAGACGATGATCACGATCCCGTCCCGAACACGAAATCCCTTCGTTCCAAGCACCGAAAATTCAAAGCCTCTACTTCACACGTGTCGGAAGTTGTCCGGAAAAATCTACAACACTCCGTTCTATGAAGAACACGGCTAGGAAGTATTGTAGGAATTTTTCTCTCTTAATTTTTCTTACTTCTTTTCACCTCAAAGATGAACAAAATGAAGAAGGAAAATTTTTCTCTCTCTCCTCACGTAAAACTCACGGCAGGCAGCTCTTATTTTGCCAAGATGTTCTCACTTTGCAAGTGTGTGTGTGTGTTAGTTGTTATAATGTGTTGTTTATATATTATCTCAAACATATAATACAAACCATATAATTGAGATAAAATGTCAACACATAATAATAAAAATACAACTAACACATACACATGCATGGAAATGATTCCATGTAATGTGGGGAGAGGGAGGGTGGACCATGGTGGAAGTTTCCTAGAAAACGAGCCGAGTCACTCGGCTCGTGTATCAGACGTTCGTCAAACGACTCCGTTAAATACACTCCGTTTAATCACCAATGTATTTATATTAATTAATTAATCTAATTAATTAATAATATCAAATACAAATATATTTCTCTAAGAAATATAATTTATGAATTAAATTAATCACCCGGTAACTTAATTTTAATTCATAAGACCGCTATTTTGATTTATCTAATAAATCATAATTAGATATCGATATCTAATATTTATAGAGAGATAATAAATTCACATTTATCCATCAACGCTCCCGATGCGCGACTCCGTAGGTCCGTCTCACCGGCATTGGGAGGAACCAATGAGTACGGCAAGACTTAGCCGGCTGGCGGGCCGCACTGTAAACCCCGGCGAGAACCAATGAAGGGATCATTCCAGAACCATTAAGTCTAGAATACTATATATGTATAGACCCTTTATCAGATGTCCCGGTCAAGTCTTCGGGTCACGGTAAATTCAAACCCTACTATTGACTAGACTCTATACATGTGTTAATGCAAATCAAGACCGACTGATTAATAGTGTATCTAATACGACTATATCAGAATGCTTTGGCCAAAGACTCATGATCTTATTTTCCATTAACCGTATAGGACATACGCCTGCTCACTAACAGGAGATAAAATCCTTTCTTGGCATACAGTAAAGACTACTACCTGCCCGTATAGTCCGCACTTCGAGGTCGACTCAGCAATCAAGCAAATGAGTCTAACTACTCTAATGACAAACTAAACGTCACAGGCACATCTTCTACTGAATCCTCAAGTCAAAGGTCCACATACACTATCACAACCTTTTGATTCGTCATCGACTCTTCGAGAGTGAATACCGTGTGACTGAATCAAGTATGAGTCGTGTTCGAGTATACTGGTCCCACCAATATACTTTATAACTATGCTATCAAGACGTGCACACGTCCTAGCATCAGTTATACAAGTCTTATTAAAACTTAATGCCCATTTAAGTTTATTGACTTGCGAACGATTTTCGTAAATAAACTTTAAACACTTCCAGTGCATTTTCTCTTATCCCATAACGAGAATGGAATGTTCAGTATATTTACATGGACTTCACTTCAATGTTTACCAAGTCAAGAATGCAATTGAAATACAATAAACAGTGAATGAATCGAATTGCCTTTTTATTATTTATTCCATAATTACAAGTACAATGCCCCTACTCTCTCATCCCCTGAGTGGCATTCGAGGGCATATTCCTAACAACACATTCATACAAATATATGATAACATTAATCTCATTGACTAGTACAAGTATAAAACTTGCCTCAAACCGAAGGCGAGAAAGTCCTTCCACGAACAACGTCCTTGAAGAATATCGGCCGCTCGAACGACCTTCAACAATATAAGTACCAACAATTCGCTTAATATACGAATCAAGCATGATCACAACCAACTCAAAAGATCGATACAACACTACCCACACTTATTGGGGAAATCTAACAACCACATTGTAAACAATCTCTAATTGTTTATAACCAAAACTCAATTATACCGAAAACCAACTTCCAATGAATGATTCAATCCAACAAAACCTCATGAATACTATCAATAATCCCATAGAAATACTTAAATCGGGATTTCAACAACATCTAGTCGGAACCCCCAAAAATTCCAAAGTCAACACCAAGGTTTTCTTGAAAAAATCCTCAATGATTCACAATTTCCAAAAATTACACCAATGAATCCGTAAGAATACAAGAATCCAAGATAGATAATCCATATCTAACATATTTCAACATAAAAGCAAGCTAACTCGAAGAGATCGGGAATGAAACCTTCAAATCCCAAAATTCAAGATTCAATGAAAAATTACCTTGATTTGGAGTGATGAAACTAATTAAATGATGATTAATCCGACTAAGGAGCTTGAAAATGATGATAGGTGAATGCAGCTCAAAGAGATCTCTCCAAAACATCCAAAATCGCCCAAAACCGACGAAGGAGGAGAAGAAATGAAGAAATGACGAATCTGGACTGAGCTGTCCCATATATAGTAAACCCAGCTTAGCGCACGCTATGACCTGATATTTAGCGTGCGCTAGAGGTTTACTGGGCAGTCCAGTGAGCTCTGACTGCCTCGTTAGCGTGCGCTACGAACTTGATAGCATGCGCTAACACCTTACCGATAGCGTGCGTTAATCCAAAATGTTAGCGTGCGCTAACTGATATCTGATACCCAGAAACTGAAGTCCAGAACCTACTGTCCTCTGCCTTGCTCGCGTTAGCGTGCGCTAATACTGAACCATAGAATGTGCCACTTGCACCCCGTTAGCGCGCACTAACAAGAACACGTAGCGTGCGCTACCTCTCAAACTGAATACCAAAATATGATGATGATGATGATGACAATAATCTCGGCTCGATCTCAAATAGTGATGAATAACGAATAACAATTGATATACGATACCAAGTACGCCGAACGGTGAACACAGTTGAATGAATATAAATGATGAATGGTTATTACTGAGTGAAAAATTTATGAATGAAAATTACTGAATGATAATAGTAAATCCAAAGACGGGTATTACACCGCAAAAGCTAGAAACATCATAATGGCTTCTAGTCTGGCTACATGGGCAAACGTTTCATCGTAGTCTATGCCTTTTTCCTATCTGTAGCCTTGGGAAACTAGTTTGGGCTTGTTCCATATGACAAGACCATTCTCGTCCTTCTGGTTTTGAAATACGCATTTAATTCCAATTACAACTTGATGGGTTGGTGTGGGGACTAGGTACCGAATATTATTTCTTTCAAAATCGTTGAGCTCTTCTTCCATAGATGAGATCCAATGAGAAATATTGAGAGTTTCAATGATCGAAACAGGTTTAGAATGATCTAAGAGTACGGATAGTGTGCACATGCCAAGTCTCCGAAGTTAGCTTTAAACTTCCATACATGGAATGAAGACTATTCAGATCCGGATTCTGTATCCTCTTGTGCACTTTGTGCACTCTGTATGATTCTTATGGTGGAAACACTTGCATCAAAATCACCAATTATCAACTCCTGAGGGTGATCTCTTAACCATCTCCTATCGGGTTCTAGTTCAGCATCCTTTGTTGTGTCCTGTTGAGCTATAGGTTTAGGTTCATCTTCCACAACATTGGCTTCGACTACTTCTTCTATTCCAGCGGGATTGATTTCTAGATTGGCAATAGGTTCTTCCTGAGTCTGTGGGATTCCTCAAAATATAACGTCTGGACGACTTGTGTTAGATTTTGTATTCATGTAGGGTCGAAATGGGGTTCATGGAAGACCACATGGACTAACTTCTCTATTGTCAGTTTCCTTTTGTTGAATATCCCAATGGCTTGTTGACAGAGGAGTATCTAATGAATATACATTTATCTGATTTCTCATTGAAGGTCTTGAGTTGATCGTTCCCATTGCTAAGAACGTAATGTCGGGATTCGGTGCCTAAATTGAAGGCCCAGCGGAAGCGGTAAAACGAAAATTAATTCGATCTAAATCCCTACGAGGATCGATCGAGCTGCGTATATATGAATATTATACGAAACACAAGAGATATAGAAACTCACCCTTATAGTCCGTTGATTAAATGGATTCCTTCTCTTGATCTATTCCCCAAGCTTTAGATTGCTTTCCCTACGATCCAATCCGTTCCAAGCTCTTGATTGATCCAACGCCGAAAATACCGCGTCTCTACTTGCCACGCGCCGGAGAAATGAATGGGATGACGATCACCTTGCTATCCTCCAAGGATATGGCTATAGCTTAGTGATAAAGCTATTGAATTTGATGAATATACTCTAAGTATGTTTATCAAATTTTCTCTCTTTGATTTCTTGATATTTCTCCAAGAATTATCAAGAACAAGAAATGAAAATGAAGAAGAAGACTTTGAGGAAGAAATTTTCTCTCTTTTCTCTAACCAACCGTATGGAATGAATCAAGGGTGAAGTGAGGGATTACAAGTCTTCTTTTTATTCTTAATTTCACAATATAAAACTCCCAACCTAATCATGTCCATGATACTTGTCCCCTTGACATAAAGATATTCCAAACATATTGATGTAGACAAAAAGACTCACATGGAGGTGAGTTGGGGTGGGGAGGCCATCTAGAAGGATTCAGACTAATTCGGTTCGTTTCGAACTCTCGTGAGTCTAAACAGATAAACTCCGATTCTGTTCCGATGTATTTATATCGATTAATTAATCCTATCAATTAATCATATCCAATACATAATAACATAATTAATTTCTCCAAGAAATAATTATATTCATGAATTAAATTAATCACCCAGTAATATATTTAATTCATTAGGCCGTAAATCAATTTATCCAATAAATCGATTTAGACATCTAATGTCCCAAATTAGATATCCAATATCTAATATTCATAATGAGAGAATTAAGCTCGATTCATTCCATCGTCAATCCTATTGTGTGACTCGGTAGGTCTTTCTCAGTCAGCAATGGGAGGAACCAAAGAGTAGTAGCACCACCTAGCCAGCCTGGCGGCCTACATTATACCCCAACTGAGAACGAATGATTGGGATCATTCAAGAACCATTCTGTCATGAATACCAGTATACGTATAAACCCTTATTTCAAATGTCCCGATCAAGTTATAGGGTCACGGTCAGTCAAACCCTATCTATACTTGACGCTATGCATGCGTTAATGCAAATCGAGATCATCGAGCTCTCGTGTATCCAATACAACTAGCTCCAATGCTTTGGCCAAAGACTTATGATCTCATCTGCCAATAACCGCATAGGACATATAACCCGCTCACTAGCGGGAGAAAGAATTCTATCTTAGTATTCAGTAGGACCTGCTACTTGCCCGTCAAGATGCACGTCGAGGTTGACCCCACCTTCCGGTTTACAGGGTCGAACTACTCTAATGAAAATCTTGACATCACAAGCACATCCCTACTAAATCCTCAAGTCGAAGGTTCACGAATACCTATCACAACCTTTCGATTCCGTCATTGACTGTCCCGGAGTGAAATCCGTTTGACAAATTGAGGGTGAGTCAATTCGAGTATACTAATCCAATTAGCATACCTATAACGTGTGCTCCCACTAACCATTAGTGTTCGATAGGCACTATCCATGTCAAAGAACACATCGTACAAGTCTTCACATAAACTTAACACCCAGTCAAGTTTCATCGACTTGCGAACGATTAAGTATTTGAGCTATAAACCTTTCCAGGGCCGACCCTCTTATCCAATAAGGAGTGGAACGTTTTGCTCTCAAATACATGTACTAGTTTCTATATGTATATTTACGAGTTAGATATGCCAGTAACTACCACTAAATAAAAAAACATTCATTTGCCTTATGATAATGATTTACATAATTACAAGTACAATGCCCTCACTCAACATCCTCTGAGTGGCATTCGAGGGCATACTCCTAATAATCTCCCACTTGCACTCAATGCCACACACTATGGTATCTAATACCCATGTTCTCCAGATGAAGCTCTAAGCTAATCTGAGAAAGTGGCTTGGTCAGTGGATCAGCGACGTAGTCGGCTGACTCAACTCTATGCATCATGATGTATCTCTTTGCGAACGAATTCTCTTACGAGATGATACTCTCTCTCAATATGTTTTGTACTATTATGAAACCTCATCTCCTAGGCCTGTGCTACCGCTCTGGCAGCGCAACACAAGGTATCATGTGAAGTTTACCTAGTAACTTATTAATTCTTCCTTTGGAGGCCTCGGAGGCCGCTTTATACTCAGCCTAATATGTGGAACCAGCAGTCGCGCTATACTTGGCACTATGCCAAGATACTGCTCCTCCATTAAGAGTAAATGTAGCCAGAAGTAGACATAGAATCGTCTTTCTGTCCTTGGAAGTCTAATACAGTGAATCCCATCACATTCAGTTCTCCACCGCCGTATTTAAGAATCAGGTCTCTAGTCCTTCTAAAGTACTTGAGAACGTTCTTTTACGGCAGTCTAATGTTCCCTAACTGGGTTAGCCCGAAACCTACTTACCACGCTCCCAGCATGCGCAATGTCAGGTCTCGTACACAATAAAGTATATATAAGGCTACCCAAATTCCGAAGCATATGGTATATTACTCATTTCCTTTCATTGTTCCTCACTATGAGGACACATCTTCAAGGTGAGTTTTATTCCATGTCGCATCGACAGGAACCCTCTTTTAGAACAATCCATCTTAAATTGCTTTAAGATTTTATCTATATAGAGGGCTTGGGAAAAAACTTATCATTCTCTTCGATCTATCCAGTAGAGTCGAATCCCAAGGATATAGGTTTCTTCTCCCAAATCTTTCATGGAGAAATTACTCGAAAACCAAGCTTTCACAGAACTGAGTATTCCCACATCATTTACTATTAGTAGAATGTCATCTACATATAGTACTAAGAATGCGATCTAGCTCCCACTAACCCTCTTGTATACACAAGGTTCCTCTTCATTTTGTACGAAGTCAAAATCTTTGACTGCCTCGTCAAAACGAAGGTCCCAACTACATGAAGACTACTACAGTCTATTTCATGGAGTATACATCCACCATTGCTAGGTCATTGGTCATGGGTCGGTCTCTTGTTTATCACCTGGAACCTCATGGAAACCCAGTTCTTCCAAGTGCATAAAACTATACCTCTTAGGTAATTGAGACACCCTACTAGACCTACGAGGTGGTTGTACTTGTGTTTCAGAAGGTCTAGTTCCAATTTCTTGCACATGTGTCTCCTGAGGAGTTTCATTGTATTCTTCCAAAGAAATATTTCTACCTGCTCCGCCTTCCTGAACGAACTCTTCTTCCAGGAAGTGTGCATGCAAGGCAATAATGATCTTTCGATCTTTAGGCATGTAGAATAGATAACCCATAGTCTCAGATGGGAATCCAATGAAACGTCTCCTCACGGACCTCGCTTCCATTTTGTCCACCTTAGTCTTCTTGACATAGGCGGGACATCCCCAAATCCGAATGTGATTTAAGACTTGGTTTCCTGCCCTCCCACATCTCATGTGGAGTTTTAGGAACAGATTTGGAAGGACATCTGTTCAAGATATATTCAGTAGTCAGGAGTGTATACCCCTATAGGTAAATCGGTAAGTCAGTATAGCCTAGCATGGAACGGACCATGTCCAACAAGGTCTGGTTCCTTCTATCCGACACACCATTTAACTGAGGAGTGCCTGGAGGTGTAAGTTGTGATACTATTCCATGTTTCTTCAGGAACTTGTTAAACTCTGTACTCATATCCTCGCCACCTCGGTCTGACCAAAGTGCTTTGATATGATTTCTAGTTTGTTTATCGACTAGGGAAATAAATTCCTAGAATTTCTCGAAGGCCTCGGATTTATGTTTCATTAAGTATACATAACCATACCTAGTATGATCATCTGTAAACGTAATCAAGTACTGATATCCGTCACGTGCTGCTTCCAAAGCACCACATGCATCGGCATGGATTAATCCCAGTTTATCAGTTGCTCTTTCAAAAGTCCTTGTGAATGGGGACTTAGTCATTTTGCCTTTAAGGCAAGATTCACAAGTAGGAAAGGGATCCGATCCCAATGGACCCATAAGTCCATCCTTTTCATTTTGTAAACTTTGGTCTGACCAACATGACCAAGTCTAAGATGCCATTTCAAAACTTGATTGGTTTCATCCCTACCACGTTTTCTAGTTATAGTATTCACAACTACTTTGTTGCTGAGATTTAGATGATACAATCCATTTAACAATGTAGCAGTACCCAGTAGTTTATTTCTGAAATAAATTTTGCAGGAACCATCACCAATAAAAATGAAAAGCCTTTTCGGTCCATGACCGGAATGGATACAATGTTTTTGTGCCCCTTGGGCAAAACAAGTACATCTTCTAAAGTCAAAACAAAGCCAGATTCTAAACCCAAAAGAAGTGATCCTATGTCGGTCGCCTCGACACTATGCTCGCTTCTGACTGTGATCATAACTTCTCCAGCTCCAAGCTTCCTACTATGTTCCAGATCCTGAAGTGCCATGAAGAATCGGACACTCTCTAGCCCAGTAGCCCAGCTCACCGCACTTGATACAAGCGTCTTTCTTCTTGCTCTTTGGAACCATCGGGGCCTTGCCCTTACCCTTAAGGTCCTCGACTTGTGGCCCGTCCACTTCTTGGTCTTTTTCTTCTTGTTCTTGGACCTCCGAGGTCCAGAAGAAATCACAAGAGCAGACTCCTTCATCCGCAGAGTCTTCATCTGAGACTGAGCGGTCACAAGTTTGTTCATTAGCCCAGCTAAATTACATGCAACCTCATTGCAGTTAAAGTTCATACCAAACTGTGAGAAGGAATCAGGAAGAAACTGTAGGATAAGGTCGGTTTGGAGAGAAGTATCCATTTTAAAATCAAGAGCCTCCAATCTCTCGATCATGGATATCATTTTGAGGATGTGGTCCCCAACCTTCTCACATTCCTTCATCCTTGTACCGAACAATTGCTTGGATATCTCATATCTAGCTGTTCGACTGTGCTCATCATAAAGCTCGGTTAAGTGAGATAGAATCTGCCTAGCAGAAGTCATTTTCTCATGAGCTCTCTGAAGCTCATTAGATATGGAAGCCATCATATAAGCACGGACTTTCACGTCATCCTTAATCCACTTTTCGTGGTTTTCAATCTCTTCTTGATTGGCTCTTGTCCGCACTAGAGGCGCCGGAATGTCCGTCTCCAAGACGTATCCCAGTGCCTCTATACTGAGGACAATCATCAGATTGCGAAGCCAATCCATAAAGTTAGGTCCGATCAAGGTGTTCTTTTCGAGTAGAACTGCGAGTGGGTTCATTGTCATATTGAGAGTTATTTCTGCATTAAGTATGATAGATTAATTAGTGACTCGTTTAATTATGATATGAGTATAGAATTAAGGTCTTTTCTATTCTTGTTACCCAGCTCCCACTATTTTTATCGGAATAACACACTCCCATGTGAAATCCGGAAGTATCGTCGCTCTACTTCATAGTGGTGATCGAGTTCTTCATAAATATTAATAGAGGGCAACCGAACATGTTTCTAGTCTATTAATTTTCATAAAGTGGTGTCCAACACCAACCCATATAATGGATGATTCGATCTTCTTTTTCCCTTGTTCACTCTCCTCAACCTATACGGTTTCTATGGTTCGTGAACAAGTTAAGTTTATACCATCGACGTAAATCAGTTTCACAATTGAATCTTATCCGGCAACCTATCAGGTTTCTAGGGATAAAATTTGCTCCAACCGAAGGCATCCAATGCGCTCCCGGTAATTTATCCGTCCTCCCCGAACGACTACCCCGATCACTCGGAAGCATAGCACATCCGGTTTGGATTTCAATTTCCCGAAAGCTCGACGTAGGGAAGGTAAACCTTGAAACCTTATAAACTTAATAATTTGTTGTGGGAGAATTATCGCGATTAATGTTACACTTTGCACATTAATTCATTTAAGCGCGTTTGTGGCATTCATACAATATGAAACAACCATTCACAACCTAGTTGCTACCAACATGTGGATCATGGACCGTTCCTAGAAAACAAAAACTCCGTAATCTAATTACAAGTCTTCATCTTGAATCTTCGTCTTCTCGAAACGGATCTTCCTCCAGTCTTCGTCATTACATATAAATTTTACATTGAAAATTGCATCCTAGATACAAATATTTCTAGTAAAATAAATAGGCTCAAAACGGCGTTTACAACCCAATCGAATAAAACCGAACGATCCAAAGGTAAATCCATGAACCACATCCCCATTCAAAAGCATTCATCCAATAAATACTATATAAACGGAAAGCGTAGAGATACATTGATCCAATCAACAATTCGAATCGATCCAATCGATTCACACAAACGGTAATATGAAAAATTTTCAAACAATTCGGTCACCAATAAATATTCCAATTAATCAAATTTCCTTTATAAAATGAAGTACCATAAATCATTTTAATCATATTAAATCCAATTTAATATGCGGGAGATTAATTTTCAAGAATACACGAAAAAATCGAGCCGGGGCGAAACTGGCCTGCCACGGCTGAGTCACCATCAGCAGCCTGCCGGCCAGACATGGCCCGTGCCGAATGGCACGGTCGGGTCGTGCCGGCAGTGTCATAGACATTCCTGCCAGACACGATCGTGTCAAATGACACGGTCGAGTCATCTCCGGAAGCCTGCCGGCCAGACACGACCGGGTCGTCCTGCCTGGCACGGCCCGTGTCACCACACATGGCCGGGTCTGCCTGGCAGTGGCTTTCACACTGCCGGACACGGCTGTGTCACCCAGGACACGACCGAGTCACCCTCGGCCAGATTTGACCCTTTGTCCAAAAATCGTCCGACGACGATTTGGGGCTAGATTTTCGACCGGGTATCCAATATCTATATTTTCTGACTTTCATATCTTCAATATAAATCATATTTTCCAGAAATTTAAGATTTATATTTAGACATAAACTTACGGAAAATACAACTATTACGAACGAAAAACTTATACCACGATTATGACTAAAATGATTCCAAATCATTCACCATCTAATCGAGCATTCCAAATGCCAATATCGTATATACGATCGCAAGACCTATGCTCCGATACCACTGTTGGGATTTGGTGCCTAAATCGAAGGCCCAGCGGAAGCGGTAAAACGAAAATTAATTCGATCTGAATCCTTACGAGGATCGATCGAGCTACGTATATAAGAATATTATACGAAACACAAGAGATATAGAAACTCACCCTTGTAGTCAGTTGATTAAATGGATTCCTTCTCTTGAGCTATTCCCCAAGCTTTAGATTGCTTTCCCTACGATCCAATCCGCTCTAAGCTCTTGGATGATCCAACGCCGAAAATACCGCGTCTCTACTTGCCACGCGCTGGAGAAACGAACGGGATGACGATCACCTTGCTATCCTCCAAGGATATGGCTAGAGCTTAGTGATGAAGCTATTGAATTTGATGAATATACTCTAAGTATGTTTATCAAATTTTCTCTCTTTGATTTCTTGATATTTCTCCAAGAATTATCAAGAACAAGAAATGAAAATGAAGAAGAAGACTTTGAGGAAGAACTTTTCTCTCTCTTTTCTCTTACCAACCGTATGGAATGAATCAAGGGTGAAGTGAGGGATTACAAGTCTTTTTTTATTCTTCATTTCACAATATAAAACTCCCAACCTAATCATGTCCATGATACTTGTCCCCTTGACATAAATATATTCCAAACATCATGACGTAGACAAGAAGACTCACATGGAGGTGAGTTGGGGTGGGGCGGCCATCTAGAATGAGGCGGACTAATTCGGTTTCGGACTCTCGTGAGTCTAAACAGATAAACTCTGATTCCGTTCTGATGTATTTATATCGATTAATGAATCCAATCAATTAATCATATCAAATACATAATAACATAATTAATTTCTCCAAGAAATAATGATATTCATGAATTAAATTAATCACACAGTAATATATTTAATTCATTAGGCCGTAAATCAATTTATCCAATAAATCGATTTAGACATCTAATGTCCCAAATTAGATATCCAATATCTAATATTCGTAATGAGAGAATTAAGCTCGATTCATTCCGTCGTCAATCCTATTGCGTGACTCGGTAGGTCCGTCTCAGTCAGCAATGGGAGGAACCAAAGAGTAGTTGCACCACCTAGCCATCCTGGCAGCCTACACTGTACCCCAACTGAGAACGAATGATTGGGATCATTCAAGAACCATTCTGTCGTGAATACCAGTATACATATAAACCCTTCTTTCAAATGTCCCGATAAAGTTATAGGGTCACGGCCAGTCAAGCCTTATATGTACTTGATGCTATGCATGCGTTAATGCAAATCGAGATCATCGAGATCTCGTGTATCCAATACAACTAGCTCCAATTCTTTGGCCAAAGACTTATGATATCATCTGCCAATAACCGCATAGGACATATAACCCGCTCACTAACGGGAGAAAGAATTCTATCTTGTTATTCAGTAGGACTTGCTACTTGCCCGTCAAGATGCACGTCGAGGTTGACCCCCACCTTCCGGTTTATAGGGTCGAACTACTCTAATGAAAATATTGACGTCACAAGCACATCCCTACCAAATCCTCAAGTTGAAGGTTCACGAATACCTATCACAACTTTTTGATTCCGTCATTGATTGTCCCGGAGTGAAATTCGTTTGACGAATCGAGGGTGAGTCGGTTCGAGTATGCTAATCCAATTAGCATACCTATAACATGTGCTCCCACTAACCATTAGTGTTCGACAGGCACTCTCCATGTCAAAGAACATGTCATACAAGTCTTCACATAAACTTAACGCCCAGTCAAGTTTCATCGACTTTCGAACGATTAAGTATTTGAGCCATAAACCTTTCCAGTGCCAACCCCCTTATCCAATAAGGAGTGGAACGTTTTGCTCTCAAATACATGTACTAGTTTCTATATGTATATTTGCGAGTTAGGAATGCAGTAACTACCAGTAAATAAAGAATCATTCATTTGCCTTATGATAATGATTTACATAATTACAAGTACAATGCCCTCACTCAACATCCTCTGAGTGGCATTCGAGGGCATACTCCTAACACGTAACACTGCATGTGATCATGTTAAAATACGCAACCATAATAGTTTTATCATTCCATACTTCGTATGCAGTTTTTTTGTGTTGCTTGTTGATGATACATCGGTTTTATGTATATCATGCTGCATTTGTTGCTTCTCCCCATAAACATTGTGGCAACTCGCTTGAACCTATCATAGTTCTTGTTGCCTCCTTCAGCATCCTGTTCTTTTGCTTGGCACCACCATTTTGTTGAGGAGTGCCGACTGCTGATTATTCATGTTGTATGCCATTATCCATACAGTATTGCTCTGTCAGAATGAATGGGTACATTGCTCATCCCTTTCTAATTTTGAAGCTTTTTTAGGTGTTCTGTTAGCTTTGTGGTTGTTTCTTTCTTCTTTCTCAAGAAGATAGTCCATGAGTATCTGGAAAAGTCATCAACGATTTGCTCTTCATAAGGCCATAAAGATTTGCTCTTCATAGAAGACTTGACTTGCTTGCCTTTCTGACAGGTTCCACGGATGTTGTTCTTATGAAATGATTCGGGTAAGCCTCTGACCATTCACTATCGAGCCAATTTGTTGATGGTATTGAAGTTGATGTAAGACATCCTTTTATTCCATAGCCAACTTTGATCTATAGTGCCTTTGGCACCAAAACAAGGAATTACAGTACTAGAGGGCCTTCAATCCGTAATATACATTTTACCTGACCGGCTTCCTATAAGGACAGTCTGTTTGGTCTTTATGTCCTTCACCCCACAGTGATCTACATAGAATTTGATCGAGAACTATTTGTCGCAAAACTAGTTAATGCTAAGAAGATTTTACTCTAGTTCTTCCACGTAGGCTACGTTGGTGACCTTAAACTTTCCCACAAATAGGGTTCCTTTCCCTCTTGTTTTTTCTTTTGACTTATCACCCGAATCGCATCTTTGGGCCATGACCTTCCACATAATCTGTTAGCTTGGTGATATCTCCTATCATGTTGCGAGAACATCCGCTGTCTACATACCAGATGTTCTTCTCCTTGATATCCTGTAATAAAAAATTAAGTAAGTTTAGGTTCCCTTTGATTTTTGGGTCCTTGGTTATTAGTGCCTTTAGGTACACATATTTGCCTGACAACAATAGGTTTGTTGTAGGTTGTGTTAGGTCCTCTTTTGCGACATTTACATGGGGCAGGCATGTAACCGCTATAACTATTGTTATGTATGTAAATTATAGAATTTTGCCTCCACTACGGTTGTTGTCTAGGAGGAGAAACTATACTTCTCTGCCTTCTAGCCTGCCTTTTGGGTTTCCAGTTGGATTTCTAGACTTGCTGGTAGAACTACGCGGCAGCTTGCTTACGAGAAAGATATTTGGGTTTCTGTACCCAGTACTGAGATGCATGCTGTTGGTGGTACTTGGGTACAACCTTCCTCCTCTTCTATTGATGATGCTGTTATTATGCTTAAGCGGCATACTGTTGACCATAAGCATTGTGTCTTACAGGTTTGTGAGGATTTGCTTTCAGCTGCTTATGATAAGAGCTAGGTGGCGGAATGGCAGCCTTTGGTCTTTGAGAAGGATAGTTGTAGCCTTTCCTTTGTCTACAGGAGTAGCCTTTGGAGCTTCCTTGGTCACGGGAATGGGTTCCACTCCTTTGAAAAACACCGTACTAGTTTTTCCTTTGTTGGAGAACGAGTCATATCCCAAGCCACGTTTGTCATGGACATTTTGTCCAGTGCTTAGGATGTCTTCCATCCTCCTTGATGATATATAAAATTATTTGAGGATGGTCTTGAGTTCTCCTTCTCTTTTCTCGAGACGTTGTATCTTAGCTTCTAGTAAATCATAATTATTTGTCTTGCATTGATTATGATATTTTACCTCATTTATTTCAGTTGCAAGTTGATGATTGTTTTTTCATGAGTGACTATGCTATTTTCGCAATCTAAAGACGTCTTTTCATAATTATTTTTCAGCAGGTCATTTTCATCCTTCAGCTCTAGATTTGATAGAGAGCTGTAGGTTTTCTTGTTTAAGCATCTCATGGGCTTTTTGAATGGTCATAAGTTCGTTCATCATATTTTCAAAGGTATGTGATGCATTTATAAGGTTAATTGAAGAAAAGCTTACCTTGTCATCACTGTCAGCATCATCCTTTTATTGCCATAAAGCACATGTGGGCTTTATCTTCTATTTCATCATCAGAAGAGTCACTGTCGGTGATTGCTTGTAGGCATTCCTCTATTTTGATAGGTGTGGGCATGGATTCTGATTCTCCGATCAGTGCTTTGAGCTTATTTCTCCAAACACGTCTTTTCTCACCCTTCTCATGTTGCCCAGCTTCTGGCAGCTTCTGTACTTTAGAATGAGGACATCTATTTGCATAGAATCCTGGTTTCCTACAGTCATAACATAGGTTAGAGTCTATGGATGATGGCGACTCAGAGTTTACCTTGTTGAAGGGTTTAGGCCTGTAGAGAGCTTTTCTAGAGATCTTAATGAACAGAGACATTTCATCTTGTGACAGGATGTCATCATCATTGTCAGTGGCTTTGGATGTGCTGGGGCAGAGCTATGTCTCCTGTCGGATACAGCAGCAAGTGTTGTAGTCTTTGCAGGGGACTCTTCAGTCTTTTCTCTCCTGTCAATGTCATACTCAGAAGCTTTGAGGTCAAAGAAGAGGTTTAAAGTAGATATGTCATTTAAGTTACAAGAAACACGTGTAGTTGTGGTCTTAATGTCCCATCGGGCAGGGAGTGATCTAAAATTTTTGAGATTCTTCTCTTTTTGGGTGTACACGTTGCCCAACGCCTCGAGTTCACCGACAATGCCAGTAAATCCGAGGTCAAGTTCCTCAAGTGTTTCAGTTGTTTTCATTTTAAAGGATTCAAACTGCTGAGTAAGTTTTGAAATTTTGTTTTTTTAGAGCTCAGTTCCCTCCCAAATTAACTTGATTTTCTCCCATATTTATTTGGTTGTCTTGCAGCTCCTTACCTTGGAGAATGTGCCTTTGTCGAGAGTGAAAAATAGTATATTCTTTGAGATGTTGTCCAGATTCGGACGCTTGAGATCATCGGTTGTCCACTGTTCCCTATCTTTTTCAAGCATTTCTGCATGAGGTTGGCCTTGTGGCAGCTGGGCTGACTGTAATAATCTTGATCGGTCCTACCTGTTTAATGAAGATCATTTCTTCGTGCATGGCAGCAAGATGGTCTTCCATCCTGATTCTGTAGTCATCAAACTCGCTTGTGGAAAACATGGGAACTTTATTGATCATTGATGTATCCATGATTGATATAAGTATAAGAAAATGGACTTTTCAAAAGTTAGTGATTTGTATCTGATTTAGGTAAAAAATCGACTGGTTGTCTATAGAATCAACTGCTCCGATACCACTTGTTGGTCAAAGTATACTATCTTACAGCTTAAAAGGGGGTTGAATAAGTTGTAATATTTTTCAAGGTTTGATTTGCATAGCGGAAGTCTTTAGACTAAGTCGCTGTAAGTACAGCTACTAGGCAATCTCATGTAGTTGATGCTTACAGATTTTTTCGAAGCAAGTATACTACAATAAGAGGCAGTAAGAAAATAATAAGTACTGAAAGTAATAACCACTACTGCAAAATTGGTCTTTAACAGCACCATTTTAACAGTGGTTGTTAACAAACCCTGTTAAAATGACGCAGTGGCACAATTGTAATTTTTGTGTAAAAATTTAACAGCGGTTATTGGATAAACCGCTATTAAAGTATCGTCTTAACATCGGTTATCAAACATTGCTATTAAATAGAAACCTTAACAGCGGTTATCTTGACAAGGTTAAGTTTTCCTTGAAAAAATAAACTAAAAGTTAACAGCGGTTGTTCCAGAAAAACTGCTGTTAAAGTTTGGCCAATTAGCAGTGGTTTTTTACCAAACCGCTGTTTTATCTCATAAGTTTAACAGCATTTGTTGTAATAAGCGATGTTAATTGGCAAAACTAATTCCACAGCAGTTTTTAGGAAACAACCATTGTTAATTGCATAAGACTAACAACGGTTATTTGAAACAACCGCTGTTAATATAACATAAAAAACCAAAAGAAATTTTTACTCGTCACAAATTCATTTCTCTCGTTCTCCTCTCTCTGAACTTTCCCATCACCGCGCCGTCTTACCTGTCGCACACCTTTGCCATCGCCGTTGCATCAGCCACATTGCGCCACCGTCTTGTTCACTGGTCCGTCTAAGTCTAACTTTTTTTTTTCTGGTTCCAGCCCATTCTACACTCAAAACCTAAAGTAACTTCTACTACAAAATTGCTACTACAAAAAGATAAAAGAAGAAGCTGGAAAATAATTTCTCACCTGTCGCGCACCTTCGCCGTTGCGTCAGAATTTTTCTTGCCATCGTGCACCTCGTTTTTCGCATATAAGGTACATAATCCTTGCTTTACTCACTATAATTTTATGGTTTACTATTCTTAAGCATTGTTCAGACTATGCATCAACTATGCAGCTCATTTTTAGAGGTGTTTTTTCCGTTATTGCAATTATAGCTTGATTATGTTGCTGTTTCTGGATAATCAATAATGTATCTTGACTTTGTTCCCAATGTCAGGATCCTTATACTGCCGTATATAAACATTAGTTGTTGTTTTTTCTTCTGTTGGGATTTTTTTGAAGCCGAAAAGCTTTTTTCTCTTCTCTTCCTTGTTATGTGTGTGTATGTGTGTGTGTGTTTGGGGTGGTGATGGTGGTAGTGGTTTGGGGGTAATGGATGGTAGTATGATCAGAGTAGCATAATTCAAATTCCACAATATGTCGAGTGAACTCTATAGCATTGAGAAGCCACAGGTGCACCTTTTCATCATGCTTTCATTCCCTCAGAATCAATTGCTATGAACATGTCGGAAATAACTTCCTTTGCTTAGATTTCAGAAGTTTTGGTTTGTAGCTTTGGCAAATCTGGTGGTAATTTGGTCCGTGGTAGAAATAGGAGTTTTCTTGATGCTGAGTGATTATGCAGCTTTAGTTTAAGCATAATATGGAAACTCTTCTCTTTTTCATCTGCTGAATGCAGTTAATTTTATATTTGGGCTTTGATGTGCAGGTTTTGCTTAGTTATGGCAGCCACAAAGACCCAGGATCCAGTCGCCTTCATTCTGACTATCTTGAGGTAGTTACTTAGTTGGTTTACGGTCTAACCTTGCTATGTAAGGTTTTTTTCATATTCAAGTTAACATCTGGAAAGTTTGGTGTTCAAGATATTATTTCTCAATTTATTAAAAATGTTTGAGTAAGGGTAGCGCACTAATGTTTTATATTTTCAGAGTTTGTTAAACAATTTTGGGGAGATGTTTTGATAAAGATAAAGTTTATTTATTGTTGGTCAAATAATAAAAGTTGTTGAGCTTAGTATGGTCTATTTAGTTTTCAGATATGGTAAGCATTGATTTTGATTTGCTTGAGTTTTGATTTGGTGATATATAAGGAAGTCTTAGTTGAAAATGATTTGGGAAGAAGATTTGAATTGGGTAATTGTTTTGAGATTGATTGAAGTGTTTAATAAGTGGGTAAATGTCCATTATAAATGGGTTATGTCCATTTTTTATTTAAGCATCACTTGAGTTTAATAAGTGTCGGTAATGGTCAATCAATAGTTTAAGTTAACACGGAGAAAATTTGTAAGATGTTAAATTCTAAGAAAATATTATATGAGTTAAAGGTATGTTTGGACCTAAAGATATATCTACTACAGGGTCGAGAAGGTTAGCGTGATTGCTCGGTAAGGTAATGAGTAACACTAGCGGTATATCGATGTGGTGAAAATAAATTCATTTGTGTCTTTCAGTTTTTATCTGTTGCCTTTTGCAACATAAATTACATTGGGATAGAAGTGGTTAATTTCTTAAGGATCTTCTCTCTTTGGGATAGATGTTAACTTTCGTCTTAAGGATCTTCTTTCAACAGTTAGTGCAGAAAAAGGTGACAGTCTTTATAAAATAATAAGATAACAGTATATCAATAGCAATAACATTTGTACTTTTTTGTAGAAGATTAAAATAACACTGAATGTGGTTGGTTCTAACTAAAGGAATAATAAATTGAATTTCACTATGTGTACAACAGAAAAGAAAAAAATAGATCGAAGTTGGATGAATGCAAGTTGTAGCAGTGATGAGTATGATAATGGAATTGAACAATTTCTTGAGTTCGCAAGACAAAATCACCTGGAACCCGATGAAAGATATTTTTGCCCTTGTGTCAAGTGTATGAATAGGAGACGACATGAAGTTGACACAATTTGTGTACATCTTACTTATGAGGGAATAAATATGAACTGTAAGATTTGGATATGGAATGGCGAACTAGTAGACGTTCTAACTGAAGGCACACACGTAGATATAGATGGTGATACATCTAAAGACATGATTCGTGATGTCAGAGAAGAATCATTCCGACAAGCACATGTCTATGATGCATTTGTACTATCCTGAATTACTACTATGGTTGTTTAATATTATTTTATCCAAATTATATTGTACAATGTGGAATTTGTACAATATGGATAAAATAATTGAAGGACTTCGTGTTCGTTCCGTGCATTTTTGGAAACCGAATCGTCGAGTCATGGCTGCTGGGCACTAGCCGGACGGGTGCGGCAGGCACTGTCGGGAGTGTTGGGCACTGGCCAGGCAGACACGGCAGGAACCGGCATAGCGCGCGCTACTGCCGGAAGACTGCGCACGCTAGCTCGGCAGGACTAGCGCACGTTACTAGCCGGCCAGCGCACGCTATCGGGCTGGGCAGAGGGGTTACTGGAGTACTGGACTCAGGGAGGATCGGCAGGTAGCGCACGCTACTGTCGGTCGTGACGCGCGCTAATCGGCATGTGTAGCGCACGCTGCCGGACGACTAGCGTACGTTACCTGGCCGAGCAGTTTGGTCCAGAGGGTTCTGGACAGGTCGGCTAGCGCGCGCTAGCGTCCGCGCAGCATATGCTATCGGGGTCGGGCAGGCAGGTCCCGGTCGGCAGGATAGTTCCGGGTCGTGCGGGCCCCGGCCGAGGGTTCTTGGAGATACTGGCCGATAGCGCACGCTACTGCCGGAAGGCTAGCACACGCTAGGCCGCGCGCCCGTATAAATATGGCCGAGCAGTCATATTTTCACCCGTTTTTCATTTCTATTTTCTCCTTTCCGCGGTTGGAGGCTTGATGATTAAGGAGGGATGTTGTCAATCAATTAATCCACGAAGTTTGGGAGTTCATTTCAGTGATTAATCATTCTATAACATCCTTTGATCCAGCGAATCAAGGTTAGACTTCCTAGAACCCTATCTTTGCGAAATTTTGGGGTTTTGGGTTTTTGTCCGATTCGTTCCGAATTGTTGATTAATCCATGATGGGTATGATTAATCCTAGTATTATTCATGTGTCTAACATCATTTAATCCATTGTTCTTCGCCGAATCAAGGTATATTTCTTGATTTTCCTTTGGGTGACTTTTTAGGGGATTTGTTCTTGATTTCGTTTTCCATCCGTGTTTGATGAATCGATTGTTGTTAAATGATGTTGTTAAACATATCCTATGGATTGTACATCCATATTTCGGTTGGGAATTCCATTTTCATGTTTTGTTGGGTCGATTCGTGTTCTTGGCCGCTTTGGGGGAAACACTTGAACTTTCGTCATTTGTTCTTTGAATTCAGCGGCTTTGGGTCGTACTTTGGAATTCATTTTCATTGTTATTGTTTTCGTTCGTAGTTTATTGTCGCGGGTTGTTGTTCGGCGGAGTCGGTGGGTTCATAGTCGGTTCGAGTCTCCTCACTTCGGTCGATTCTCCGCGTTGTGATTATTCGAGGCAAGTACCTTGTCCATACCATTCTTGTTTTGTGGATATGATGAGTGGTGAATGCCTTAGCATGTTTGTTTGATTGTTTGAGACGACTTTCAAAAGATTTGGTTTAGCCTCGTTAAAGGCTCACTTGTAAAACGCGTGTGTTTTGTGAACGTTGTGTTTCGTGAATGAGTAAGTGAACCCTATGAATATGCTTGGTGTTATTGTTGTGCTTTGATAATATGTATATACATATATTATCTTATTTCGGTGCGTTGTGATTAGACAATTGTGTCGTGCTTTGTATTTGTTGCCTTTGGGTGAATTGCTTAAATATCCTTGGTGTGACGTGTAGATTGTGTGGGTGTGCTTTGCTCACTTCGGGAGGGTCCGGCTAGGCCTTGAGGGAATCTACAACTTCACTCTGGATTCACGAGTTGAGTATATGATTGTGTGGATGTGCTTTGCTCACCTCGGGAGGGTCCGGCGAGGCCTCGAGGGAATCTACGACTTCACTCTGGATTCACAAGTTGAGTATATGATTGTGTGGATGTGTTTTGCTCACATCGGGAGGGTCCAACGAGGCCTCGAGGGAATCTACGACTTCACTCTGGATTCACGAGTTGAGTATATGATTGTGTGGATGTGCTTTGCTCACCTCGGGAGGGTCCGGCGAGGCCTCGAGGGAATCTATGACTTCACTCTGGATTCACGAGTTTGAGTATATGATCTGTAAATGTGTTTCGGTAGCCAGCTCGGGAGGGTCCTTAGAGGCCTCGAGTGGGATTTATGGCTTCATCCCGGTCCTAGGCGATGCCTGTGCGAGGTTTGTTTTATGATATGGCCAGCTCGGGAGGGTTATTAGAGGCCTCGAGTGGGATTTGTGGCTTCGTCCCGGTCCTAGGCAAATTGGATTAACGACACGTGACATGGGTTTTAACCCTGCGAATTGTTGCTAGTTTTATTTGTGAAAACAAAACCTTTGGGCTGTGATCCCTGTTGATTTTGGAAAGAGAAGGATTCGATAATCCTATATTGTTTTCTATTAAAACTCTCGAAGGCATTTTAAACTATTTTACAAACCGTCCTCGTTATTTGCGATCTTTCGGATTTGGAAAGTTTTACTCAAACTCTTGCCTCGGGAAGTGTTTTGTTTCATTGTATTTGAATCTTTGAGGATTCCTAGTTATTACTGTTCTTGGAACTTGAATTATATGGCTCGTATTTGCACTTTGTACTTGCACTAGCAAAACAGTGGAGTTTTGCTAACCCCCGAGTATTCGGGGGGTGGATGTATGTCTTTGCATTCAGGTTTTGGGAGCATAACACAGGGTCGGCATGAAGGGTGATGAAATATGATCGATACTAATCACACGAGGACCCGTATGATGTCATTTGGTTTAGTTGTATTTTATTTCCGCTGCAGTATTATTTCTCGTTGTACGGGAGTGTGTTGTATTCGACCCCTGCGTGGGCATGTAATGTGTTTGAGTTGTATGTATTTATTGAAAGTTCAAATCGTTCTACTGAGTCATTTTAGCCTTAAAGGTATTGTTGAGATGTTCGATGTTGTTACCAGCCTGGTAGATCCTTGAGGAAAGTTTCTACGGCGTTTAATATCCCTGAGCGGATTAGGGGTGTTACACAAGCCTTAGGATTCTAACTTAGACCTCCATAACTCCAACTTCACGTTCACCTCCCTCCTCGTCTCCGCCACTAATACAATGTCGTCAGCAAAAAGCATGTACCAGGGGATGCCATATTGTATCCCCGTGAAATGACGTCAAGGATTAGAGCAAAGAGAAGAGGGCTTAGCGCCGACCCCTGGTGCAGCCCTATCTCAACCGGAAAATACTGGGTGTCACCAACAGGGGTCCTAATGCGAGTCCTAGCTTGGGAGTACATGTCTTGGATCGCCCTAACGAACGGCGACGACACCCTCCTCTTCTAGGCTCCTCCAAATAACATCACGCAGAATGCTATCATAAGAGTTTTCTAGATCAATGAACCCTATATGGAGGTCTTTATGCCGCTCTCTAAACTTCTCCATAAGGCGTCTGACGAGATGAATGGCCTCAGTCGTGGACCTCCCTGGCATGAAGCCAAATTGGTTCTCTAAGATCTCAACTTCTCTTCTGACCCTGCATTCCACCACTTTTTCCCAAAGTTTCATAGTATGACTGAGGAGTTTAATGCCCCGATAGTTACTACAACTCTGAGCATCACCTTTGTTCTTGAAAAATGGTACTACAAAACTATGCCTCCACTCCGCCGGCATCTTGGAATCTCTGAGGAGGATGTTGAACAACTCTACACTACTAGAAAAAACACATTTTAAATCGGTTAAAATAGGCCTTTTAAATCAGGTCTCGAACCGTTATAGATCCAGCCGATGTAGAAAATCGACGCATTTAAGATCGGTTATTTAAACGATGTAGAAAATAATTTTAACATCGGTTATTTACCCGATTTAGTAAGTACATATAACCGATTTAGAATGCCTAATTCTAAATCGATTAAAGCAGTAACCGATTTAAAATGGTTGGCATTCTAAATCAGGTACTACTTTAACCGATTTAGAAAGGATACACATTCTAAATCGGGTACTACTTTAACCGATTTAGAATATCGGGCATTCTAAATCAGGTACTGATTTAACTGATTTAGAAAGAATATACATTCTACATCGGGTTCTGCTTTAACCGATTTAGAAAAATTGATATTTTGGTTAAAAAAAATGGCAGATTTAGAAAAGCCCTGTTCACAATCTTTACTTCTTCTTGTTCACAACAGATCATCAACAGACCTTACTTCTTCCTATTCACAATCTTTAACAACAATTGGATCTCCACTGGTCAAAATTCAAATAATCATTACTATAGCTGAATTTTTTTGAGTACCTGACAAAACTGAATTGTCTTCACAATGAACAGCATTACAAAACACAATATCTAAACTCAAACTGACAAAAACAAACATTAAGAAGCTTTAACTGCTATAAACTTTGGACTCTAATAAAACCAACAATAAGATTCTCGTAATCAAGTCTAACATTAAAATGAAACATAATCAGTAAATACTAGTTAAGATTCGAATGTCTAAAATAGTTCAACAAAATATTTTTCGCGAGGACTCATAAGCTTCACAGATCTTGAATACTTGAGCAAAATGATTTCCATAACTTTAAAACTTGAAGATTCCTTCCGTATTTTATTGTACGAAGTTCAAACCTGACAGCACAGTCCATGGCAAACAAGTTAACATATAAAAATTATGCATGAAGCATAATCCTTTTATATATGAATAATGAAGTAGGAAACAAATTAACAAACCTTACTGCATATTCCATGGCAAGTTAAATATTAGGATTTAGGATTGATCACAGTTGGAATTTTTATTCCCTTCAAAAAATGCAATCAGTACATCATCAAATCCCTATGTACCCGGTTCCCATATTCCTCTCTTACTACTTCAATAAAGATGTAAAATCCAAAAAATATTGAGTCCAATGTCTTCGTACATCATCAATATCATCCTTCGAATAAGGCTCTTCCATATCAAATGTCTGCAAATTAACAAAAGGCCACCATTTGATCAAATATCCATAAATATTTCTAATGTCTTTGATTTTGAACAACTGATATTTTGCCATTTTTCCTTCTTTTATTGTCAACAACTATTGGGTTGTACAGAAAAGAAGCCTCTTTCCTCGCCCTAAATTTCTCATCAATTATTTTTTTCTTCAAATTCTTGTAGCCTCCACGAGATAATCTGTGTGGACACTTATTATTTGCTTGGATATCTTGAGCTTTCTTTCGTTTTGCATATAAATATAAAAATAAAATATAGTGAAATAAGTGTATATCATTTATATTTTTGGAAGAGAAACATAAAAAAAGAACACCAATCATCGACAACTCAACAAATTAAGTTACCAAAAACTCTGGAGTCTGACGCGATCTAACAAAAGCCTCCCAAGTTTCCGGATCAAGGAACTTATAATCCTCCACGTACGGAAGAATGCCCTGGAGACCTCCAAAAATATATCTGCCCAGGCTAGTCTTGAAGGCCCTCCAACGCGTCCCAGCATATTTTATCCACTTATCCTTCAATTTATCCTGAACAGGCACGTCAAATGTCTCCTACAATAATTATGGATAAAAACAAGTTGGTGTTCAATAAGAAAGGTACTACGTGACTACAATAAGAAAAAAAAAGGACGAGGGACCATATTATGGCAACATATTGGGGAAAAATATATTACCAGCAACGCTTGCCAAATATGTTCCTTATTCGTATCGGGCACACTATCCCAGTCGTTAATCAATATGTTGATTTTGCTTCGTGCTAAGAAAGAGATGTAACTTATAAAGTTGTCGACACTTTCTTTGTCGGGTCCGATTGGCTCCAAATGATTATCAAAAACTATCTTTACCTTCTGACTGGTACCCCTTTTAAGGGTAAGCTTCTTCATTCGTGTTCCCTTCCGCTTGATTCTTTTCGTGGTGTTTTCATCATCACCTCTAGATTCCTCCATTCACCTGTAAAAAAATGCACCAATAAATTTTTTCACAAAAAATGAATCATGTTGTGTAAACTTGATCTACAGATTCATTAACTTGAAGTCGATCGATCTCCATGTGCCATCTATTAGTGGGTAATTTTTAATTTATTTTTTTGGAGTACTCTTTGAATTGTTGCCTTAACTCTCCACAAAGCAGACATCCAAATGCCCTTATCTTCCTGACAAATGGGGTAATTCCGTAATTACAAAAATTACTACCTTTAACATCTACAAATACCTTGTGGATATTAACTGGGGGGTATTTGTTACGTAGATACAAAGCTGAATACGGGTGTTTGTAAAGCTTGAAGGTTTTATTCGTAACTTTGAAAAGCTGACCAGTGTTTTTCTGTAATTGGCGAAAACTCATGGGTAGTTTACGTTATTAAAATATATAATGGTATCTACCGCTTTTTCATCAGGATGATGGAGTCTGGTTTGCTTCCAAAGGAGGAAGCGAAGAAAGTTTTCGACAGGAAAATGAAGAAAGATCAGAACCAAAAGCTCGGCTCGCCGATGAAAACCATTGTTACTGTCAAGAGAAAAGCCGACTCTGTTACCATTGAAAAGAGATCAGCAAAATCCCAAGTCTCTACTTGTACGCGGAAAAAGAAGACGACGACCGCACCGCCTTCTAAAACAGCATCCCAGCCGTCCAGGAAACGCAAGAGCAAGGATCAGTCTTCGGAAGATGACGATACCAATGATGACTTCATTACTGATGCGAAAAAATCGAAGAAGAAGCAGAGGGTGTCCTAGTTACTTTTAACTCGCTTTGATTCGTAAGTTTTCATCGAAGACTTTCTATTCTCTAAAGAAATAACTAGAGTTAAATGTTTGGTACTCAAGTCTGGTTCTTCTTCGTATTCTCATTGCTTTATTACCTTTAATCGTCAACTATTTTATAGAAATTACAAAACAACCCAATTTTATATATATTACAAAACTGCCCCAATTTCTAGAAATTTTGTATATATTACAAAACTGCCCCAACTTCCGGGAAAATGTTTATTATTCCGAGTTTGATATTAGTGGTGCATCCCTATTTTTCGTTTCTTACTTGAAGAGTTTCTGACCCAGGCTGCAAAATACATAGAATATGATACTTCTTTTAGCGAGGATGAAAAGAAACAGTCTAAAGCCCTGAAGGTGACTTGCAACCTGAATAATGTAGCCTGCAAATTGAAACTGAAAGACTATAAGCAAGCAGAGAAGCTTTGCACTAAGGTTAGATTAGCAAACCCGATTATTTCAAAAAATTCCATTATATGGGGTTAATGTTTTATTGATCGGGCTGGATATTATTCCTTAAAAGCATTTGTAACTAAAGAAATGCTTGTTTTTTTAAGGTTTTGGAGCTTGAGAGTAGAAATGTGAAGGCTTTGTACAGAAGAGCGCAAGCACACATGAACATGGCTGATTTGGATCTGGCTAAGCTTGATATAAAGAAAGCACTTGAAATCGACCCTGACAACAGGTAATCCTAGAAGTCTGCATCATATCTGATTGTTTTACTATTACTTTTAGATGGTTTAGGAATGGTGAAGTTGAGTTGAGGTTTTTTCTCGTGTCTGTTGTAATAGGGACGTGAAGCTTGGATATAAATCTCTGAAAGAGAAGGTCAAGGAATTCAATAAGAAGGATGCCAAGTTTTATGGAAACATGTTCGCGAAGCTGAATAAGACGCAGCCATCTGATTCTAATGTATTCCGTCTTTTCTTGTTCTTGATCTATGATTTTTGGTTTATTGTCATTTATTCTCATGTATATTTCGAGCTTTGCTCTTTTCTGATTCGGTTTCTCATTTTCACAATGCAGAAGATGGCTTCGGAGGAGGCTAAGCCTATGAGCATTGACAGCAATGCATAAACGCGCCCTAATGGGATTTTCTTATTTACATTTCTATTTTGAGAAAGAGGAGAGGTGTACGAGTTTCTGCTTAGTGTGTCGTATTGAGTTGGACTGCGTTTGACTTGGATTGCATCTGTATTCTGAGTGGAAGAGTCCCATTATTTTCTTGTTCCTTCTATATTCACTTTTCTTCAACAAGTTACTTTCTTTTTAGATGTTCTCATAAATCATAAAATGTAGGTAAATATCTAATATTATTGGGGATATACTTGGAACTTTCTAAGATTTATTAATATCTAGTGACAAGTTTATCTAGGTGCTAGAAGACATGATCAACGCATATAAAGAAGAAAAGCATTTTTACTCTAATTTATAACTAGAAATATAATTATATCATTAATCAGCTTTATCCTAATAATCTTCCCATATATAAACATCTTAGAAGCAACATAATTTGGTCACCTCAAACTAAGGGTCATGATGTACTACAACAGTCTAAGTATTGCCTCCCTTGCCGTTACGTTCGGTAAATGTGTTTCACATAACAAGAGACTTTCTTTAATTTCCTTAAAATTTAGCAGTAAACAATGAGTACTACTTACCGAATTCTTGCACCACACTATAACTGAACTCCAAGACAAAATCTTTCAAAACCTAAATCTAATAAAGACAAGGAGGACGCCTGCCCGCTCACGAAGAACTAAAAACTAAAAAACCTTGTGAAACAGAAAAACTAAAAAAAAAACCGACACCCAAAAAAACTGAATAACAAACTAGAAAACCAAAGTTTGGACTCCGTCTCACGAAATATATTCCATAAGACTGTCTCTCAAGTAAATTGTACATTTTGTTCTTATGAAGATTGCATAGGTACTTTCTAACCCTGGACTTGAGCGCTAATAAATTGGTGTGTTCTCCCATATCCCTTCCCGATGATCGTTTCTTGCGGCATGAACACAATCAAATTCATCTTCTTCATTTACGTCAAGTAGCCTTGATGAAAATGAAGGGATCTCAGAGATATCTTCTTCATCCGTATCATCACCATATATTTTCCTTTTACATTGAAGGACAACTGACCAATTCTTGTTACTCGGGTCGGTGACAAAAAATACTTGCTTTTCTTGGCATGCCATGACAAATGGCTCATTTTTGTAGCCCACTTTACTAAAATCAAGCAATGTAAATCCTAACTCATCTACCTTCACACCGCTATTACCATCAACCCATTTACATTTGAAAATATGAACGGTAAATTTAATATAGTCAACCTCCCATATATCTTCAATAATTCCAAAATAAGAGCTATTTGCACACAACGGGTTTCTATCTTTTGCGCTAGAGAAATGCATTGATTAAGCCACTATTGTAACCCCACTATTCTGCATAGTACTCTTCTCATCTTTGTCCTTTGTGTAGAAGGAATACCCGTTTATGTCGTATCCGCGCCAACATATGACATCAAAGTTCGGTCCACCAGCTAACCATGTAACTATATCCGGAATTGAGTGATCATTTGCAACATGATCCTTGAACCAAGATAAGAATGTCTTGTTATGCTCATTCACCAACCACATTTCAGATTTTCGAGGATTTTGTTCTTTTATGAGTGCCTTATGTGCGTCTAAGTAAGGTTGAACTTCAGGAGTGTTTGTTAGGATGTATAGATGTACTTGTAGCATCTCTTCACGATCAACACTCTTCATTTTTCCCCCATGTGTTCCCTTTCCAAGACCTCTACCATCGTGGCGAGACTTAGGAATCCCAATAGATTTCGTTTCAGATAAATATTCGTTACAAAATTCAACAGCCTCTTCTACAACATATCTTTCAACAATAGAGGCTTTCGGCCTACCATGATTTTTCACATACCCCTTAAGTATTTTCATGTATCGCTCAAATGGATACATCCATCGTAAATGCACAGGTCCACATAATCGTATCTCCTTCACTAGATGAATGATTAAATGTACCATAATATCGAAAAAAGAAGGTGGGAAATACATTTCAAGCTGACATAAAATAATTGCAACTTCATTCTCAAGATCATCCAATACCCGAGGGTCAATCACCTTCATACAAATAACATTGAATAAGAAACACAATCTACTTATGGTACGTCTTAATTTCTTTGGGAGTATACCTCGAATAGCCACGGGTAAAAGTTGTTGCATCAACACATGATGGTCATGAGACTTTAAGCCTACCAATTTCAGGTCCTTCATTGACACCAACCTCTTAACATTCGAAGAATAACCTTGAGGAACTTTTATGCAACATAAGCACTCACAAAAACTTCTTTTCTCCTTTTTAGATAATGTATGACAAGCTGGTGGTAGATAAGTTCTCTTACCTCACGGTACTGGAGCTAACTCCTTTCGTATTCGCATATCAACCATATCCTTTCGCGCATTCATGTTATCCTTAGTCTTCCCTTGTATGTTGAGAAGTGTTCCTATAAGACTATCACAAATGTTTTTCTCCACATGCATCACATCAATACAGTGTTTCACTTCAAGCTCTTTCCAGTACGGAAGCTCAAAAAAGATTATATCTCTTTTTCCATGAGCTTCTCTCAACAGGCTTTTACATCTTACCAAGTGTCACATTAATATCTTTCACTCGCTCGTACACTTCCTGTGAACTTAATGCTTGTGGAGCAGCTTTAAACTCTTGTTCACCGTTGAAAGCTTTCTTCAATCTATGATAAGGATGGTCCGACTTTAGAAATCTTCGACTACCAAGGTATACGGTCTTCCTTCCGTGCTCAAGCTGATGGTAGCATGTGCCTTCTTCACATATAGGGCATGCTTTATTCCCCTTAACACTGTAACCAGACAAGTTTCCATATGCTGGGAAGTCATTAATTGTGCAGAACACCATTGCACGCATTTTAAAAGTTTCATTTTTATACGCATCAAATACATCAACACCTTCCTCCCACAACATTTTCAAGTCTTCAATCAACGGCTGCAAGTAGACATCTATATCATTTCATGGTTGCTTTGGACCAGAAATCATCATAGACAACATAATGTACTTGCGTTTCATACACAATAAAGGAGAAAGATTGTAAATGGCCAATAGAACCGGCCATGCACTGTGCTTGCTGCTAAGATTGCCGAATGGGTTCATACCATCAGTACACAGTCCCAGTCTCAGGTTTCTTGGCTCATTGCCAAATGAAGGAAATAACTGGTTAATTTTCCTCCATTGAGGCGAATCACCCGGGTGTCGGAGCTTCCCATCAGTTATCCTCTCGTCTTCATGCCATCTCAAGTTTTTTGCCTCCTCTGCACTAACAAACAAGCGTTTGAATCTTGGTATTATTGGGAGATACCATAACACCTTTGCAGGTGGTTTTTTATTACCAACATCAGAACTAGCATCGCCTTCACCGTCATTTTTGAAACGTGGAGTCCCGCATACTGGACAGGCATGAAAACTTTTGTACTCATTTTGGTACAAAATACAATCATTAGGACATGCGTCAATCTTCTTATACCCCATGCCCAATGGGCACAAGATTTTCCTCGCCTTATAGTTAGAATCTGGTAATTCATTATCCTCCGGAAGCATATGTTTTAACAAACAAAGTAACTCTGTGAAACTTTTGTCACTCCACCCATGAGATGCCTTTAACGTGAACAATTTCAATACGGCAGACAACCGTGAAAACTTTGTACAATTGTTGTACAAAGGCTTGTCTGCATCAGCGGACAAGGTCTCACATGTCTTGTATGCATGTGCTTGCTCAAAGGCCTCCACGCCAACATCATTGATCATGTCTTCTAGTCGATCATACATATTCTCATCAACTTCTTCATTTCGGGATACACTTGGCATTTCAAATTCACCATGCCATATCCATCGTGTGTAACTCCTGTTGAAACCATCACAGAGGACGTGTTCTCTGATTTCTTCAACACATAATCGTCTATCATTCAAACAGTTGACACACGGACAGTAAAACCTCCCATTATTGTTTGGAACATGTATCCTAGCAAACTCCAAAAATTCTTCCACACCATTCTCATATTCATTACTTGTTCGTGCAACATTTATCCAACTACGATCCATAATTACCTAATTGAGAATAGAGTTCACATGATATTAGTTTATGAGAGGGTTCAAGGTAAGAAATATCCAACAATCTCACTGATAAAACTTTACAATATCCAACAAGATATAAAGCAGTCTGAATTTTTGATGAGGCTTTCAAGATATATGGACTTTATAATTAGGCTAATCTTAATAATATTAAAAATTACTTTCTCTTGTACACATTAATATCAATGGGTTATTTTCTCGCATTCTTTGTTGGTTATTTTCCTTCATAAGTTGTAAGTAAATGGTATAATTCATTTAACATCCGTCCCATACAACCACTGTTAATATATTCATTTAACAGCGATTTTCTTGGAAACTGCTGTTAAAGTTGTCTAAAAAATTACCAAATTTGCCACCACGTTCATTTAACAGTTAAAACACTTATGTGAAATGTCAGTTTTATAGTAACGTCATTAATTTCAATTATGTATAAACCTACTGTCCTTGAAAACGATCAAATGTGTGACATATCACAATGTAATAAAATCTAAATATAAAATGTCATGTTCAAGCATCATTTGCTATGAAATATGAAATAAATAGACCCCAAATTATATGTAAAACTATGTTTATCAGGTATGTCCGTGAACTGTATTTTAGATGTTTGTTTACTCGATCCAGGATGGTCCGGTGAGGCCATGATATGAAAAATGGAGAAAAATGGAGAAAACAAAACACTGGAAGCCGGACATACCTAAATCACTGCTCATATTCAAGAGCCATGATATGAAAAATGGAAAAAACAAAATGGAGAAAATCACCAGAAGCCGGACATACCTAAATCACTGCTCATATTCAAGAGCCATGATATGAAAAATGGAGAAAACAAAATCACTGGAAGCCGGACATACAAAATCACTGCTCATATTAAAGAGCCATGATATGAAAAACAGAGAAAAAAAAATCTCAAACCTAATATCATGACAAGAAAAATGGAGAAAACAAAATCCATATTGATATGAAACATACCGATATTCAAGCAGCTTTACCGGGCGAGGGCTAGGCGCTTTCTAAGCAAGCTAGTATCGAATCGCAGCTCATCCCTATTTGACTGGAAGGAAGCTAACCGGCGCAATATTTTTGTTCAAGAAATGAATCACAGCTCATCCCTATTTGACTGAATAGGGGCTCGGCTTAGCTCCAGTCGTGCCGATAGAACCGTGAAGGAGAAATGGAGTAACCGGGGGAGAAGGTTAATGAACGGGAGGAGATAAATCGCAGAACGGGGGAGATGTGAAGGAGAAGGGAATAAACGGGGGAGACGCAGTGAAAGGAGAAAGGAATAAACGGGGGAGAAGGTTAATGACTTAAGTTGGCCCATTTAATGTGTTGTTATATGACATCGGTTCTTTATTAACCGATGTAAAATATGTATATACTACATCGGTTTCCGATTAACTGATATAAAAGACTGATATTTCAAATTGGGTCCCGATTAACCGATTTAAAAAAGTGATATACTAAATCGGTTCCCTAATAACCGATGTAAAATAAAACCTAATCACTTTTTAAATCGGCTATACTGCAACCGATCTAGAAAGTGCGATATAAAATGGTATTTTTCCACTAGTGCTACTAGCTACTGAACTCCTATTTCTCCCAGACAAAGCCACACCTCAATAGGGATCTGATCTGGCCCTACAACCTTAGCTCTACCCATCTTCATTAGGGCCCTCTTAACTTCCTCCTTGCTGATGCTCTCACAGGAACTGAACGAACGAGCAGAAGATTGACTAACTCCTTACACCACTACCGATTCGCTTCCCCTTGCCTCATTGAAAAGTTCAAAAAAATACCTATTCCACCTCTCCTTAATAGCAACATCGTTCACTAACACTTGGCCCAAATCATTCTTAATATACTTAATAGGACCCAGGTCGCGCCAGCCTCTCTCCCTAGCTTTCGCTAGTTTAAAGATAGCATTCACTCCTTCTTTGGTGTCTAGGCACCTGTACATCCCCTTGTATGCCTCACCTTTAGCCTGAGCCACTGCCTTCTTATCCTCTCTATTCTCCATCTTGTAATCTACAATCTTCGTGATTCTCTCCTCCCTAGCACTAACTGACAAAAGCTCCTTAAAGAGCGCTTATTTAGCCTTAACTTTCTTTTGAACCTCCTCATTCTACCACCATGCCTCCCTAGGTACACTAGACCTGCTTGAAGAAACACCTACCACCTTCTCGCCCACACTCCTTATAGCTTTGGCCATGCTGATCAGCATAAGGTTAGCATCGCGCCCCCGCAAAAAACCTCCTTCGCGGGTCAGAGACTCCCTGAATTCTGCCGCCTTCTCACCCTTCAGATCCTTACAAAGACTCCTAGGTCTAGCTTTTCTAACCCTGCTAACAACACGACCTCCCATGGATAAATCCATAGCCAGCAGCCGGTGTTGAGAAGCACAAGCCTCGCTTCGAAACACCTTGCAGTCCATGCACGCCCTAGCATCACAACTGCATAAAAGTGATAAGTGTCAGTTTTACACACTTATCCATAATTGGTATTGATATATTTCACCCATAATTATGAGCTAGTCTACTTGTTTTTACTTTAAATTAATTAGTTTTTAATAATTTTATTTTTATAGGATGAAGATGTAAATTTAGCCTTAATCGGATTGATTTACTGATTAACTCAAGAAATAACATGTTTATAAAATATTTTATTTATTGATTTTTTATGTATTCATGTTGTAGAGATTTACAATACGAGTTCGGCAGTCTTTCCGGATTCAAAATCAGAGTTATATATCAAAAGTTATCATCCGAAGAAGATTTGGGGCGAAAACGCAAAAGTCTAAGAGATTCTGGGCTAAAAATGAAGTCTGAAACTCTATACGGGCGTACAAATAAATTTACGGCCGTAACCCACACGGCAACTAATGTGCAGAAAGCCGAAGCCATGTTACGGCCGTAAGACCAAAGCTTACGACCATAAGTCCTCTATGTTACGGCCGTAACATCTGAAAGTTACGGCCGTAACTCTTGACAGATGTATGATCATTTTTAAATCTTTTATACTTTTGGTCTATTATTGAGGGAATAGCTGGCCTTGATCCGATCTAATGTAATAATGCTGGGGTTTTGGAGCTATTAGATGACTTAGGTGTATAAATAGACCCATTAGATCCATCATTTAACATCATTCATCTTATATTTTTCCTACTTTGTAATATTTTTCTTTGTGTGAAGAACACACTTGTGTTTTTGAGTGATTTAGATTATGTTGTTGAGGGAGTTTATTGCTTCTTTCTCCTTTGTCTACTAAGAGAGTTAGGATCAATTCTTTCCCTTTTTCAGCTAATAATGACCACTCAATATGTTGAACAAACCCTTCATGGGCTAAGTTATCCTTAGTTGGGATTATAAACAAGGTTTGTCATATTATTTAAATTTGTATAAAGATCTATTATGGATTACTTATTATTGTGTGTGATTTTCATTGTTTTACCAATCTTTATTTATTTGGCTAATAAATGATGATATTTATGGTCTTCATATGTTTCGAAAGAAAATTTGTTGATTAGATCAAATGATCTTCGTTCTAAGTTGTTCTAGAGGATAGAAATATACCTCTAGACCTTAGATGATTCTTTGCGTTATTTTAACAAAACCTAATGCTATGTATTGAAGCCAATCAACATAGAAATATAGTGGATTGATTCAATATATAAGGGGCTTTTTGACATTCGAAAGAGGAACCTTCTTTTTAAGGAAAATCGAATCTACACTACATAATAAGTAAATACATCTTATGATCTCCTATACATCTTATATAACTAATGATGAACTAAGTTTGTAATCCCAACTATTTTATTTTACCTTTTATTATTCTATTATTAGTGTAATCTTTCATTTCCTTAAATTTTAGAACTATTATTGCATTTTCCTTGCAATTATCAAACCAAACTCTTAAATTATGTGTTTCACTCATCTAAATATCTTCACACAAGATTCTGCTGTGCACTAAGCTGGGGTCTTCACGGAAACAGCCTCCCTACCGTAATAAGTAGGGGCATGGTCTGCGTACATCTTACCCTCCCCAGACCCTGCTCTGAGCGGGATATACTGGGTATGTTTGGTTTGGTTTGGTTTGGTTTGGTTTGTACTCATCTAAATATCTATAACAAATAGATAAATAGTGTGTAATTCAATATATAACCTAACTTCCTCGTGGGATCGATAAACCGGACTAAAAAAGTACACTTACTACTTGATACGATATCGTGCACTTGCGATAGTTACACAAAATACGTGTCAAGTTTTTGGCGCCGTTGCCGGGGAAGTATTAAAATTATTTTTGAAACCTTACATTGTAAACTATTGTTAGATACAATTTCTCGACATTGTAACTTAGTACTCAATTATGCTTGTCCGGTCTAGTGGGAGATAACGGTACTCCGTGACTATTAAAGTCGCGTTTTTCAGTTTCCCAACTGATATTTGTAGATATTTTCTCCTTTTATTTTTATTTTATTTCTTATCATGGAAGAAACTTTGAATAGTATTGAAAATAGATTTCCCTTTCTTAGCAAAAAAGTCATTTTAAAAATTTACAAGATAAGACTTGAAAGGATGAGGTTGCTTATGAATAAAAGCATACCTTTTGACATTAGATTCATTATTGAAGCCAAAGTGAGAATAGTAGGTGAATTCACAGAAATACCTACTAGATTTTTACCAGGGCTTGGAAAAAGTTCATATGCCAAGAAACGACGAGCAAAGATAATAGCCGTTTTCTATAAATATGCTAGATGTAACTGTAATTCAAAATGTCAATCTTTAGGAATTCCATCTACAAACCGAGAAGATAAAATTCAGTTCATTAAGGATGGTCTGAATAAAGAGAATTTAGATAATATCGAAATTTATCTTGGCACGCATCCTAGTGGACTCGTACATTACGGAATTCGATGTTTGTGGAATAAATTCATGTAAGAATATGAACAACGTCTTGGGAATCTGACGTTAAAAGACCCAGTTTGCCAATTTATAAGAAAATTGGATGGGAAGCTTCTCCCCGACTCATAGAAGGCGTTTAAGCTGTTTTTGAACGTAAAATCAGAGGAAGATGTGAGCCACAATCACAACTACTGTACATACACGTGAGTATCTTTTATTTTTGTCGTATGGTGAGATCTTCTAAATAAAAAAGTGATACGCAATAAATGCATTCATTATTCTATTGAGTAGTTGAAGCATGCAATCACAGATTTGTTAAATATTTTTACCTTATTTTTTCTATAAATAAACATTGTGCTTGTTTCTTTTATTCATCCCTCAAACTTGTACTTTTCTCTTTTTCTCTCAAATAAGTTTCTTTTCAAAAATGGAATCATCATCTTCCACAAAAAGATTTAACTCAGTCTGCATTTTTGGTGGAGCTAGTTATGGAACGCAGGCATACTTTACTGAAGCAGCCCACAACTTGGGTCGTACCTTAGGAGAAAAATGCATTCATGTAGTTTACGGAGGAGGAAGTCTAGGATTAATGGGACGCGCTGCTACTTCTGCCTATATGGAAGGAGTAAAAGTGTTGGGAATAATTCCAAAACCTCTGGCTGAAAGTAAAATCACCGGGGCAATTATTGGAGATGAGTTTAGAGCTGTAAATATACAAGATTGCATAACTCACATGATGAATAATTATGACGCCTTTATCACCCTTTCCAGTGGTTTTGGCACTCTTGAGGAACTTTTTTATGTGGTTACCAGAGCCCAGCTAAATGTTCATAAATAGGCCTGCTTAATGTCAATGGTTTCTTTGATGGTTTACTATCTTTCATCGACTACTCTGCTGATAAAGGTTTTATTTCCGAGCGTGCTAAACAAATCATAGTCGTTGCAACAACAACAGAAGAACTAATCAAAAAAACTCATTGAATTTGTTCCTCAACCAGGTCCAGCTCTAGCTAATATTGTCTGGATGGAAGATTTTACCGTGAGAAAACAAAAAGTGGATTCATTCCTCTCCCTTTGATAACCCATGTTGGACCTCTTGTATTTTTACTTTCTGTCGTGTGTAAAAATCGTCCTAAATGATGGCAGCTTAAGGAGTTTCTTCTTGATCTCTTGACGCGCATCTATTCGCAATTTATGTATTGTTATTTTATTAATGTAATTTTTATTGTTTGTTTTTAATAAAAGCATTGATGACAGCGTAAGGTGACTCTTCGTGAAGCGCATCTTAAAAATTGTGTTATACTTCTGGGTATATTTTATTTCTTTTTCTCTTTTGTTGTTTGCCTCGTATATTTTTTTCTTGCAGATCCAAAAAGGCGTTAGCTCAAGCATCAACTTTCATAACAGGGAGTATTCTGCTTTCTCCCTTGCTTTTTATTATTCTTTTTAAACTGAGGACAGTTTCTTTTTTTAAGTTTGGGGGTGTGGTGTGTTTTGATTATTTTGGTGTGTTTGGTTTTTGGTATGTTTAGCTTTGATTATTCTGGTGTGTTTTGATTATTTTCTTATTTGACTTTGATTTTTTTATATATATATTTATTTTGTTTATTTTGATTTGTGAGATTTCTAGATCTGGACATAACACCAATAAGTTAGCTATATACAAGTTTCTAAAATTGTTTTAACCGGTAAAAAAATTGTATATTCCAAAATTTTTAAGCCTCAATCTCTCTTTCCAAGCCTTGTAGTTATCATGTAAAACTGAGTCATTCGTTACCTTGAGAAAAGAAGAATCAGTCGGTTGATCAAAAATAGAACTGAAATTTACTTAATTTGAGGAGTTTTTGATTTTTCATGCTTAGCTAATAAACAATTTTTCTGCAAAAATTCTATTCCCTAAAAAAAAAGAGTCATTGGTGAAAGGAGGCTAGTTGGAAAAAAAAGGAGAGATGTTGAGCAGCAACAGCTGTCTAATTTTGGGGTCCAAAATAACAACGAAAAATAAAGGACTAACCCATTGTTGGTGCGTAGCTGCCGTCTCACACGAGAATGTGTTGGTGAAAAGAGCTACACATTAGCAAATAACGGTGTGAAAGCTATCACCTAAAAAAAGAGATGGAAAATATGTTGGTGAAAAGAGCTACGCGTTAGCAAATAACAGTGTAAAATCTATCACCTACTAGTTCGAGTTATCAAGTCTGTAAAAGGGATGTTGATTATGAGCAGATTTGAATTAATTAGTGGCTAAATTTCAATACACCCAATTTCGTGAACAATCACAATATTTGATGACGCCGATGACATTCTTTTTCATATTGAGTCGAAAAATAAACGAGTGATCGAGAGCAATCATTAAAGATAGTCGTGTGTGTCACAAGTGGGAAAGAAATAATCAATCTTTTAAGGGAAACCTTGCATTTTGGAATTACAAAATAAAACTGTGTTTTAACATCAAAATCATTAGTAGATTTATTTTGTATCTTGATTCATTTCTATCTACGGTATAAAGGTGGTTGTTATGTAAATGGCATTTTGATCTCTTTTTCTTTTTTATATGTATAAGTATTTTTCTTTATTTGTGTGTTTTTTATTAATTTATGTGCTATTTTTATTTTTTGAGTGTGATTATTAATAAAGAGTCTTGCTCGGGACTAGCAAGAATTCAAGTTTGGGGGTGTGATAAGTGTCAGTTTTACACACTTATCCGTGATTGGTATTGATATATTTCACCATAATTATGAGCTAGTCTACTCGTTTTTACTTTAAATTAATTAGTTTTCAATAATTTTATTTTTATAGGATGAAGATGTAAATTTAGCCTTAATCGGATTGATTTACTGATTAACTCAAGAAATGACATGTTTATAAAATATTCTTTTTATTGAGTGTTTATGTATTCATATTGTAGATCTTTACGAGATGAGTTCGGCGGTCTTTCCGGATTCAAAATCAGAGTTATATATCAAAAGTTATCATCCGAAGAAGATTTGGGGCGAAAACGCAAAAGTCTAAGAAATTCTGGGCTGAAAATGAAGTCTAAAACTCCATACGGGCATACAAATAAAGTTACGGCCGTAACTCACACATCAACTAATGTGCATAAAGTCGAAGCCATGTTACGGCCGTAACACCAAAGCTTACGGCCGTAAGTCCTCTATGTTACGGCCGTAACATCTGAAAGTTACGACCATAACTGTTGACAGATGTATGATCATTTTTAAATCTTTTATACTTTTGGACTATTATTGTGGGGATAGTTGGCCTTGATCTGATCTAATGTAATAATACTGGGGTTTTGGAGCTATTAGATGACTTAGGTTTATAAATAGACCCCTTAGATCCATCATTTAGCATCATTCATCTTATATTTTTCCTACTTTGTAATATTTTTCTTTGTGTGAAGAACACACTTGTGTTCTTGAGTGATTTATGTAAGAGTGATTTAGCTTATGTTGTTGAGGGAGTTTATTGCTTCTTTCTCCTTTGTCGACTAAGGGAGTTAGGATCAATTCATTCCCTTTTTCGACTAATAATGATCACTCAAGCTTGTAATATGTTGAATAAACCCTTCATGGGCTAAGTTATCCTTAGTTGAGATTATAAACAAGGTTTGTCATGTTATTTAAGTTTGTATAAAGATCTATTATGGATTACTTATTATCGTGTGTGATTTTTATTGTTTTACCAATCTTTATTTATTTGGCTAATAAATGATGATATTTATGGTCTTCATTGTAACACCCCCAGAATACGACCGGGAATGTCACACGCCGTAGACCCTTATCACAAGGATCCACCAGGCTAAACTCCAAAAGACTACTCAAAGATTGACCGATTGGGGTCGAAATTTAATACAAAGTAGACCGACAAGGTCTTAAACCAATTCATAAACTAACGACATTCATACAACAATGACAACAATAAACTTGAACACAGAAAAGAATGACAACTCAATTTAAAAATCGATAACTACACCCATGCAAGGGTGAATACTCAAACGACAAAGAAAATACCGACCAAAATGAAACAAAAGAAAAGACTCTGACTCTGGTGTGATTAGCATCGTCGTCTTCCATCTCCTTCCAAGCCAATCTGTGTTGCTCCCGAGCCGCCAAAACTGAGCGCATAACAGCACCCACCCCGAAAACTCGGGGGTTAGCAAGCGGAATTTTGCTAGTGCAAGTACATAATATACAAGATATACAAACAAGAACAACACAAAATTCAACCGTGAAGCCTTAACACAAACCATACATTCCCACAAGCCTGAGAATGACACTCGCATACACAAGGTGAAAGGTAATCACATAGTCACATTCTCCTTACGGAAAATAACATTCAAGAAACTTTAAACGAGCCCAAGGAGTCGGGAAGATCCCTTTTGTAAAAGGAAAAGTATTTTGATAAGATAGTTTGCAAACATTATTATTGACTCGGGCCGTTTAGGGGTTTTTAAAATCGAATGGGAATACTTTTGGAAATAATTTCAAAAACTCTCGGGTCCTTGACCCAACGTATGGAAAACGATTACACAAAAACCAAGTCAACTTATTTGGGGTTCTCGACCCAATTTATAGAACACCGTCACAACGAAATCATTACAACATCTCACAGGGTTCTCAACCCATTCCAAATAACATCATCACGAAACCAATCATCTCAACATCCCACAGCGTCCTCGACCCAATACACAGAATGGCACCACAATACAATCAAAGGTACAGAACTCTCATTTGACATATCCTGCTCAAGACCCCCGATTAATTAACCCTCGGAGATTTCGTCAAACCTCCGTGGTTAACTAACCCTGATACCAACGCTTTAAAAACAATTTGAAACAAGCTTTCAAAAACACGAATCGCGTACCAAATCAAGACAAACATTTGAAAGTGAGTTGAAAGAATTTGAGATACGAATATCGTTCGGTAACGGGGTCTTAGCTATCACTCAAATACCCGTAACCAATAAGCCTGCCAGCGCCTCCCTTACACACACTGTGTACCGGCGTTCACTTCCATCATGTTGGCCGCTCCTTGAACATGTCACCGCACCGGCGTCACTCCCGCAAGAGCCGCCTTGCACGCGCATTAGGTGACATCGGCGTTCACCACCCATATGGAGCCGCACATTGCGGCATACACCGTGCCGGAGTGCACGCCCGCCTCGAGAGGTTCCGGATACGACGTTTCTCACAACACGTATCCACATTATCACAAACATCCAGCACATGAACAAATGTCACAACAATTTTCAACTCGGTACATCAAGTCACACAATTTCTCTGCCAGTCCATAACCACACAAGTAGACAGGAACACGCACGTTATTAATCAACTCAATCACAATAAGCATTCAAGCATAACCAATCAATACCGCACATAGATATATATATATATATATATAACCTTACTATATTATATGAATGACTATAGTTCATCCCTCAATCCAAGTTGAGTACGTCAACTAGCGTTAGCATTCATCACTCGTCGATCACCGACATAAGCATGTATATCAATATACGTATATATATATACTTATTTTTAACATATAAATATATATATAATACATATATATATACACATACATATACATATATATATATATACATATATACATCCGTATAAACTCATACACTTCAACAACAATGATTTCACGCAGTTACAATTCGTATATCGAGGTACTTGCCTTGGTAATACGACGCAAAGGAGACGATGAAGGAATAGGTTTAGGCCCGAACAATCCCCTCAAATCCGGCCCTAACACAATAATGATATACAATCAATCTCACATCATGAACACGAAGAAATTCCTCCTAGTTCTACCCGTTGGGACAATTAATCGAACACCAAGAGTGCGTAGGGAATTGAAATCGGTTAACGGTGAACTAACGGGATTTCATCCCAACCAAAAACAAGAAAGCCAAGGGTCACGAGAGTACTATCAAAATCTAACAACAACATCGGTTAATTCGGATTAAAACACAAGATCACCACCAAACCCTCCCCAAAAATCATACTAGGGTATAAGAGATCTTACCTATAGAAGATACAACCCTATAATCCGGAGAACACGTGCTAGATCCACAATCCGAGCTACACGATCGAAGGAAGATGAAGAAAAACACACAATCAAAAGGGTGGATGGAGAAGAAATCCCCCTCTCAACCCTCTCTCTCTCGCGCACGGTGGAAGAAAAGGAGGAAATGAGCGAAACTTCGCTGAAAACACCGATTATAGCGGCCGCATTGTGTGCAGCGGCTCGGCTCACGACCAGGCCGCGGCACGGGGCCAAAATTGCGCCCGGTGGTGGTGACCGCTCGATGTGCCGCGGCTCATTCGGAGTGTGCCGCGGCTCGACTCGGCATGTGCCGCGGCATCGCTGTCTTGGGGCACGCGCAGAGAGGTTTTAGCCGGCAGTGCCACACGGTGTGCCGCGGCCCGGACAAGTGTGCCGCGCACCGGCTCACTGTGTGCCGCGGCTCACAAACGTTGTGCCGCGGCACACTGCAGTACAGCTTGGCCAACAATCAGGTAATGTGTGCCATGGGCGCACAATCCTTGTGCCGCGGCCCACACCCCCCTCGGGTCCCAAAAATGACGAAAAATGATCCGGAAAGAGAATAAAAGCAATAGGAATCGATATTAGGGCAACAATAACACGAAATGGAAGTACGGAACCCCAAAAAGATCTGAGGTGCACACCCAAAGTCGAACAAGGGACAAATTCCCTAAACTTCTAGGAAATTACACAAACGGCCCAAACATCCGAAAATCACGATACAACGTCGGATTAACAATCCGAAACTCACAACATGCTCCACTCAATCATACGAACTCAGGGAAGTAAGAAAATGACGAAATCGAACGAGTTTAACGAGAGACAAATACACATGAGACAAAATATAACACAAGATGAAATTACATAAAAACATCATCGAGACCCGTCTAAGCGGAGAAACTCCAAGAACAAAATAGGTTCAGAATTCCAAAACAGCGACAAGCGAGTTGTCGAAACGGACCTCCGCCGGAAAAATGAAAATTACCGGAAATCGAATTTGCGGATTTTACATTCTACCCTCCTTAAAAGAAGTTTCGTCCCGAAACTTAAAATAGAGAGCGGCGGAACAATCAAGGAAATAACTACTTGCTCAGCCCCAAATCATCACGAGCAAAGCGCGAATGCAAGGTTCCAGAAATACGATGAGTCGAGGTGAAGGGGTATGAATTTGGATACCAAAGCTCCCCGAGTTAAGAAAATCACAAAATAGTTCAGACGTCCTGAAAATCATGTTTCGAGCTCAACCAACCACAATCCAAGTTCATAACACATTCGGAAGTGTCAATGCACGCGTGGGAATAATAGTTCCGAACAAAATTTGCAAGAATTAGGTTCAGATATGGAAAGACCACAATAATTCACGGGTTTTAACAAAACAGCTCCGAAATTCGTTCGGAGGACGAAAGCTAAGGAGAACAAGATAGTTTAAAATCGTCGAGAGGATCATAATTGAGTTACCAACAATGAAAAATCATACAATGCCGAAAATACCAAGGAAAGTACGGGTAATACACTTCCCCATACTAAAAGGTATTTCGATCCCAAACTTAGAACAACAAGAGTTGGAAATATAGAGCAATGAAAAGAACAACTATCAAAGTCACGATTGTTCAAAATAAAGAACAATTAGGACATATTGCACAATAGTCATCCTCCCATGTTAGGCTCTTCAGAAGGAAACATAGGGTTTCGGGACATTCTCCAGTCACTAGCTCTGCTCTCTCTCAGGGAGGCATTCTTTGCCAATTCGGAAACTGTCTCACAGTGTTTCTCCCGATGACCTTCACACCCACACCGGTAACAAGTCAAGAGTGGAGAGGGACAATTTGCGCGAACATGTCCCACAGATTCTGATTGAAACATCTCCTCTTCTTACCGCGAGTCACCGATGCTGGTTTGGGATTTCCAGCGTTCACTCCCGACCGCGAAGATGACGCTTTCGAACAACGTAAGGGCTTGGGAGCCTTAGTCTCCTCACCGCCCAGAAATTTTCCCGATACCCTCGGTCTCTTTGCTTCGCTCGTGGGCTCGACCACTGAGGAGATTTCATAGGATATCGTTTGATCTAGATACTCCTTCACCGTAGCATGGATCGTGGTTGTACGAACCACCTTGCCGCTTCCATTTCCATCATCACGTCCACGTCCGCCGTGGCTTGACATACTAATACGGATAACACCGATCAACAGTATTAGTTTATCAGACGTACAATATACCACAATTATCAACCCGAGTTTTAGTTAGCATCCTGAGAATAACGGTACTATCGTAAAGCATAAAGTTTTATGAAGTCAAGTTCGAGTTCCTCGACGAGGACGATCATTATATGTATGCACTTAATGAAAACAAATTTTTGAAAAAGGGGCTAGTCACGTTGCGCCCAAGACTTGTAAACACTGTCTTTTATTTCAGAAGAGGAAGTTTACATAATGACTCTAAAAATTATTTTCGAGTGATGAATAAAAGAAAAAAAAAAAAGGAAATCGAAAATTAATTCGTAACTAATTTGAAATATTTCGAAAATGTTGAGTCCCAAATATCAAAATTTTGAAAATCTTTCCTCTTCTTCAAAAATGTTTATTCGAAAGAATTCTCCACCGAGATACGTGACCATTTAACATGACGGTATTAAATCATGGCTTTACACAATGTTAGAAAATTTCAAAGCATTGCTTTAAAATATTCGAGATACTACAGCGCCGTGGGCCGTGCCGGAACCCACCAGCAAAAATTCCTTAAAAAAATGATCTAAATGCCAAAAGGCCGAAGTCGGTAACATTCTCAAATACTCACAAAAGTCATTTATGAAATATCAAATACCGTCATAAGAATACTATCAAAATATGCAAGACCAAAATATCAAAACTCGGTTTGCAAGATAACAAAAACCATCTTAAAATACTCATGCGGTGGATAACGTTATCATTCGTAAATTCATTCTAATAAAGTACCGAAACAGATAAACATGCTCGACTTCCGAAGCATACTACGTAACTATTTATGCTCGGACCGCTTGCGCATGTTATATCCTAAAACGATAATATCACCAACAAGTTCCAATTCCTAGTTCACATTAAGCATATTAGCACAATGTAATCAAATACGTATATAAGGGGACTTACGATCGGGAGGCTTACCATCACGGATTGCCGGAAGATGATGTCGGAACCACGATACTAATCACGACTCTGATGCGCGCGACTTACACAAGACATGGACTTGACCCAACGGCCTAGGTTTTTCGCAAACCTAAGCTCTGATACCATAAATGTAACACCCCCAGAATACGACCGGGAATGTCACACGCCGTAGACCCTTATCACAAGGATCCACCAGGCTAAACTCCAAAAGACTACTCAAAGATTGACCGACTGGGGTCGAAATTTAATACAAAGTAGACCGACAAGGTCTTAAACCAATTCATAAACTAACGACATTCATACAACAATGACAACAATAAACTTGAACACAGAAAAGAATGACAACTCAATTTAAAAATCGATAACTACACCCATGCAAGGGTGAATACTCAAACGACAAAGAAAATACCGACCAAAATGAAACAAAAGAAAAGACTCTGACTCTGGTGTGATTAGCATCGTCGTCTTCCATCTCCTTCCAAGCCAATCCCGTGACTGCTCCCGAGCTGCCAAAACCTGAGCGCATAACAGGCACCCACCCCCCGAAAACTCGGGGGTTAGCAAACTGGAATTTTGCTAGTGCAAGTACATAATATACAAGATATACAAACAGTAACAACACAAAATTCAACCGCCGTGAAGCCTTAACACAAACCATACATTCCCACAGTCAGCACAGAATGACACTCGCATACACAAGGTGAAAGGTAATCACATAGTCACATTCTCCTTACGGAAAATAACATTCTAGTAACTTTACACGAGCCCAAGGAGTCAGGAAGATCCCTTTTGTAAAAAGGAAAAGTATTTTGATAAGATAGTTTGCAAACATTATTATTGACTCGGGCCGTTTAGGGGTTTTTAAAATTGAATGGGAATACTTTTGGAAATAATTTCAAAAACTCTCGGGTCCTTGACCCAACGTATGGAAAACGATTACACAAAAACCAAGTCAACTTATTTGGGGTTCTCGACCCAATTTATAGAACACCGTCACAACGAAATCATTACAACATCTCACAGGGTTCTCAACCCATTCCAAATAACATCATCACGAAACCAATCATCTCAACATCCCACAGGGTCCTCGACCCAATACACAGAATGGCACCACAATACAATCAAAGGTACAGAACTCTCATTCGACATATCCTGCTCAAGACCCCCGATTAATTAACCCTCGGAGATTTCGTCAAACCTCCGTGGTTAACTAACCCTGATACCAACGCTTTAAAAACAATTTGAAACAAGCTTTCAAAAACACGAATCGCGTACCAAATCAAGACAAACATTTGAAAGTGAGTTGAAAGAATTTGAGATACGAATAGCTATCACTCAAATACCCGTAACCAATAAGCCTGCCAGGCGCCTCCCTTGCACACCTGTGTACCGGCGTTCACTTCCATCATGTTGGCCGCTCCTTGAACATGTCACCGCACCGGCGTCACTCCCGCAAGAGCCGCCCCTTGCACGCGCATTAGGTGACATCGGCGTTCACCACCCATATGGAGCCGCACATTGCAGCATACACCAGGCCGGAGTGCACGCCCCGCCCTCAGAGGTTCCCGGATACGACGTTTCTCACAACACGTATCCACATTATCACAAACATCCAGCACATGAACAAATGTCACAACAATTTTCAACTCGGTACATCAAGTCACACAATTTCTCCGCCAGTCCATAACCACACAAGTAGACAGGAACACGCACGTTATTAATCAACTCAATCACAATAAGCATTCAAGCATAACCAATCAATACCGCACATAGATATATATATATATATAACCTTACTATATTATATGAATGACTATAGTTCATCCCTCAATCCAAGTTGAGTACGTCAACTAGCGTTAGCATTCATCACTCGTCGATCACCGACATAAGCATGTATATCAATATACGTATATATATACTTATTTTTAACATATAAATATATATATATAATACATATATATATACACATACATATACATATATATATATATATATATATACATCCGTATAAACTCATACACTTCAACAACAATGATTTCACGCAGTTACAATTCGTATATCGAGGTACTTGCCTTGGTAATACGACGCAAAGGAGACGATGAAGGAATAGGTTTAGGCCCGAACAATCCCCTCAAATCCGGCCCTAACACAATAATGATATACAATCAATCTCACATCATGAACACGAAGAAATTCCTCCTAGTTCTACCCGTTGGGACAATTAATCGAACACCAAGAGTGCGTAGGGAATTGAAATCGGTTAACGGTGAACTAACGGGATTTCATCCCAACCAAAAACAAGAAAGCCAAGGGTCACGAGAGTACTATCAAAATCTAACAACAACATCGGTTAATTCGGATTAAAACACAAGATCACCACCAAACCCTCCCCAAAAATCATACTAGGTATAAGAGATCTTACCTCTAGAAGATACAACCCTATAATCCGGAGAACACGTGCTAGATACACAATCCGAGCTACACGATCGAAGGAAGATGAAGAAAAACACACAATCAAAAGGGTGGATGGAGAAGAAATCCCCCTCTCAACCCTCTCTCGCGCACGGTGGAAGAAAAGGAGGAAATGAGCGAAACTTCGCTGAAAACACCCAGTTATAGCGCTGACCGCATTGTGTGCCGCGGCTCAGGCCGCGGCACGGGGCCAAAATTGCGCCCGGTGGTGGTGACCGCTCGATGTGCCGCGGCTCATTCGGAGTGTGCCGCGGCTCGGACTCGGCATGTGCCGCGGCTGCCAGGCCGTGCGGGCACGCGTACAGAGGTTTTAGCCGGCAGTGCCACACGGGTGTGCCGCGGCCGGACAAGTGTGCGCGGCTCGACTACTGTGTGCCGTGGCTCACAAACCTTGTGCCGCGGCACACGACACTGCTTGGCCAACAATCGGGTAATGTGTGGCCGCGGCGCACAATCCTGTCTTGCCGCGCCCACACCCCCTCGGGTCCCAAAATGACGAAAAATGATCCGGAAAGAGAATAAAAGCAATAGGAATCGATATTAGGGCAACAATAACACGAAATGGAAGTACGGAACCCCAAAAAGATCTGAGGTGCACACCCAAAGTCGAACAAGGGACAAATTCCCTAAACTTCTAGGAAATTACACAAACGGCCCAAACATCCGAAAATCACGATACAACGTCGGATTAACAATCCGAAACTCACAACATGCTCCACTCAATCATACGAACTCAGGGAAGTAAGAAAATGACGAAATCGAACGAGTTTAACGAGAGACAAATACACATGAGACAAAATATAACACAAGATGAAATTACGTAAAAACATCATCGAGACCCGTCTAAGCGGAGAAACTCCAAGAACAAAATAGGTTCAGAATTCCAAAACAGCGACAAGCGAGTTGTCGAAACGGACCTCCGTCGGAAAAATGAAAATTACCGGAAATCGAATTTGCGGATATTACATTCATATGTTTCGAAAGAAAATATGTTGATTAGATCAAATGATCTTCACTCTAAGTTGTTATAGAGGATAGAAATATACCACTACACCTTAGATGATTCTTTGAGTTATTTTCACAAAACCTAATGCTATGTATTGAAGCCAATCAACATAGAAATATAGTGGATGGATTCAATATATAAGGGGTGTTTTGACATTCGAAGAGGAACCATTTTTTTAAGGAAAATCGAATCTACACAATATAATAAGTAAATACATATTATGATCTCCTATACATCTTCTATAACTAATGATGAACTAAGTTTGTAATCCCAACTATTTCAGTTTACCTTTTATTATTCTACTATTAGTGCAATCTTTCATTTCCTCAAATTTTAGAACTATTATTGCATTTCCCTTGCAATTATCAAACCAAACTCTTAAATTGTGTGTTTCGCTCATCTAAATCTCTATAACAAATAGATAAATAGTGTATAATTCAATATATAACCTAACTTCCTCGTGGGATCGGTAAAAAAACCGGACTCAAAAAGTCCACTTACTACTTGATACGATATCGTGCACTTGCGATAGTTACACAAAAGATGTGTCAAAAAGAAGGTGGTCAATTTGCGTGTTGTGCCCCCCACTACCGAAGGTGATGAGGTGATCAACTCTCTTATGAAAAACGGAGTTAGCAATTACCAACTCATGCGCAGTAGCAAACTCCAACAGCGCGGAACCTCCTGCATTCCTAACTCCGAAGCCAAAACTGTAATATCCGCATTTTTCCTTTCTCTTGATATTCTCATTTTGGTGTATTTTCTTTTTTGGAAACTCGCTTGTAACCGTATTGACATTTCGAGGATATTTAATATTGGATTTTTTGTGGTTCGAGCTTGTTTCAGACTCGTTTTACTCAATTCGGTGTTTTATGTTGTTTCCTCGCTATTTCGGGTATTCTCGTAAATCGTCGTTCGGAACCGCCGTTTCGGGGTTGACGAGGATCCATCTCACGTTATTATACATGTTGTGAGCTTTTATTTAATGTTTCGACCATGTATCGTATATTTCGGATGCTTTGGGCCATTTTGTAATTTCCCAATGTTTTGGGATAATTACGTTTGTTGTTGTTTTTCCGAATGGGTAGTCGGGAATATGTTTTCCTTGAACACTTAAGTTTGTCGCCTCGAGTCCTTTACGTTCGTACCATCATGAGTCGTCACCGTTGCATTTCGATCTTTTCGGTTCCTTCCTCGCTAGTGGTTGCGGCCTGTACTCCCCAGGAAGGAGCATTACGTACGTAATGCATGTTTCTGTTACATACGTAATGGTGTGTGTAAAATAGTACAGGGAATTCTGCGATTTTCGTTACGTACGTAAGCATGGGGTAGCTTACGTACGTTAACAAGCTAACGTACGTTAGCTACCTGTGGCTAACGTACGTAACTCGACCTGGGTTTATAAACCTAGGAGTTGACCGATTTCGGCCATTATCATTTCTCCTCCTCCCCATCCGACTCCTAGGCAATTTTCTTGACACTTCCGGCGATTTGAAGCTTTGTAACTCTGAGCCATCATCTTCTTCGAGTTTTTGGAGTGTATAATCAACATCTAATCGTGTTCTTCATTATTAATTCGAGGTAAACTCCTAAAACCTTGTTTTGGGTAAATTTGGGTTTTTTACGTTTTCGTCCGATTCGTTCCGTATGATAGATTAATTCATGATGAATATGATTAATCTTGTTGGTATTGTTGGTTTTCCTATGGATTCATGGTCTATTTCGTGGTATTTTTGTAATCGAGAGGGTTTGGTTGTGCTCCGCCCTCGTTATTGTTTTTATACGAGTATACATGAATCGTAGGCGGGTTTTCGGGTGTATTCCAATTCCGTATTCGTTTAGGATTGGTTGTGATTGTGTTCATCGAATCATTAGGTTCGTGATTGACGTTTCCTAGCGTTCGTCGGTGTTTTTCCTTCCGTTCGTTGCGTCGTCAATTATTCAAGGCAAGTAATTCTTGGAAACCCTTATGCTTAATGTGAAATGGTAATATATATTGTGTGCTTTACTCACCTCGGAAGGGTCTGACAGGGCTTCGAGGGAATCTATGGCTTCGTCTTAGATTCATGAGCTTGTTTCGCTAGCTAGCTCGAGAGGGTCCTTAGAGGCCTCGGGTGGGATTTGTGGCTTCGTCCCGGTCCTGGGCGATGCCTGTGCGTGATTTGTTTTATAAAGTGGCTAGCTCGGGAGGGTCCTTAGAGGCCTCGGGTGGAATTTGTGGCTTCGTCCCGGTCCTAGGCAAATTGATTGACTGTTTGTTTCTGGAAAAGACATGTCTGGTTTTGATTTTTGAAATGAATTTGGTGCATTGTACTATGAAATGTGTAAGCGATTGGTTTGCGTTGACTACTTGTACTAGCGTAATTGCTAACCCCCTCTGGGGACCCGTTGTGGGGAAGTTCTTTTTATGGATTTCAGGTTATGATCATCCGGACGAGCGAGTGCTGGGACAGTACGAGGATGTTGGCCATGGTCGTTGACATGTGCACTTGAGTCCTTTTATTTCCGTTGTTCCATTCGATATGGTTGTTGTCTACTTTTGAAACTTATAGATTGTACTCGCGAGTACTTAGGCTTTTCTCTTCGAATTATGATTTGTAATCGTTGAAGTTATTTATGTTTGCCATTATTGATTATTCCGCCGGTTATACCGGGCGTGTTATTTGATTTTCAACTGGATGATGTGTATTTTTACTGTGGTAAGTTGTATCTAGCCTGATGGATCCCATGTAGGGGTCCATGGCACTGTAATATACCTTGAATATCTCGGGGGTGTTACAAAAAATGGTATCGGAGAACTAGGTTTATGGATACCTAGGCTTGTCGGTTATTTGGGTCTAGTTGTGTTTTGTGTTTCACAATGTCACACCGCTGCCAGCATCTCGGTACTTCCAGTGCTCGTAAGTTTTCCTTACCGCTTCCTTGTTTTCTCGTAACGTAATTCCGTTTCTTGAATTGTAGATGTTTTTCGCCTCTTACTTATCATCGAGTTGTTTTTGCTATCTCTTAACATCAGTATGGATACTAGGAGAGACCGTGGTCGTGGTCATGGTCGTGGACGCGGCCGGGGACGTGGGACAGCCGGTGGGGTGGCCATGTCGCATTCTTCGGGAGACGGCAGCACCGATGACTGACATAGCCATGCTTCTTCTCAAGATGGCGCCGACCTCGGTGTTGCGGCTGTTATGCAACAAATGGTGAACCAAATGGCGGCAATAGCCCAGGCATTTCAGAATCCGACCCATGCTGCTCGGGACGGAGCTGACCGTTGGCTTCAGGATGTCATCAAGATGCATCCTCCTCAGTTTACGGGAGCCTCAGACCCGATTGGCTGGGAAGGGTGAATCAAGGAGATATCCAAGGTCTTCGTTGCCACCAACTGTCCCGAGGACCGCAAGGTCCCTATTGCCCAGTATTTTCTCACTGGGGATGCTACTGATTGGTGGGAGGCCGTTGGGTCTAAGGATCACGTTGCTTCGTGGGCAGAATTTAAGGACCTGATGGAGACCGAGTATTGCCCGTGGATGGTTAGACAGGCTTGAGTTCATGCCTTCTATGATGCTCAAACTCGGGATATTCCTGTCTCTCAAGCTATTGCCGATTTCAACAAGGAGTTGGGCTATGTGAAGACCCAAGTTGTCGAGGAGAGCGACAAAATTTTTCACTTTTCTCGACGGATGAAACTGTCAATTCGGGACTACATGTCTGGGCTTGTCTGTACTACTTTGAAGGATTATCAGAGTCGAACTCTTGCCTATGATATATCGGTGACAGCCAGTGCGGCGGTTCGGGAGTGTAAGAAACAGAAATACGCCGGAAATTTCTCGGGTCACAAGGGTGGAGGTTAGCAGAAGTCTCAGTCTGCGAATATTCCTGGAGGTAATTCGGCTCGTTTCTCTGGGGGCTATCGAGGTACTGCCAGTGCCTCCGTTCAGGATGCTAAATGCTATAACTGTGGTGAGCGGGGCCATCAGAACTGGGAGTGTCCTCGTCCGCCTCTGACTTGTCATACTTGTGGTCAGTCGGGCCACAAGGCTTTCTTTTGTGAGCAGGCAAGACAGCTTCTCGGTGCTCAGACTTCTTTTCCAGCACCTAGGGAGCCGAGTGTGAAGCAAGGCTCATTTGTTCCGCAGTCTCCACCGAGTGCCAGCCGAGGGAGAGGTCGGGTCAGCCCGCTAGAGGGGGAGTTTCTAGTATCGGCTCCGCCCACCCGCGTATCTATGAGATGAGGAGGGCCGATGATCCAGCGGCTACTGTGGCGACAGGTACCGTTCACATCCATTCCCATCCTATCAGTGTGATTTTTGATTCGGGTGCTACGCATTCATTTGTTTCTCTGGAGTGTGTGCGCCATTTGAGTCTTGACTGTTTATCGCCTTGCGAGCCTTTCATCATTAAACTTCCTAGCGGTGATAGAATCGTCGGTGATCGAGAGGTCCGGGACTGTTCTGTGTTTATTTGTAAGAGGGCTTGGCTCTCTAATCTTATTGTTGTGGGTATTGAGGGTGAGAATTTGATTCTCGGTGATGATTGGCTCGACCGGCATGGTGCAATCATGAACTACCGCACGAGGATCATCACCATGCTAGCCGAGGACGGCACCGAGCACTCTTTCGCAGGGCAAAAGAGAAACCAGAAGTTTGTTATTAACGCCTTGAAGGCGATGAGACTCCTGCGAAAGGGGTGTATTGGTTATTGGTGCTATGCCTTGAAGGCGGAGAGTGGTGGAGTCGAGCTTTCATTGATTCCAGTTGTTAGTGAGTTTCCTGACGTCTTTCCTGACGAGTTACCGGGATTGCCACCGAACCGTGAGGTAGAGTTTGCTATCGAGTTAGAGCCGGGTGCGGCTCCGATTTCGAAGACGCCGTATCGCATGGCACCTTTAGAGATGGCTGAGTTGAAGAAGTAGTTGAGTGAGCTTCTTTAGTCGGGGTATATTCGACCGAGGGCTTCGCCTTGGGGCGCACCGGTTTTGTTTGTTCGAAAAAAGGATGGTTCACTGCATTTGTGTATCGACTACCGCGAGCTAAACAAGGTGACCATCAAGAACAAGTATCCTCTGCCGAGGATTGATGACTTGTTCGATCAGTTGCAAGGGGCTGCGATATTCTTGAATATCGACTTGAGATCGGGGTACTATCATCTTCGGGTGAAGGAGTTCGACGTTCCGTGAACAGCTCTTCGGACGAGATACGGACACTATGAGTTTGTAGTTATGCCTTTCGGGTTAACTAATGTGCCGGCAGTGTTCATGCAGTTGATGAACAAGGTCTTTATCGAGTTTTTGGATAAGTGTGTCGTCGTCTTCATTGATGATATCCTTATCTATTCGAGGAACGAGGAGGAACACGCGTATCATTTACGAGTAGTGTTAGGCATTTTGAGGACTGAGCAACTCTATGCAAAGTTCTCGAAATGTGAGTTCTGGCTGAAGGAAGTGATGTTTCTGGGTCACGTGATCTCAGCCGAGGGAGTTTGTGTGGACCCGCAGAAGGTTGAGGCAGTGTTGGATTGGGCACCGCCTAAGAATGTGAAGGAGGTCCGTAGTTTCTTGGGTTTAGCTGGATACTACCGTAGGTTCGTCGAGGGTTTCTCGAAACTAGCTCGGCCACTTACACGATTGCTCCAAGTCAGAAGTTAAATGCGGAATGACGAGAGGCAGTCGAGTTTTGAGGAGCTGAAGAGGCGTTTAACTTCAGCCCCAATTTTAGCATTGCCATGTGGCAACGAGGGTTTTGTCGGTTATAGAGATGCTTCGGGTCAGGGTCTTGGGTGCGTGTTGATGCAGCACGGCAAGACTATTGCATTTGCGTCGAGGCAGTTGAGGCCGTATGATCTTAACTACATTACTCACGATTTGGAGTTAGCGGCAGTTGTTTTTGCGCTCAAGATTTGGCGTCACTATCTTTTTGGCTCTGCATGTCAGATTTTTAGCGACCATAAAAGTCTGAGGTACATATTTACTCAGCGGGAGTTGAATATGAGGCAGAGGAGGTGGTTAGAGTTGATTAAGGATTATGATCTCGAAATCCTGTATCATCCGGGCAAGGCGAACGTCATGGCCGACGCCTTGAGTTGGAAACCAGTCTCGTTGCAGACACTTGAGATCCTTACGTCTCAAGCCGAGCTTCAGCGGGATTTAATTGAGTTGAGTGTTGAGATTTCGTCGCCTGGAGCCGTAGGGCGACTTTGTGCTTTAGAGATTTCGTCGTCTCTGATCGATGAAATTAAACTGAAGCAGCTGGAGGATCCGATGATTATTCAAATCCGAGAGAATGTTCTTAAGGGAAAGTATCCTGGGTTTGTGATTCATGAAGATGGGGTATTGAGATTCCAGATTCGTCTATGTGTGCCGAACGACTCGGAATTGAGGTAGAGTATTTTACGTGAGGCCTATGCTACGCCTTACTCCATTCATCCTGGTTCGAGTAAGATGTACAAGGACCTGAGGAAAAATTTATGGTGGAATGATATGAAGAAGGAGGTCGCACAGTTTGTAGCGAGATGTTTGACTTGTCAGCAGGTCAAAATCGAGCATCAACGACTAGCCGGGTTATTGCAATCACTTCCCGTTCCGGAATGGAAATGGGAAGACATATCGATGTACTTCATTACGAGTTTTCCGAGATTGAGATCGGGCATGTATATGGTTTTGGTGATTGTTGATCGCCTGACCAAGTCGGCACATTTTCTGGGCATCAAGAATACTTGGGGCCCGGAGAAGTTGGCTCGGGTGTTTATTACGCAGATTGTGAGGCTTCACGGTACTCCGAAGTCTATTGTTTCGGATTGTGATGGCCGTTTTGTATCGCATTTCTGGCAAGCGGTGCATAAGGCGTTGGGTACTCGTTTGCGTTTCAGTACCTCTTTTCATCCTCAGTCAGATGGACAGTTGGAACGCACTATCCAGACGTTCGAGGATATGTTGCGTGGTTGTGCTCTCGACTGGAGTAGCGACTGGGAGGAGCATTTGCCATTGATCGAATTCACGTACAACAATAGTTGGCACACATTGATTCGGATGGCACCGTATGAGGCACTTTATGGACGGCGTTGTCGATCGCCGATTTGTTGGAACGAAGCGTCTGATTTCATCGGGACCGAACCGGACATTGTTTTAGAGACGAGGCGGAAGGTGGATTTGATTCGAGAACGGATGTTGACCGCTCAGAGTCGACAGAAGTCGTATGCCGACGTCCGTCGTCGACCTTTGGAATTCGAGGTGGGAGACCACGTTTTGCTAAAGGTGTCGCCGACGAGAGGAGTTTTTTGTTTCGGGAAGAAGGGGAAGTTGAGTCCGAGATTTATTGGACCCTTTGAGATTCTCGAGCGAGTCGGTGAGTTGGCATACCGTTTGGCACTACCTCCGGACTTGAGTCACGTTCATAGCGTTTTCCATGTTTCCCAGTTGAGGAAATATGTGCCCGATCCTAGTCATATCATCGATTATGGTGAGATCGATATTGCCGAGGACATTACTTTCGAGGAGCGTCCCTTGAAGATTTTGGAGCACCGTGAGAAGCGACTGAGGCATAAGACCATTCCCTTAGTCAAAGTGCAGTGTTCGAGACATGGTGTCGAGGAGGCAACTTGGGAAACCGAAGATAGCATGCGCGCTAGATACCCCGAGTTGTTTGCTTCTTAAGTTTCGGGACGAAACTTGTTTTTAGAAGGGTATAATGTAATATCCGCATTTTTCCTTTCTCTTGATATTCTCATTTTGGTGTATTTTCGTTTTTGGCAACTCGCTTGTAACCGTATTGACATTTCGAGGATATTTAATATTGGACTTTTTGTCATTCGAGCTTGTTTTGGACTCGTTTTACTCAATTCGGTGTTTTATGTTGTTTCCGTCGCTATTTCGGGTATTCTCGTAAATCGTCATTCGGAACTGCCGTTTCGGGGTTGCCGAAGATCCATCTCACGTTATTATGCGTGTTGTGAGCTTTTGTTTGATGTTTCGACCATGTATCGTACATTTCGGATGCTTTGGGCCGTTTTATAATTTCCATAAGTTTTGGGATAATTACGTTTGTTGTTATTTTTCCGAACCTTTAGGTAGTCGGGAATATGTTTTCCTTCAACACTTAAGTTCGTCGCCTCGAGTCCTTTACGTTCGTACCATGGTGAGTCGTCACCATTGCATTTCGATCTTTTCGGTTCCGTCCTTGCTATTGGTTGCGGCCTGTACTCCCCAGGAAGGAGCATTACGTACGTAATGCATGTTTCTGTTACGTATGTAACGGTGTGTGTAAACTAGTACAGGGAATTCTGCGATTTTCGTTACGTACGTAAGCATAGGGTAGCTTACGTACGTTAACAAGCTAACGTATGTTAGCTACCTGTGGCTAACGTACGTAACTCGACCTGGGTTTATAAACCCAGGAGTTGACCGATTTCGGCCATTATCATTTCTTCTTCTCCTCCCCATCCGACTCCTAGGCGATTTTCTTGACACTTCCGGCGATTTGAAGCTTTGTAACTCCGAGCCATCATCTTCTTCGAGTTTTTGGAGTGTATTATCAACATCTAATCGTGTTCTTCGTCATTAATTCGAGGTAAACTCCTAAAACCTTGTTTTGGGTAAATTGGGGGTATTCACGTTTTCGTCCGATTCGTTCCATATGATAGATTAATTCATGATGAATATGATTAATCTTGTTGGTATTGTTGGTTTTCCTATGGATTCATGTTATATTTCGTGGTATTTTTATAATCGAGAGGGTTTGGTTGTGGTTCGCCCTCGTTGTTGTTTTTATACGAGTATACATGAATCGTAGGCAGGTTTTCAGGTGTATTCTAATTCCGTATTCGTTTAGGACTGGTTGTGATTGTGTTCTTCGAATCATTAGGTTCGTGATTGGCGATTCCTAGCGTTCGTCGGTGTTTTTCCTTCCGTTCGTTGCGTCGTCAATTATTCAAGGCAAGTAATTCTTGGAAACCCTTATGCTTAACGTGAAATGGTAATGTATATTGTGTGTGCTTTACTCACATCGGGAGGGTCCGACGGGGCCTCGAGGGAATCTATGGCTTCGTCCTGGATTCATGAGTTTGTTTCGCTAGCCAGCTCGGGAGGGTCCTTAGAGGCCTCGGGTGGGATTTGTGGCTTCGTCCCGGTCCTAGGCGATGCCTGTGCGTGATTTATTTTATAAAGTGGCCAGCTCGGGAGGGTCCTTAGAGACCTCGGGTGGAATTTGTGGCTTCGTCCCAGTCCTAGGCAAATTGATTGACTGTTTGTTTCCGGAAAAGACATGTCTGGTTTTGATTTTTGAAATGAATTTGGTGTGCGATTGGTTTGCCATGACTACTTGTACTAGCGTAATTGCTAACCCCTCTGGGGACCCGTTGTGGGGAAGTTCTTTTTATGAATTTCAGGTATGATCATCCGGACGAGCGAGCACTGGGACAGTATGAGGATGTTGGCCAGGGTCATTGACATGTGCACTTGAGTCCTTTTATTTCCGTTGTTCCATTCGATATGGTTGTTGTCTACTTTTGAAACTTATAGACTGTACTCGCGAGTACTTAGGCTTTTCTCTTCGGATTATGATTTGTATTCGTTGAAGTTATTTATGTTTGCCATTGTTGATTATTCCGCCGGTTGTACCGGGCATGTTATTTGATTTTCAACTGGATGATGTGTGTTTTTACTGTGGTAAGTTGTATCTAGCCTGGTGGGTACCATAAAGGGGTCCACGGCACTGTAATATACCTTGAATATCTCGGGGGTGTTACAGAACCCCCCATGAGCACTATGGTAACCATCCACCCCTTCACAAATGTGCCCATTGAAATCGCCCCCTAAAACAATAAATTGATCGTCAGTAATACTCTCGACCAACTCATCTAAACAGACCCAAATTCCTTAACTAGCACACCCAAATCCACATGAGGGGCATACGCACAAACCACGTTAACCACCTTCTCTCCAACCATCACTCTAACGGACATAATCTTATCGTTACACCTCTTTACTTCCACGACGTTATCCTTTAGATCCTTAGATAAAAGAATACCCACACCATTACTCGAGTTAGTAAGGCCTGAATACCACAATTTATAACCGTTCGCCTCTCTGGAATAGACTTAAATGTTGGGCCGTGGAGATATCCTTAGCAATTCCACATGGGCTGGAGATTTTCCCAACTAGCGCACTTCTTGTCATCTCTTTGCTCTGGCCCATAGGAGATGTGAGGCCGTTTCCAAGCACATTCCTATAAGATGTTGGACTGTATCCAAAAATGTTGATTGGGCTCTTATTTCTGATAGATGGCCCACCCTGCAATTCGCTGAGCGTGCCCCCAACTAAAGGACCCACCGATGGGTCCTTCTCTTCAGCCTGTAACCGCACCGACTCACCAGATTCCAAAGAAGCAACTAATAATTGTTCACTACTCACGTGCCGCAAATCCCCCTCGGGATTTGTGGAAGGAGCCGTTGAAGGTTTTGGAATCGAAGCATCCCCTCGGTGGGACCCAACTTCGCCGCCGCTTTGAGGCTCTTCTTCTTCCTTTGCAATTATTGCCGCCGCCGGCGCTAATGTCCCTTCCTCCTACGATCCCCAATCTGATTCTAGCTCTAATTCATCAAAGGTTTCTGTTGTCGATGTCGTCACATTGAAAGGGTTCCTTTTTTTCTCCCACTTTCAACATGGAAAAGGGCACCATCGATTCTACACTTTAAGATTCTCTTGACTAAGACAAGGCATGTTGATAGTGTTGGAATCGTTAATGATTTTAATTTTATTTTGTAAAATTAAATATCATAGGATCGATCTATGTTCCGAGTAGATGATCGTGGTATATTCACTTTCTCTAAACCGATTCCCGGTGAGTGAGAAATAGTGAATTAAAGTTTGTCACTTAATTGTGAATTAATAAGAGATGGAATCCCACATTGAATAATGAACCATCATTACTCTAGTATATAAGGAGTTACCTTTATGCATGTAATAATTAATGGCACATGTGTATGGGCTTAAAGCCCACACGCGCGCACACGCGCGCGCCGCCGCCGCCGCCCGCCCGCCCGCCTCGCCTCGGCCGCGCGAGCCGCGTGCCACGTGCTGTGGACCGTGGACCTTGGACCTTGGCCTTGGCCTTGGCCTTGGCCTTGGCCTTGATATTGATCTTGGACTTGGATCTTGGATCTTGGTCTTTGCGCCTGTTTGTGGGCTTGGCCGTGAGCTATGGGCTAGCTTAAAGAATTTTTTGGACAAGCTCAACAACGTAGTTGAGCTCGTATGTGCACATAAGGATGTCCAGGTACATCCGTCAAGTGGTTAAAGAGCTGAATACAGTCCAAGTACATCCTGATTGTTCAAAAATTCAGTCAATATAAACTGTAACCTCCCAGAGTAATGAGGAGGAGTTTATGGCAGGTTTGAATTTCGTAACCCCTGCCATTTGTTTAAAATTCGTAACTCCTGACCATAATGCAGCATAAATGACTGCATTATGATAGCCATTAGTGGCAGTATTAAATCCTGATCCCTGCAGGTGTGTGAGATGGCTTATAAATAGGCATGCATCTCATTTGCATCAGACACAGAAAATACGAAAAAATATTCTGCATACTCCTGCCTTCATAAGTCAGTTGAGTTCTCAACTCGTTCTTGTTCGCCGGAGCTCGCCGGAATTGTGATGCTACATCCGTCGAGACGAAAGTCGTTTTACCGTTGGAGACAAATTGCCAAATCGAAGAGCACTACCGGGGCAATATTTATCTTGCCGGAAGAGGCCTCCTCGACTCGACTTACTTTACGGTTTTATTACTCAGTTTCTTGTATTTTCAATTCTGTTTCGGGTTCTGTAATTTCCTTCTTCGTTGAGTCCTGTAATTTCTAGATTTCGAGTTGTAATTTGTTTTTTCAATTGTATTTTATTTTCCGCCCAGCAAGTTTCTAAAGACGGACAGTCCAACAAGCGCAAGACAAATATTTACTTGCTAAATCCTACAACTGGAGATGACGACCGCTGCTTCCACCGACTCGAACACCCCCACTGCCTTTGCCTCCGCGACTGCTGCTGCGACCGTGGCAAATACATTTGCCGCAACCATGTCCAACATGATGAGATCAACTACCTCATCAACAACTCCATGGGTGTTTTCGAACCCCTTTCTGACTACCGGTGGATCCACCTCGAGTGGCACCATTGGTTCCACTTTTAGTGGTACCGTAGGATCCATGTTAGGACCTAGTGTTGGAGCCTACGGGTTCAACACGAGTGGTTCCTTTTTTGGAACAACCTCGGGGCCTAGGATGATGCCTACCGCCGAGAAGCCGCCAAAATTTGGTGGTGCCGACTTTAAAAGGTGGCAACAAAAGATATTGTTCTATTTGACAACATTGGGGTTTGCTAACTTCCTTAAGGAAGATGCGCCACCGGTGCCAAGTGCTCAACAGACTAGTTTTACAGTCCGAGCTGCCTATGACAACTGGCACAATGGAGACTATCTTTGTAAAAACTTTATTCTGAATTCCTTAGAAGATAGTTTGTACAATGTTTATTCTGTTGTAAACACATCAAAAGAGATGTGGGAAGCACTTGAAAAGAAGTACCGTAGTGATGATGCAGGTACAAAGAAGTTTGTAGTCACCAAGTATCTGAACTATAAGATGGTTGACTCAAGGCCAATCATGGAACAAGTGCAAGAGTTCCAACTCATCATTCATGATGTCAATGTCGAAGGAATGGTTCTGTCAGACGCCTTCACTGTTGCAACTGTGATCGAAAAGTTGCCCCCCAGTTGGAAAGACTTCAAGAGCTATCTCAAACACAAAATAAAGGAGATGACTCTTGAAGACTTGATTGTGAAACTACGCATCGAGTCAGACGTGCGCAAAAATGACCACAAACCAAAAGGCCTGATAGATGCTAAGGCCAATCTATTGGAGCATGGCGGTCCCTCCAATAAAAGAGCTCGCCCAAGTGTCCAAAACAAGAGCAAAGGGAAGCAACCAGTCAAGAAGTTTGATGGCGATTGCTTCAACTGTGGCAAACATGGGCATGCGGCGAAAGACTGTCGAAAGCCGAAGGCCAACAAGAAGAAAAAACATGTTGCCAACATCGCCGAGATTAACGGCGGATGGAAAGAGGATGACCTTGCTGCTGTGGTCACCGACTAAGTCAACCACGTTGAGAACCAAGGTGGTTGGTACGTCGACACCGGTGCGACCGCCCACGTTGGTACCGATAGGAGCCAGTTTAAGAACTATCAAGCTATTGAGGGGAGGAAGCTCAACATGTGGAATCCAGCTTCATCTGAAATTATCGGAGTTGGAGAGGTGGACCTCAAACTTACGTCCGGATAGACACTCACCTTGAAGAATGTGCTTCATGTTCTGGATATGAGGAAGAATTTGATCTCAGGTTCTATACTAGTTAAAAAGGGGTTTAAACTAGTGTTTGAGTCAGATAGAATTATCATAAAAAAGTTTGATAGGTTTCTTGGTAAGGGATACCTCACAGAGGGACTCTTTAAACTTAATGCTTTAGCTAAACGCCATGTAACCAAGTCCAGTAATGCTAATGAAAATGATACTGCTTCCTCTTACTTGACTGAGTGTTCTAATTTATGGCATTGTAGATTAGGTCATGTGAATCTAAATTCTATAAAAAGATTAGTAAACTTAGATTTACTAAAATTAAATGAAGTCAATACTCAAAACAAATGTGAGATTTGTGTTGAAGCAAAAATGACGAAATTTCCGTTTCATTCGGTAAAACAAAACACACAACCCCTTGAATTAATTCACACAGATGTGTGTGAAAGTTTGTTCAAACTAGAGGTGGTTAGAAGTACTTTATCACTTTTATCGATGATTGCACAAGATATTGTTATCTTTATCTTTTGAGAAGTGAAGATGAGGCTATTGGAGCTTTTAAGAACTTCAAGAATGAAGAAAATCAATTAGGCTGTCGTATCAAGATGGTTCGAAGCGATAGAGGTGGCGAATATGTATCCCCGTTTGAGGAATTATGCAACGAAAGCGGTATAATTCATCAAACAACAGCTCCATATGCACCACAAGCTAATGGCGTTGCTGAACGTAAGAATCGAACACTTAAAGATATGATGAATGCCTTATTGATTAGTTCAGGGTTGCCCCAGAACATGTGGGGGGAAGCTGTCTTGACAGCCAACTATATATTGAACAAGATTCCATGTAAAGGTAAGGATATTACCCCTTATGAGTTGTGGAAAGGTAGAAAACCTTTATACAAATATCTCAAAGTGTGGGGGTATTTGGCTAAGATTGAGGTACCTCTACCTAAACAAGTTAAAATCGGACCTAAGATGGTTGATTGTATCTTTATTGGATATGCACTGAACATTAGTGCCTATCGGTTTGTTATCTACAAGTCAGAAGTTCCTGAAATGACTGTGGGAACAACAATTGAATCAAGGAATGCTGTATTCTTTGAAAACATATATCCTTGTAAGGATAATGATAAAGTTGAGAACAATTCTAGCAATAGAGTTGAAGATGAAGGAACAAGTTCAAAACCTGTGGATGTAGATCCAAAGTCACGTAAGCGATCAAGATCTAATCTGGAAGATGTAGAACCGAGACGCGATAGTAGAGTTAGGACACCAAAGACATTTGGACCTGACTACATAGCATTCATGTTGGATGAAGAACCAACATCGATCAAAGTAGCTTATGCCAGACCAGACGGGTTGCTCTGGAAAGAAGCTGTTCAGAGTAAAGTTGACTCAATTTTACAAAACCAAACTTGGGTTTTGATTGATTTACCTGAAGGTTGTAAGCCCTTAGGATGCAAATGGATCCTTAAAAGAAAGTACATGGCTGATGGGTCAATTGACAAGTATAAAGCTCGTTTAGTAGTCAAAGGTTTCAAACAGAAGGAAGGGTACAATTTTTTAGATACCTATTCACCTGTAACGAGAATTACATCTATTCGAGTGCTTCTCGCGATTGCTGCTTTACACGATCTTGAGATTCATCAAATGGATGTTAAGACTGCTTTCCTGAACGGTGATCAAGATGAAGAGATCTATATGGAACAACCTGAAGGGTTTGTAGTACCTGGACAAGAGAAAGATATGCAAACTGGTTAAGTCTCTATATGGATTGAAACAAGCTCCACTACAGTGGCACTTGAAATTTGATAATGTAATGTTATCAAATGGTTTTAAAATAAACGAGTGTGGTAAATGTGTTTATATTAAGAACACTAATAATGGTTATATTATTGTGTGTCTTTATATAGATGACATGTTAATCATGGGTAATAATATACAAGTGATTAACGATACTAAGAACATGTTAAAAGGAAATTTTGACATGAAAGACATGGGGCTAGCCGATGTGATTCTTGGAATGAAAATTTTGAGAAAATCAGATGGAATCATCTTGACACAATCTCACTATGCCGAGAAAGTTCTCAAGAAGTTTAATGCTTTTGATAGCTTGCCGGCTAAGACTCCAATAGATTTAAATGATCACTTGAGAAAAAATTGAGGGGACCCCATTGCACAAGAAGAATATGAATGAGTCATTAGGTGTTTAATGTATCTTACAAATTGCACTCGACCCGATTTAGCTTGCGCTGTGAACAAATTGAGTCGTTACACGAGCAATCCAAGCAAAGAACATTGGAAAGCTCTCGTTAGAGTTTTGAGGTACTTAAAGTATACTCAAAACCTTGGACTACACTATTCGAGATACCCCCCCCGGTACTTGAAGGGTACTGTGATGCGAATTGGATATTCGATACGAAAAGTTCATTTTTTACAAGTGGTTACGTGTTTACCATTGGGGGTGGAACTGTCTCGTGGAAGTCCGCGAAACAAATGTGTATAGCCTGATCCATCATGGAATCAGAATTCATAGCTTTGGACAAAGCTGGTGAAGAAGCCGAATGGCTCAGAAACTTTCTAGAAGATATTCCATGTTGGTCCAAGCCAGTGCCTGCAGTGATGATTCACTGTGATAGCCAAGCTGCTATTGGTAGGGCGAGAAGTAACGTGTATAATGGAAAGTCTAGACATATTCGTCGACACCATAATACCGTGAGACGTTTGATCAAAAGTGGGGTTATCTCTATTGACTATGTGATGTCATTGGATAATCTAGCAGATCCGCTAACCAAAGGGTTAAACCATGATCAAATGAATAAATTGCTAGAGGGAATGGGTTTAAAATCTACAAATTGAGAATTATCATAGTGGTAACCCAACCAAGATGACTGGAGATCCCAAGAACTTGGTTCAATGGGAGAACTAAGCTATGAGAGTTCGTGTGAAACACTCATCTAAGTTTATTCCCTATAGAGCAATTGAGTGTTGAAAGCTTGCCTAGTGGTGAGGTTAAGTCTATGACTTTTAATGATTCCTAAAGACCTCGAGGAGGTTATGGCAAGATACTCGGTAAAGAATCACCTATATAAGTGAGAAGTGGGGGCCGCTTCATGAAATACACTTATGAATCCAAAGAGGTATCCAAGGCCTACAAAGTACACAAAACGTGAGAACGGATGAGGTTGAGGTGTTCAAGTGTTAGCACCATTGTCTCGGTGCACGCCGTGGGGGAATAGTTCAAAGCATCAAGCCATTAATCCGCCTGTGTACCCGATGATGTTAACTATGGAAGGTTCAAATTCACGAACTACCTATCCTTATACTTTAACGCCTCTTGAGGACTGAGCTTGAGTCTACATATTGCATTTGGGCTATTTTCACTCATGTGGGGGATTGTTAGAATCGTTAATGATTTTAATTTTATTTTGTAAAAGTAAATATCATAGGATCGATCTACGTTCCGAGTAGATAATCGTGGTATATTCACTTTCTCTAGACCGATTCCCAGTGAGTGAGAAATAGTGAATTAAAGTTTGTCACTTAATTGTGAATTAATAAGGGATGCAATCCCACATTGAATAATGAACCATCATTATTCTAGTATATAGGGAGTTACCTTTATGCATGTAATAATTAATAGCACATGTGTATGGGCTTAAAGCCCACACGCACGCGCCGCCGCCGCCGCCCGACTGCCCGCCTCGCCTCGGCCGTGGCCGCGAGCCGAGAGCCGTGAGCCGCGTGCCGCGGACCGTGGACCGTGAACCTTGGACCTTGGTCTTGATCTTGGACTTGGATCTGTAATATCCTGAATTTTAGGAATACATACCGACTAAATACGGGACTTGTAAATTTATTTGAATGTATTGGAGATACATTTCTGGTCTTGGAATATTTAAAATAACAAAGGGATACCAGAAATGTTAGTAGAGACAAGATTGGACATTTTCTCGGAGGTGTCGTGGACAACTATCAACTTTGAAAAATCACCATGAATTTTTGGGAAGTTCAAAAATTCTGAAAATTTACAGTATTATGTATATTTGAGTTAGCTTTCCAACGGTTCAAACGACGAGCCAATTGGAGTTCGGACGAAGAAGTTATGATCGAATTAGTGGAAGACTGCCAGCTGTCGGGCACCGTGCGTCACTGCGTGCGTCAGCGCCCGACAGGCGTCCGAGAATCCCGCGCGACCGAGGCACGGGTCGTCACTCATAATGCCTAGTCATGATGCTGTCTTGACCAACTAGGCGACTTTGAACCCGGAAAGAGTGGCCTTACCTTTAAGCCTGTCCCATAAAACTTATCTATACCTGTAGAAAATTTACACGACTTAAAGGACATACGTTTATATCCTACATTGGAGATTTTTATATCCTCCAAAATGCTCAAAGACTCAGCGAATCAGAGCAGCCTTGTCCAGGATACGCCCGGTAGATGTTTGATGAAATGCCCCAGAGAATCTGTAAATTCCAGTCTGGGTTGCCTTATTTGAACTCGATTACCTCTCAATCTGTAAGTTATTTTACGATTACATCTCGAGCAGATTATAAAGAAAATTCATATAAGTAAAAATCTTATTTGGACTGTAGGTATTGAGTCGGAATACCTGCTTAATATGAACTACTTTATAGTGAGTCAGCCCTGATATTTTCAGTCGCTTCCAGCAACATTTCTTTTGAAGTTGATCGCGTTGTCTAGTTTGAACACGTATATCTTTGAACCTGCAAGTCCATTTTTGATAAAGTTTCATGAATTTTGTACCAGAGATACATGTTATCACAAATCAATTTTTATTTTGATTTTTATGAAATGTTTAGACTCCTGTATTTATCAATACATTACCGAGTCAGCTCTATATTTTTCGTTTGTATCGAACGGGTTGAATACCTTATATTTGTGTTTAAGGATGGAAAATTTAATACTATGATTATTAATATTTTTCCATATGAAAATCATGAGTTTTCAAAATTGATGACTTTGGAATATTTTTCGTATTTAAATAGTACGAAGTTTTTATTCGATCAAATAATGGTTATATCATAAATACAACCGAAAAATATTGAATATTACTTTTTATATTTAAAATAATATTCTGGAGTTTTAGTAATGAACTTGTTAAAGTTCGGATTGTCACTTTTGAGAAAGAGGAAAACAAAATTATAAAATTGGGATAGCCGTTGATCGTGGAAATCGAATGTCGTAGTATACTGTTATTGATATCGGGATATAAATATTTTGTCAAGGTGTGGGAATCGAACCTCGGGACTGATTTTCTTTACCGACCCGGCTATTTGAGGCAAGTGTTTACTTGTTCGGTTGTAATGTTTTGATGAGTAATTCCATTTACATTTCATAAGTATTTTATGTTGTATTACATATTGACGAATGTTCAGTGATGTTCTAAAAGGATTAGAATGCACAGTTGATGATTATTGAGATACTTGGACAATCTTGGGAAGATTGTAGTATTCAGATATTGTTGATGTCATTTTTGATATTCTTGGTCTATAGTATGCATTTCGGAAGGACGTCCGGATAGAGGTATATTTTATGGTAATCGTACATAGAGGATTATGTACGAGAAAGTATTCGGTATTGAGGTATTATATGGTATTATTGTGATACTGGGATTTTTGTGGTATTATCGTGATATTGGGATTTTGTCGAGAATCGTTGGATTACCGGAGGTGGTAAGGTTATCGTTGAGGTTATTATTCTCATGATGCATGGCATGTGAATATTTATGTTTATGTACTTGCGGTTATTTGTCGGGCATTGTGGCTGACCCCGTTGTGGGACTTTTTTTTTCAGGCAGAGATGATTTTCGATGGACAGCGGTCGTGATGAGTCGAGTATCCCGGACGATACTGGCTATGGCTTATGTTGGGAATCGTGTATTTTGATGTTCGTTTTATTTCAATGTAAATGCATATATTGGACTGTACTTTTATCCGCTGCGTGAGTATTTTGAAATGTCTTTTGGTATTTTGCCAACTGAATTTTATTTCGTAAAACCGATTCCCTAAATTGATTTTTGGTTTTTTGGCCTTGATCATTTTGACGGTATTTTTATGACGGTATTTGGAAAATAATTTTGTGAGTTTTGGAAAATACTACCGTCATCGGCCTTTTTGGTGTTTTTGTAAATGATTTTTAGCCTGGTGGGTTCCGACGCGGGGCCCACGGCGTGTAATACTCCCGTAAGGTTTTTGGGGTGTTACAGGATCTTGGCAATTGGTCTTTGGGCTGGTCTTTGGGCCTGTTCGTGGGCTTGGCCGTGAGCTAGGCCTTGGGCTAGCTTAAAAAATTTTTTTGGACAAGCTCAACAACGTAGTTGGGCTCGTATGTGCACATAAGGATGTACAGGTACATCCGTCAAGTGGTTAAAGAGTTGAATACAGTCCAGGTACATCCTGATTGTTCAAAAATTCAGTCAATATAAACTGTAACCTCCTAGAGTAATGAGGAGGAGTTAATGGCAGGTTTGAATTTCGTAACCCCTGCCATTTGTTTAAAATTCGTAACTCTTGACCATAATGCAGCATAAATGACTGCATTATGATAGCCATTAGTGGCAATATTAAATCCTAATCCCTGCAGGTGTGTGAGATGGCCTATAAATAAGCATGCATCTCATTTGCATCAGACACAGAAAATACAAAAAAAATATTCTGCATACTTCTGCATTCATAAGTCAGTTCAGTTCTCAACTCGTTCTTGTTCGCCGGAGCTCGCCGGAATTTTGGTGCTACACCCGTCGAGACGAAAGTCATTTTACCTTTGGAGATAAATTGCTAAACCGAAGAGCACTACCGGGGCAATATATGTCTTGTGGGAAGAGGCCTCCTCGACTCGACTTACTTTACGGTTTTATTATTCAATTTCTTGTATTTTCAATTCTGTTTCGGGTTCTGAAATTTCCTTCTTCGTTGAGTCCTGTAATTTCTATATTTCGAGTTGTAATTTGTTTTTTCAGTTGTATTTTATTTTCCGCCCAGTAAGTTTCTAAAGACAGACAATCCAACAGATAGTTGAATGAACGCAGCATCTAATCGATTCCTTTCCTTTGTGACTTCGTGAACCTTCAGCACCCTACTCATCCTTACGCTCTGAGTGTCGAAAAATCTAGTAGTCCATGCATGGAGCGGGACACCCGTCCATTTTGTCCATATGACCCTCTAGGAATTGACATCTACGTAACTCCATGGTCTGGTCCAAGAGAACAAAAAATTAACCCATTCGTCAAGTTCTGACATTAAGTCTTCGATCGGAATGTTGTTAAGGCCTTGAATAAGGACGAGGTTTTCCCCCAAAGATGTAACCTTCACATACCCTGATCCTTCACTGTTAATTTCATGCATAACCTCCTCCCACTCAAACTTAGGTTTAACAAAACCTGTGAAAGAATTAGAGAGCCATTTTTTCTCTTGGTTAGAAACTTGGAATCCCACTTCATCATTCTCAAGGCTTGTCGGAATTGAGATTTGTCCTGCTCCCTTTCTACCAATAAGGGCATCCAAAAAAGATACACCTTCCATTCACTTGCTCTTAGGAACAGCGTATCATGGGTGGCGCTTTCGCTCTTCATTTGTCTCCTTGCTCTCGTATTTCTCCTTATCTTTCTGTGTTCCAGTTGGCCTCTGTCTCTCGAATCTTGGTTTTGAGACTCAAACTTTGTAGTTTCCAATCCATAATGTGTTTAGGTCTTGTAGAAGCCGCTCCCGATTCCCTCCTTTCTCGAGTCGAACAAACCCAAACAATTTTCCTTTAAGGTCCCTCTTTCTCGGGCAGTCGACGTCGAGCACTTTTCCGATGGATCCAAACTTCCTTTTCAGGAAGTTAATGCTACAGTCCTCTGGTATGTTGTTAAAGAAAAAAGTTTCGCATTCTGTCTCGATGCCTTGCTGGTCTTTGTGTCCGTGTGAAGTAGTAGGCCGTCGGTGATGACTCGTTCCATCCTCTCCCGATACATCAACTGTTTGTGGATTGGGGTAAAACCTAGGGTTTGGGAATGTATGCTGCCTCGTCGGATATCTCTTGGAAAATATGGAAACTACCCCTCTCTTCCTCACCACTCTCTCACCATTATTCTTTTTTTCTATATATTTAACGTGCGCTAGTTGTGAATTCTGCTTTACTTTTTTTTTCTGTCCAGCTAAAACTAGCCAAAAAGGTAGTGAACACTTGACCAAATATAAAAACAAAATACATATGAAACCCATAAAATAAGAGGGCGCCTCGAGAGTATAAAATTCTGTAACTTTGCACCCTTAGCCGACATTTGGGTTCATAATGAAAGATCTAAAGGATCAAAAGTTCTTTTTCTCTTCAGACCGACAATCAGTGGCCGATAAGTTTTAGCTTCCATGAATTTATAAACTGAACCACATGTTTGAAACTTCATGAGTAGATCATCAACTGCAGACATAAGTATTTCCCGTGCTAAATGAGAGATAAACTTATGATCTACCCATTGATCTAGAAAAGCGAGCAAACTGTTAAAGAAATTATTATGAACAAAACCATAGGTTTGGTATGAAAATTCTGATCTGCCCATTAAAGTATCTCGTTTAGTGTGCCATAACCACCTGAAAGAATAATAAAGACATCACTATTGTTCACCACGTACATCATATAATGATGCATAGACTCTATTTGAAGCACCAATCCAGTTGAACCCATTGTAGTACTAGATCTAACTGTGCGAAAAGGTATAACATTTGTTATTCTTATTCCCCAATTTTGTGCATCCATTGGAAGATTGCTTAGAAATTTATGATTAGTTCCTCCATACAATATATTAATTTTGTGTTTTCCTAATCTTCTTACTAATTGATATGCCATATCTATATATTGAATATGACCTATCAATTTAGATCCATCTAGAACACGTATGGTTTGATCGGATGAGATACGAACTTACCTCTATGTGAGGATTATGAAAATTCCATCTTTCTCCTATTTGACTTTTAAAAATGAGGAGAAGATACATTTTTTGATATGTGGATCCTTATTTAAAGAAAAGTTTTTACTACAGGACGAAAGATTTAACTATTGATTTTCTTGACAAATTGCAAATGAAAAATGACAGATAAGATATTGTATTTGTATCCATTTGTCGCTGTAAATTTTATATTGGAAGATAATATAAAATAATGAGAAATGCATTATTTTGACGTTTACCTTATATGAATGTTGGCAACACATATTTACAAACAAGATATCTTAAGACCAATTTCTTATGACTATATCGTTCTCGTTCATCTTTAAGTTGTGCACACAGAGCCATAAGTTCACGATGAACGTATTCACTGGGATGTGTCTCAAGAATTTATTGGATATCGTGATCCATAGATTCCTTACTCAACCCATCCTTGATGAATGCTATTTTATCTTCTCGGTTTTTGGACACGAACTCCACAGATTTACACGCAAGTCCACCGAGCACATTTATAGCATCCACCTAATATTTTTTTCCTTCGTTTCTTTGTAAAACTACTCATACCTGTACCTGGCATGTACTTGAATGTATTTGAAAATTCACCAGATAATCGAACTTGTGCTTCGATCAACCATCGAATATCTTTAGGGATGCCATTTCTCATTAGCACCCTTAATCTTTCGAGTCGAGCACGATAAATTATTTGTATTATATTCATGGGAAGAGATGGGTATTATTTGTGAAGGTTTGAGAGGATTGAATCCATTGGGGCATTCAGACCCTATCGGTATGCATCTTATAGATATCATGGTAGTATATTATTGACATGACGCATCTAAGTTATGATTCCGCGTAGTATGCTCTGCATTCCAACAGTAACCATGATAAGACACATGTGAGCTATGAATCCGCGTTAATAAATGGTGTAAAATCTGGCACCAAAAACTGATGTATTGATAAAAATCTTGATAAATACAATTAATAACTTAAACTGATTTATTTTTATTGAAGATCAGAAGAAATCTTCAAATGCGTGTTCTCGATTTACAATATCACTACTAGCTAATATTGGGATGGACCTCTAATAAATTTGGAATATATTAAAGGGGAGTATGGATTCCGCTACATGTGAACCACTAGATATTGTAGATCCACTAGATAGTCACATGTGTATATGACTCGTAAACCGTAAATTTACGAGATGAATTGCTCATAGTTTGAGCACAGTTTCCAGATAAGATGATAAAGCTAGTAATATATCCCAAATAAACTTGATTAGATTACTAATGAGGTATATACTCTTGGAGAGTATAGAAATAACTACATTATATAGATCCTAAAGAGGATTGACATTAATGAGAGTTATGATGCTATGAGGAAACAAATGAAATTGAAAAGTGTCGATACATCAAAACGGAATAACATTATGAATTATTTTTGATAAAGAGGATACTGAAATTCGAAGGATATTGATATGAATTTCATATTGAAACTCAAGGTGAAGTTTCAAATATATTATATTATGTGCATTAATTCGGAACAAAGATAATTTTGTAAAGAAAAATTCGTAGGTTGTACTCTTTTCCTCGATTGAGGTTTTATCCCAAAGGGTTTTTCCCAAACAGAATTTTTAATGAGACAACTTAATGAAACCTCTAGAAGAGATTGACATATATCATTCATGATGACATTATGAGTTCGAAATTCTAAATTGCACTTTATGTGGTACGACATTATGTGACGTGGAGAATAATTATATACTATTTGTATATAACAATTATTCACAGGGAAATAAATAAAAGGTATCGACCAATTTCCATTATAATTGTATAAATCGAGGAAGGATTTTGAGATGCCGGAAGCTTATTTGTACGAAATATGTGTTGCACTCTTTTTCCCTTAACTAAGATTATATCGCATGATTTTCACAGCATGGTTTTAGAGATATAGAAGACGTATTAACATGAATAATATACTCTTTTGCCTTCATTAGGATTTTTCCGATTGGGTTTTCCTAATAAGATTTTGAAGAGACATATTCATGACTTAATGAGGACATTACAAAGATCAATATTATTCCTCAAGTGTTAGTGAACGATGTGGCTATTAAGGAGCGGTGGAATAGGTATTCTTTCGAACTTTTCAATGAGGCTAGAGGTAGTGACTCGGTGGTGCAAGGAGTTAGTCTATCTTCTGCTCGTTCGTTTAGTTCCTGTGAGAGCATCAGCAAGGAGGAAGTTAAGGGTGCCCTAATGAAAATGGATAGAGCTAAGGCTGTAGGCCCGGATTAGATCCCTATTGAGGTGTGGCTTTGTCTGGGGGAAGTCGGAGTTCAGTGGCTAGCAGAGTTGTTCAACATCTTCCTCAGAGGCTCAAAGATGCCGACAGAGTGGAGGCATAGTATTGTCGTGCCTTTTTTCAAGAACAAAAGCGATGCTCAGAGTTGTAGTAACTATAGGGGTATTAAACTCCTCAGTCATACTATGAAACTTTGGGAAAGAGTGGTGGAATGCAGGGTTAGAAGAGAAGTTGAGATCTCAGAGAACCAATTTGGCTTCATGCCGGGGAGGTCCACGACTGAGGCCATTCATCTCGTCAGACGCCTTATGGAGAAGTTTAGAGAGCGGCGTAAGGACCTCCATATGGTGTTCATAGATCTAGAGAAGGCTTATGATAGCATTCCGCGTGATGTTATTTGGAGGAGCCTAGTAGAGAGGAGGGTGTCGTTGCCATTTGTTAGGGCGATCCAAGACATGTACTCCCAAGCTAGGACGTGCGTTAGGACCCCAATTGGTGACACCCAGTATTTTCCGGTTGAGATAGGGCTACACCAGGGGTCGGCGCTAAGCCCTCTTCTCTTCGCTCTAATCCTTGACGTCATTTCACGAGGGATTCAAGATGGCATCTCGTGGTGCATGCTTTTTGCTGACGACATTGTGTTAGTGGAGGAGTCGAGGAGGGAGGTGAATGCGAAGTTAGAGCTTTGGAGGGCTAAGTTAGAATCCCAGGGCTTGCATGTGAGCCGGTCTAAGACCGAGTACCTCTGGTGTAACTTTAGTGGTGAGGCCAACGAGGAAGATGTTGAGGTAATGATTGCGGATCAGATCATACCCCGTATGGATAAGTTCAAGTATTTGGGTTCGATCATTCAGAAGGAAGGTGAGTGTGAAGATGATGTCACACATCGCATCAAAGCGGGGTGGCTAAGGTGGAGAGCAGCGACATGGGTCCTGTGCGACAAGAAAGTCCCTCTAAAGTTGAAGGGTAAATTCTATAGAGCGACAATCCGACCTGCAATGTTGTATGGCTCCGAATGTTGGGCGATGAAGAAGTCGCTTGAGAGCAAGTTGGAAGTGGCTGAAATGAGAATGTTACGTTGGTTGTGTGGTCGCATAATGTTAGATAGAATTGCGAACGGGGTTTTCAGAAACGCGCTGGAAGTGGCGCCCATTTCAGCGAAAGTTAGAGAAGTGAGATTGAGATAGTTTGGCCACATCCGCAGGAGGCAGGCATCTGCTCCGGTGAGGAGGGTCGAGATTTTAATGGTTGTCGGGGAGAGGAGGAGAGGCAGACCGAGGAGGACGTGGGAGGAGCAACTGAGATTAGATTTGAAGGACTTAAACCTTTCCGAGACCATGACTGTTGATAGGTGCGCTTGGAGGCGCCAGATCAGAGTTGTGGATTCTTTTGTTGGGAGTGGTCATGTAGTTGAGAGCCTCAGGGTTGGGTTGTCTCGGTTAGCTTTGACCTAGAGCATTGCATTTTTACTTTTATTGTATATTTTATCCTATTGTCTTTGTGTGTGGTGTATTTTTGACAGGGAGCTGTGCGCAGAGCCAAACTCTCTTTTGTTAGAGCAGCGTTCATCGGGAGTGAAGTAACCAAATTTCACTTAGTTAAGTCCCATGTGGATCAAGCCATGGGCTCAAGTATGGTCTCGAGCTTTTTCCAATCTTATATTTTCCTTTGTATTTATCACACAAGATTCTGCTGCGCACTAAGCTGGGGGTCTTCACGGAAACAGCCTCCCTACCGTAATAAGTAGGGGCAAGGTCTGCGTACATCTTACCCTCCCCAGACCCTGCTCTGAGCGGGATATACTGGGTATGTTTGGTTTGGTTTAATATTATTCCTCAAGGTTTGAAGTCAGGAGGAGTAACTATGCTCTTTTTTCTTTTGACGAAGTTTTTTCCCGTAGAGTTTTCTTGATAAGGTTTTAATGAGGCAACATATGGATACTCCTATAAAGAATGGTCTACATGCGAAGAGATTTTTTTTTTTTTAAAAAACGAGATTTATTCAACAGATCAGAAATGTGGGGGGACGAGGCCCACTACACGCCCTAGGAGATCGAGGGAGGACGAGCCCCTCTACACGCCCAAACTAAATTAAGACAAAATAAAACACGGCCAACGAGCGACCTACTTCAGTCTAACATAAGGGAAACCGCTTTTGTCCAGTCTAATCATACCACGAATCTGCCCGGATATATCCAACGGGCTGTAAAGACGAAAATTTCTGGACTTGTATCCTTCATTGGCTAAGTGGTCGGCAATGGCATTCACTTCCCAGTAGATATGGGAAAACGAGATATCCATAGAACGACTAAATGACAAGATTTTGTGCCGAATGCTTTGAAGTTGCCAATTTCCGATGTTAGGCGAGGTAATAAAAGAAAGAGCAAAAGCCGAATCCACCTAAACCCAAACCTTATGAATGTTCCTATCATAGCAAAGGTCCAATGCTCTCCAAATGGCAAAAAGCTCGGCAAAGTTATTGGTGTGGGTGCCGATAAATTCGTGAAACGTAAAAATCGGATCACCCGAACAGTTTCTGGCAATGCCTCCCACGGCCGACTCCCCGGGATTACCTTTCGATGCCCCATCCGTGTTGATTTTGGTAATCCCGAGGACCGGTTTAACCCATCTAACAATGGTAATTTTTTTGGCTTTTTGTTATTACAGTTACAATGGCAGCTGCTAATGAAATTACATGGGCAGAAATTCAATCCCAAAATATCCACAAGAACCGGGGCACCAAACCAGGCCCGTGGCTTAAGGACCCGGTGCCCTTTGATCAAAGCCAAGTAGCCCCAAATGCGATCGCACACTCTTTGAGCCGAAAAAGGGATCTTCCTGACCCGCATGTCATTCCTAGAACACCAAATAAACCAAAGGATAAGAATAGGGATAATACGCAAAATGTGGATATCTCCCGAGGATTTATTAAACCAATTGGTAATAACCAAGTTAATATTATTAGTTTGAAAAATAGGAATCCCAACTAAAGCGCAGAAGTTAGCCCAAACTGCCGACGCTACCGGCCCATTAGGAAAAAGATGAGGAAAATCCTCAACGCCATTACAACAAAAACAAGCATTGTCGGCAATGATACCCCTGGTTCTAAGACCATCCGGGGTGGGGAGCCATTTTTTTAAAAGCCTAACCATGAAAAAGGACATAGTGGGAGTAATGATTTGATTCCAGCAAAATTTAAAAATATTGTGATTGTATTGGCGTTGCCAAACCTCCTCCCATGCACTTTTAAAAGAAAAACCACCGTGAGAGGTTATTTTCCGGAATACTTTCCGATCGACTATATCCCCATCCCCATGAGTGGGAAAGGCCATAATGTAGTCTCTAAGATCTGAAGGGATAACGGCTAGTAGTTTTGCCCGATCCCAGCCATTAGGAGACCAAAATTGATTGATACTAGCATTCGAACGGGTATTAGAGACCCATTGGGATAAAGGACTAAAATCGCACCAATTGTTGTGCCAAAAAGAAACATCACCATCACCGATATCCCAAAAAATCCATTTGTCCGCTATATACCGGATGCCACAGAGATTTTTCCACGTAGGAGAATCATAAGGGTTTATTTTAACAATCATGGGGTGGAGGCGTTTACAGTACTTAGCACGCATAAAATTAGACCAAATGTTCGAAGAAGTCCGAAAACGCCACCAAAGTTTGATTTCAGTCGCTTTAATGATGTCCATCATACTCCTACACCCGAGACCACCCTCCTCCTTAGGGTAGCATAGCTTGAGCCATGCCCCCCAATGGAGTCTCTTTCTATTATCGTTAGATCCCCAAAGAAATTTGTTGAGAAGACGTTCGAAAAAAGTAATGACATTCTTTGGGGGTTTAAGAACTTGGAGAAAACAGAACGGAATCGAACTCAAGGTCGTTTTAATGAGCTCAAGCCTACCTCCCGTGATTAGAAAAAGATGATTCCACGACTGAAATTTAGAACAAGTTTTGGAAATCAAATCTCCATACATGTCAAAAGTTTGTTTTCCTTTACAAAGTGGAGAACCCAAATAATTGAACGGGAGATTAGTTTGGGAAAATCCAGTCGTTTGTTTGACAATACGGACTAACGGGTTATTCGGCTTGGCAAAAATAAAATAACTTTTAGAATTGTTCACTTTTTGGCCCGAGCTCGCCGTGTAGTGGTCCAGGCAATTCTTGAGTATGAGGAGATTATTATAGGAAGCCTTAGTAAAGATCAGCACATCATCGGCGTAAGGCAGATGGGTGATCCGAACATTCTTCCTGATTTTAAAAAACATGTCGGGGTGGGAGTTAAAAGTTTTGTCCCGAAGCCTCGAAAGATTATCAGAAGCAATCACAAAGAGGAGAGGGGATAAAGGATCACCCTGTCTAATGCCCCTACCAGATTTAAAAAACCCCGCAGCATTACCGTTAATGAGAACAGAAAACCAGCAATTCGATATACAACGATTTATCATGTCGGTCCACTCATCAGAAAAACCAAATGCTTTAAGGATATTCAAAAGAAAAGCCCAATTAAGTCTATCATAGACCTTTTCCATATCCAATTTGATCATCATATTCGAATCGTCCCTGGATATATCATGACAGACTTCTTGGGCTGTTAAAATATTATCAGTGATAAGGCGACCCTTGACGAAACCCGATTGGGCAGGGCTAAGAATTTTTGGAAGAAAGCGGCCCAAACGGGTACTAAGAATTTTCGCAATGATTTTATAAGTTGTGTTGCAAAGACTAATCGGCCTGAAGTCTTTCCAAGCAAGGGGAGGGGATATTTTCGGAATAAAAGAAATCATAGTGCAAGTGAATGATCTGGGCATGGGGTTTCCGGAGAAAAAATCCCACACGGCCTCACATACATCCTTAGTGATAACATCCCAACACGTATGAAAAAACAAAGCATTAAAGCCATCCGGCCCAGCCACACTATCCGAAGCAATATTAAAAACAGCACATTTTATCTCATCCACATCCGGCATAGCACACAAAACACGATTATCAGAATTATCTAAGGTACATGGAATAATATCCGGCCTAATACTATCAAAATCGTGATCTGAGCATTTGAAGGCATTAGAAAAGTAATTAACTCCAGAATTTTGGATAGCATCAGGGTCAGATATTTGGACATTGTCCATAATTTGAAAAATACGACTTTTACTTCTTTTGGATTTAATAATATCATGGAAGAATTTAGTGTTGCGTTCTCCTTCAATGCACCATTTTAAGTTAGTTTTTTCTTTCCAAAATTTTTCTTCCATAGCCATCACTAGGTTGAGATTAGCTTTAGTTTTCTTTAACAAGATAAGATTACTATCCGTAGGGTTATTATCAAAATCACGTTCAGCCCCGGACGCAAGGTCCCTAGCTTCGGAGACTTTAGAAAAAATATCACCAAAGTGAGTTTTATTCTACTCCTTAAGAGTAAGTTTGATTCTATTCAGTTTATTAAAAAGTTTGGACATGCCCGATGAGGGAACCGGGATCGCCCACGAGTCCCGAACGACATTAAGAAAATCCTTGTGATTGACCCACATGTTCTGGAATCTAAAGGATGGTTTAGATTTAAAATTGTTATTACCGAACGAGCATAGAACCGCAACATGATCCGAATGAAAGCGAGATAGGTGTTTCACAACCGAATCCGGAAAAGTGTCAAACCATTCCGGCGAGTGTAAAACCCTATCCAGCCTTTGCCAACCAAGTTACTGTACCACGTAAAAGGCGAACCAATAAAGCCAAAATCAACGAGATTACAATAAAAAAGAGAGTCATTAAAATCTTCCATCTCCGAGGGGATGGGGGCAGCCCCGCCTTTTTTTTTCAGTAGGGTGTAAAATAATGTTGAAGTCGCCCCCGACCATCCACGGTCCCTGATTATTACTAACCGCGAGAAGGTCATCCCAAAGAGCCCTCCTTTCAACCCTAGTGTTTTTCCCATATACAATGGTTAAAAAATAGGGGACAGGAGAGGTTTTTGGGGTGACTTTCAGGTGGAGCAAATGGTCAGTGTTTTTTAAAACAAGAAAATCATTAAGGTGATCAAAGAACACCCAAATGTGATTACTTTGGTTGGCAGTAACCTTATTAAAGCCCAGGTACCTGCAAAAGAATGCCGAATCAAGGGAAATCTTCGGCTCAATAAGGGCCAAAATATTCACTTGATGATCACGGCTCAAGTTTTTCACGTTACGTTTAGAATCTTTATTACCCATCCCCCTAACATTCTAAATGAGGGTGTTATTCATTAGTAACGTTAGGGGGTTTTTGAATCCGAGCACTCCTCCTGCGCTCCGTGTTGGCAATGTCGACCGGGGCGTGAACTCCCAAGCGAGCTTGGACTTCCCTTTCCAGCTGCCGCCCATATTCAATATCTCGAAGATGACGGCGTTCTGTTTTCAAACTCCGCGTGGATTTCGATTGGGCCAGCACTAGTGGACAGTGTCCGGCTTTACCTGTAGGTTCATCTGAACAAACATTAGGGCTGACTTCCGGGGTGTCCAAGTCAGACTCAGTGTCTCCACAAGGCTCAGACGAAGCCGAGTCAGTATACCTAGAAAGGTCTCCATACTCGACTTCATTTAGTTTCTTGTTAGAGCACTCAGGGATGTCCTTGGTCACTCCTCCAGTCTTGGGGAGGGGATTACAATCAAGTTTCTGGGGGGGTTCCTCCGATTGGGCCAGGGCAAGATCAGGGGAGAGTGAATCTCTCCCAGGCATGTCTGGCTTATCAGCCAGAGGTGGAGTAGGGTCATCATTTTGCATAGCAGGGTCAGAAGTAGGTTCAAAAGAATCTAACACAATAAGTTCATCACCGTCAATCTAATTAAGAGCGTTGAAAGGGTTATTAGATAGAGCATCCTTAACTGGGGCAGCATTATCCTGCACACAGTGAGATAAATCAGTTTTGTGGGAGTCTACACCAGAGGTGTGACCTCCTTTTTGTTGGATCGGGGGATTATCTTTATTTTTGGAAGGGGTAGAAGTTTCAGTAGAAATCAGAGAAACATTTAATGGTATATCCCCAGTTTTATTGTCCTTAGCAACATAGTTGATTTTGGAAATTTTTTCTGTGAATCGTTTATTTTTCCATCAAAGTTGGGCCGAAGTTTATGATTTTTAATATAACAGTCATGCTCGACATGCCCAATATGATTACAGAAATGACAGTATTTCGGAAGACGTTCAAATTGAACATTTATCTCAACAGATTTCCCTTCACAATTAATAGCAAATTTTTCAACTGGAGGTGTTTCAAGATTAATTTCAACGCAGAAACGAGCATAATTCAAACGGGATTTAGATAACGTCGCATCATCCGCCATAACAAATTCACCAAACACACTCGCAATAGTTTTTAAACTCCTGAGATCAAACCACTGGATGGGAAGGGCAAAAGCTTTCAACCATACCGGAACAACCGGAGGTTCATTTTTGAAATCAAAATCCGGAGTCCATTTAAGGACTCTCATTGGGAGTCCAGCATTTGCAATTGGATCCGAAGTTTAGCAAAATGTTCTTCGTTAAAGCAAGTAATTAAAACATGTATAAGATTTAAATATTGAACTTTGCACGGTTTATACCCGAGATCGTTAAGGTTAGCACGTATTACCTCGTTCGTGGGTTTCCCATAGGAGAACTTACCAACCACCGAAAACCGAAATGCTTCGGACGCCTTTTCACACTCTGATTTGAAAAAACGGATGGTAGGGACCGCCCCGGAACGGTCAACGGTGCCAAAAGCACCCTGCATAAGTCCAGAATTCCCAGAAATTACAGCAGCGTAGGATTTTGCCACCGGCGGATTCACATCTTTCCTGCCAGAAGGGTTCTCCGGGAGACCATCGGAAACTCCTTTTCCTTTGTCAACGGGGATATGAATCCCCTTAGAGCTTTCTTCGCGGACCACGTCCGACCTGGCTGACTCACTTGCAAGCAGATTATTGCTCCCGGCCGCAGAAGCCCGATTTGGGTTATCCGATGGACGACCCGCCACCGGTGTGGAAACATTGGCAATAGAGAAGTCTAGGGAAGTCGGAGATGGGAAATCCTCCAGCGAAACTCCTTTTCCCTGAATAACACGACCGCCCGCAGCATCCCCATCTTGGATGCGAACAAAATTTTCGGGAGGGGGGTTTGAACCTGGAATAGGGGTTAGATTTGAAGGATTTTTAATAGGGACTCCCGTAGACGAAGACGGAAAATCGGTGCAAAAAGGAAGATTTGCAAACTCCAGAAGAGATTTCAGTGAAGACGGCAGCGAGAGAGATTTCACATGGGGGTTTGTCAACAAATGATACCGCGTCAGTTTTGAAAGGTGGATTAATTCCAGAAATTACGGGAGGATCCTTGTGGGAGTCTCCAGCTTTTGTATTTTTATGAAATTTTTTTCCTGGTTTTGGGGAGGTGGGTTGGCAGATGGGGGGGTTGAAATCTTGGTCTACGATAAAGGATGGTTGATGGGTGGTGGGATTAGCTGTGGTGTCATATGTTGGAGATGAGTGGGGACCCGCCCCCAATGCAGATGTTTTGTCTACTATAAGGCAGATGAATTTTAAAGCGGGACCGCCGCCCTAGGCGGCGGAAAAGATGAGAAAAAAAGAGACGTTATCGGATGAATAATGTCCGGAAAACTCAAAAACGTATGAAGGATGGATGAAGATTGTAGAGAGAAGGAGGAGAAAAATTCTAGAGAGAGAGAAAGCATATATTACGGGCATATTGTCTCTACATGCGAAGAGATGTATACTATTAAGTTCACTCAGTTTTTGCCCCAAGAGGTTTTACTGATACGGCACATAACAAGAACGATCCATGTGAATGGGAGCAAATTTACGATAACAGATCGCCCAAGTCTTATCCCGCCTGATTTTCCTAACAACAAACAGCATCTGATTGATACAAGATCCACCACAAATAGTTTTGGAAGTTTTCCTCCATCGGGTTCTTCAAACAACTTGAAGGTGCGTTTTTCAATAGTCATTCAAGGGGGAATGTTATAAATATGACACGCCTTACCAGGTGGTGTCTCGCGCAGTACGAGAAAATTAAATCCATATATCTTGTATTGTGAATGACTATTATTCTCCTAATAAAAACCAAAACCAAACCAAACATACACAGTATATCCCGCTCAGAGCAGGGTCTGGGGAGGGTAAGATGTACGCAGACCATGCCCCTACTTATTACGGTAGGGATGCTGTTTCCATGAAGACCCCCAGCTTAGTGCACAGCAGAATATTGAGTGATAAAAAAAATGATTCTAAAAAGCTCGATACCATACCTGAGCCCATGGCTTAATCCACATGGGAATTACCTAAGCGGAATTCGGCTACTTCACTCCCGATGAACGTTGCTCTAACAGAAGAGAGGTTGGCTCAACGCACAGCTCCCTGTCAAAAATACACCACACGCAAAAACAATAGGATAAAATAAACAATAAAAGTAAAACAATACAATGCTCTAGGTCAAAGCTAACCGAGACAACCCAACCCTGAGGCTCTCAACTACAGCACCGTTCCCTACAAAAGAATCCACAACTCTGATCTGGTGCCTCCAAGCGCACTTATCAACAGTCATGGTCTCAGAAAGGTTTAAGGCCTTCAAATCTAATCTCAGTTGCTCCTCCCACGTCCTCCTCGGTCTGCCTCTCCTCCTCTCCCCGACAACCAATAAACTCTCGACCCTCCTCACTGGAGCAGATGCCTGCCTCCTGCGGACGAGGTCAAACCATCTCAATCTCCCTTCCCTAACTTTCGCTGAAATGGGCGCCACTTCCAGCGCGTTCCTGAAAACCCCGTTCGCGATTCTATCTAACATTGTGCGACCACATGACCAACGTAACATTCTCATTTCAGCCACTTCCAACTTGATCTCAAACGACTTCTTCATCGCCCAACATTCGGAGCCATACAATATTGCAGGTCGGATTGCCGCTCTATAGAATTTACCCTTCAACTTTAGAGGGACTTTCTTGTCGCACAGGACCCCTGTCGCTGCTCTCCACCTTAGCCACTCCGCCTTGATGCGATGAGTGACATCATCTTCACATTCACCTTCCTTCAGAATGATCGAACCCAAATACTTGAACTTATCCGTACGGGGTACGATCTGATCCGCAATCATAACCTCTACATCTTCCTCGTTGGCCTCACCACTAAAGTTACACCAGAGATACTCGGTCTTAGACCAGCTCACACGCAAGCCCTGGGATTCTAACTTAGACCTCCATAGCTCCAACTTCGAGTTCACCTCCCTCCTCGACTCCGCCACTAACACAATATCGTCAGCAAAAAGCATGCACCACGGGACGCCATCTTGTATCCCCCGCGAAATGACGTCAAGGATTAGAGCGAAGAGAAGAGAGCTAAGTGCCGACCCCTGGTGTAGCCCTATCTCAACCGGAAAATACTAGGTGTCACCAACTGGGGTCCTTACGCACGTCCTAGCTTGGGAGTACATGTATTGGATCGCCCTAACGAACGGTATGACACCCTCCTCTCTATTAGGCTCCTCCAAATAACATCGCGCGGAATGCTATCATAAGTCTTCTCTAGATCTATGAACACCATATGGAGGTCCTTACGCCGCTCTCTAAACTTCTCCATAAGGCGTCTGACGAGATGAATGGCCTCAGTCGTGGACCTCCCCGGCATGAAGCCAAATTGGTTCTCTGAGATCTCAACTTCTCTTCTAACCCTGCATTCCACCACTCTTTCCCAAAGTTTTATAGTATGACTGAGGAGTTTAATACCCCTATAGTTACTACAACTCTGAGCATCGCTTTTGTTCTTGAAAAATGGCACGACAATACTATGCCTCCACTCCGTCGGCATCTTAGAACCTTTGAGGAGGATGTTGAACAGCTCTGCTAGCCACTGAACTCCGACTTCCCCCAGACAAAGCCACACCTCAATAGGGATCTCATCCGGGCCTACAGCCTTAGCTCTCCCCATTTTCATTAGAGCACCCTTCACTTCCTCCTTGCTGATGCTCTCACAGGAACTAAACGAACAAGCAGAAGATAAACTAACTCCTTGCACCACCGAGTCACTACCTCTAGCCTCATTGAAAAGTTCGAAAAAATACCTATTCCACCTCTCCTTAATGTAATGTGTAATTACAATTATGTCATTTAAAATTTTCCTATAAATAAAATTTTAATTATTAATAAAAATAGATCTAAAAACTCATTCTCTTTAAATTCTCTAAATTCCATATAAGCGAAAATAGAATAACCAAGAGAGAAGTCAAATGCACAAAAACGTCCTATATGGTTCCTGAAATCCAACTTAGCTGTCCGATTTTTTTTTTTTTTTTTTTTTTTTTTAAGTAGCTGTCCGAATTCTCTATAATACCAATTTGGCAATTTCCAATCTCCCATGCCACCTTGAATTTCCCCGCATCTTCGAATCGCATCCACAATTCCGTTTTAGCAATTTCATTAGGGTTCCAATTTCATCAACATTTATCCACCGAAAAAGACAAAAAAAAAAAAAAAATTCTAAACTTTTTTTTCTCTTCGAATGAGTCCATTCATTCTGGCACCAAAGGCGCTGGCTCGTTTGGTGTTCCGTCGGAATTTATTTCGGCGGCAGCAGATCAAAAATAATTCTGATTACAAACAGATTCGGTATTTGCGTAGCACTGCCGGGATAAGTGTGTTATCTTTAGCGGATAAAATGGTATGCGGAGGTTACACGAGTTGCAATTTCCCGGAATGTGGAAGCTCGTCGAGTAGTTGTAGTATGAACTTTCAGAAAAGGAAATTTTTGGGATGTAGTGATGGCGGAGATGGGAATATGCTAGCAAAAGTATATGAAGAAAGACGTGTTTTAGGGTAATTTTCTATTTACTTCGTTACTATTTTTGCTATTTTTCTTATTGTTCTTTCATGTGAATCTTTGCTTGAGAATTAGAGTTATATTAGTGGCGATGCATGTACGGTTCAGTACTTTTTGAAGCTTGAGTGATTTTGTTGAACTAAAGAATTTCAATTTTTGATTCGGTAATTGGGCTGGAAGTTGTTTAGCTTAAGAAAAGGTTTTTGAATCTTGTATATTTAACAATTATGATAGAAACAAAATAAATAAGTCTGATGGACACCATGAGTTGGTAAGGTCTGAGGTAATTATGTACGAAACTACATGACATCCCGTTAGGTTAAGTGTCCTTTATTTTGTAAAGAATAATGTTCTTGGGATCTTGCTACACTTTCTGATTGATCTTTTGATTATTAGATATTCACCAGAACAGTTATTCAACGTGGTTGCCGCTGTTGACTTGTATGAAGATTTTGTACCTTGGTGTCAGCGGTCAGAGATTGTGCGCCACAATCCTGATGGAAGTTTTGATGCTGAGCTAGAAATTGGCTTTAAGTTTCTGGTTGAAAGTTATGTATCCCATGTGGAGCTAAACAAACCGAAATCTATTAAGGTGAATGTCTACTTTTAGTTTCAGTAGCTTGGTTTTGCTAGTTCTATTTTTTAAGGCCCTCCTTCCATTCATCAAATGTTGGATGGCTTTCATTCATTCATCCATCCATTCATTATCGTGTTCAGTTTTGTCCCTGGTGAGATGGAGCATTTATATCTAGACAGGTTGTGGTGATATATGAATTGGTTGATCTTATAATATTTTAGGTTGAGGTTGAAGATTATGAGACATGGATGTAAAAGCTGGAAGTATTAAAAGGATGCATAATGAAGGAAGATATTTACTGTATCTTTTAGTGTCATAGATGAATTTTGGTAGCTCCAGCATAGCTCCTTTGTCTGTGGATTCATTTTTGTCATGTCATATGATATACTCACACTGTTCTAAAAATCGGCCTAGGCGGCCGTCTAGGCGCCAGAAGGTCCACCTCCGCCCCGACTACCCCATAGTCGGTTCTACCAGGCAGGTAGAAGGCTCTAGGCGGGCTGAGGCGGGTCCAGGCGGCTCTAGGCGGGCTGTGACTTTTGCTTTTTGAATGTTTTTTTTTTCTCACGACTATTGCATTAATGTTAATGTGCTTTGTTTTGCTTTGCTTTTATTGATAGGGTTCAATGCTTTGTTTTTTACTTGCTATTTTCAATAATAAAAAATGAGAATTTTTTATTATGCATACTACAACAACATCTAAGCCTTAGTCCCAAAATGATTTGGGGTCGGCTAACATGAATCAAACTTTGAAACCGTCAATGATTGTTACATAAATAACATAAAAGGAAAAAAAGAGGGAAAAAGTAGAGAAAAAAGCAAAAAAAAAAAGAATCAGATTCCATCTACCATCCGTATTCTTTCCCGCCACATTTGCCTCTTCATCGCCATACTTTCTCCAATTCCAAGAAACCGCATATCATTTTCAATCATCTTTATCCAAGTTTTCTTGAGTCTTCCTCTACCTTTCACAATATTACTTGTTCCCCAACTTTCTAGCCTCCTCACTGGGGCATCAACAACCCTTCTTCTCACATGACCAAACCATCGTAATCGATTCTCCATCATCTTGTCTTCTATAGACGCAACTCTTACCTTCTCTCTAATCACCTCATTTCTGAGTCGATCATTTTTTGTATGACCACACATCCATCGTAGCATACGCATCTCTGCCACATTCATCTTTTGAACGTAACACTGTTTTACAGCCCAACACTTGGTGCCATATAACAGTGCAGGCCTAATTGACGTGCGTTAGAATTTACCATTTAATCTATGAGGCATGTCAGGATAACATGAAACCCCTGCGGCACTCTTCCACTGCAACCACCTTGCCTTTATTCTATGAGCCACTTCGCCATCTAGCTCTCCATCCTTTTGCATGATAGATCCAACATGCCGAAAGAAAGTGGATCCATGAACAACTTTCCCATCAAATGTGATCATCCCCGCCTCTCTATCACTGTTTTCACTAAACCCACACTCCATATATTCACTCTTACTTCTTCTGCTCAGCCTAAAACATCGAGCTTCCAAAGTATCCCTCCAAAGTTCCAATTTCTGTTGCACTCCAACCTTCGTTTCATCAATCAACACAATATCATCTGCGAACATCATACACCCCGGAACGTCATGTTGAATTTATCTTGTCAATTCGACCATGACTATGGCAAAGAGAAAAGGACTAAGAGCAGATCCTTGATGCATCCCAATCATAATAGGCAGCATTAGTACGTACAGTTGTACTAGCTCCCCCATACATGTCCCTTATAATGTCAATATATTTCCGCGATACACCCTTCTTTGCTAAGGCCCACTAAAGTACTTCCCTTGGTACTTTATCATATGCCTTCTCTAAATCAATAAAAATCATATGTAGATCTTTCTTTTTATCTCGATAATGTTCCATCAATTGCTGGATAAGATAAATTGCTTCCATGGTCGATCTTCCAAGCATAAATCCAAACTGATTTTCTGTTATCTTCACACATTTCCTGATCCTTTGTTCAATCACTCGTTCCCACAACTTCATGGTATGACTCATTAGTTTAATTCCGCGATAATTAGAACAATCTTGAACATCACATTTGTTCTTATACAATGGGACGAGAATACTTTTCCTCCATGCTGATGGCATCTTATTGCTTCTCCAAATCTTATTGAAAAGCATAGTTACCCATTCGATCCCTCTCTCCCCCAAACACCTCCAAACTTCAATAGGTATACCATTTGGTCCTTCTGCTTTCTTTGACCCCATTTTCTTTAATGCCATTGTCACTTCACCCTTTTGAATTCTCCTCTTAAACTCTTGGTTAACCATACTTGAGGGGATGTTTAAATTCCCAATATCTTGTTCTTGATGGCCATTGAATAGGGTATCAAAGTATGACCTCCATCTCTCTTTTATCTCTTTATCTTGAACCAAAACTTTTTGATCAGTATCTTTCACACATTTAACTTTTCCAATATCTCGCATCTTCTTCTGTCTCATTCGAGCAAGTTTATAGATATCTTTTTCCTCTTCTTTTGTATCTAATCTCGCATTTAATTATTGATTGACCTTTGATCGGGCATTTCGCACTGCCTTTTCAGCTTCTGTTCGAGCTTTCTTGTACTTCTCATAATTCTCATTGCTCGAGCATTTACCCAGTACCTTATAACATTCACGTTTGGTCTTTATCGCTTGCTTAACTTCATCATTCCACCAAGATATGTCCTTACTTGATGGTCTGTTTCATTTAGATTCTCATAGGACTTCTTTTGCAACTTCCTTTATGTTATGCTCCAACAAGTTCCACATCGAATTTATATCCATCTCCGTGCAATCAGACCAAATACCATTATCAGCAACCTTAGCCACAAAAGTATGTCGACTCTCCCCTTGGAGCTTCCACCACTTAATTCGAGGGTCAACTTGTGGTCTTCTCTTTCTTAATTGGATCTTACCTCGAAAGTCAAGCACCACAACCCTATGCTGCGTTCCAGCACTCTCACCGAGTATCACCTTGCAATTAGTAAAACTTTTCCTCCAAACATTCCTTACTAAAAAGAAATCAATCTGACTTGCATTACCTCCGTTTCTATATGTCACCAAATGAGAGTCCTTTTTCTCGAACCATGTGTTCATAATACCCAAGTCATAAGCTAATGCGAAATCCAATATACCATTTCTTGCTTCATTCCTATCTCCAAAATCAAAGCCACCATGAACGCTCTCAAAGCCATCTCTGCTAACACCGACATGCCCATTGCAGTGTTCTAAAAAGCGGCCTAGGCGGCCGCCTAGGCGCTAGAAGGTGGCCCTCCGCCCCGACTACCCCCTGTCGGTTACGCCGGGCGCTAGGCGGGTCTGGCCAGCTAGGCGGGTCTGGCGGGCTAGGCGGGTCTAGGTTTCCTTTTCGTCGATTTTTTCCATCTGTCCAGATTTTTTTTTCCTTTTCTATTTTATTTTATAACGTTTTGTCCAAAAACGTGTTTTCTTCGCTGGACAATCATGGATTGTTGAATGTGATGATGATGAAGTTTGAGCCCGGTTCGGATCTTACTTGGGACATGGTTGGGGAAGCAACCGGAGCGGATGAAATGCTAGAGCCTAGAAAAAGTGCTAGAAACATCGTAACAAGAGAGCTCCATGAAGGAGACTTTATGTCGGATGATGACTCGGAAGAGGAGGAAAATGATGAAGAGTATGACTATGAGTCCGATGGAGAACATATATTGGAGGAAGGATATGGAGATGAGGAAGAATGAAAATTTGACTTTAATTTGTGATTTTTGCTTTTTGAATGTTTTTTCTTCAAGACTATTGGAATGTTGTTTTTTTCCAAGACTATTTTTGAAAAGAATATTATTATGCATTTTGTATGCATATATAAAACTAAATAAAATATAAAATATATAAAAAAAAACTGCCTAGCGCCCAGCCGTCTAGGCGCCGCCTCCAAGGCCTAGGCGCTAGAAGGTCCCCGTCCGCCCGCCTACCGCCTAGCGCCTTTTAGAACATTGGCCCATTGAGGTCACCACCAATGATCAATTTCTCACTCATAGGAATTCGTTCGACAACCTCTTCCAATTCTTCCTAGAATTCTTGTTTGATCGATGCATCTAATGCCACTTGTGGTGCATAAGTGCTTATGATAGTTAGAAACTCATCCCCTATCAGAAGCTTAATACTCATTATTCTATCGCTCTTTCTTGACACTTCCACCACATCATCAATGATTTCTTTATCAATGACGATACCCACTCCATTTCTACTTCTATCCTTTCCAGAGTACCAAAGCTTGTAACCCCAACGAGCTAACACTCTTGCCTTTTCGCCAACCCACTTAGTCTCTTGTAGACACATTATGTGAATCCTCCTCCTTTTTATAACCTCCCCCACTTCTGCTGATCTCCCCGTCAAAGAGCCAATGTTCCAAGTTCCAAACCGCACCTTACTACCATTACTACACGCATGAACTAACTTCTCTGTCTGTCCCCATCCACGCTGCAAGGATCCTTGCACATTTGACACCACACCCATACTTCGAGGTGGCGTGCCGCTTCCGGACGACGACCTAGCAACCCTTACATATTTTCCACTACACCGGGCCTATGAAGTGTAGCGCATCCTTGCTCATTTGACACCACCCTCAGATGTAAAGGTGGCGCGCCGCTTCTGGGCGACGACCTAGCAACCCTTACATACTTTTCACTGCACCCGGGTCTATGAAATGCAGCGCGTCGCTTCTGAGGAGACGCCCCAACTATTTTCAAAATTTGATTCATGTCCATAAAATGTGACGAGTTTTACGCTGGCTGCCACTAATTTACCGCAACCCTCCTCTTTTATCCGAACCCGACAATTAATGTCAAGAAGACACCCACAGGCAGATTTTTTTTTATGCATAATAAAAAAATTCCTCTCCAAAAGAATTTTTTGAAAGAATATTATTATGCATTTTGTATGCATATATAAAAATAAATATAATATAAATATAAAAAAAACGCCTAGCGCCTAGCCGCCTAGGCGCAGCGCTAGAAGACCCCCTTCTGCCCGCCTACCGCCTAGCGCGTTTTAGAACATTGTATACTCATGGGATTATTGTTACGAAATTGTTTACTTGTTTCTAATGTGTTGAATTTGTTTTTCGTGGAGAAGAGTATGGAGAAATTCTAGATAATTTTCTATGTGCCTCATCCTTTGTAGTCTTTTTAGGATGTCATTGGATATGATTGTTAGAGTAATGATATTTAAAACAAAATTATTTTTCTCGAAATGAATATTGTAATTAATATTTTTGGTGGGTGTGAAGTAGGACTTTGACATGCATTGGGTAGTCTATAGTCATAAATGTAAGTTACTCAAAGTAGAACTAAGACGGAGTACAATGCCGCATTGTAGATTTAGTGGGGCCACGAAAGAGAGACTAGAAGGTTGAACTTACATGGAGTAGCATTACCTCACATCACTACGCTCAAGGTTGTGTTGTTCAAGTTCATGTAGAACCAGGGGTTAACAGCAGGATGATGAAATAGAAAAGTGCATCTCGGGTCTTATGTGCCCGAAAGATGCAACGTAAATTAAAAGGAAGATTTTTTTATCACACTTCCATGCGACCGATATGATGTATGGTAGTAAGTGTTGGAAAATAAAAGTGAATGAGCTTTCCAAGGTGAGTGTTGTGGAAATGAGAGTGTTTTGATGGATGTGCGGTATGCTAGGATGGACATAATTAGAAATGTTGGCATAAGGGCTAAGGTGGAGTGTTAACATAGTCGATAAATTTGGAGAAATGGTGGTTGAGATGGGTTGAACATGTTACTCATCGACCCATAGATGCACCAGTTAGAATATGTGACTGTATGAGCAGATTATGATAGAGGTAGCTAGAAAAAGTAGGGGTAGACCTGCGCTTACTCGGAGTCATGTGGTCCTGGACGATCTAGACACTTTACATCTTATGCAAAATGTTGCCTTTGATCTCGCAGAATGGAGAAACATGATCCATATAGCCGACCTCACTTAAATTGGAATTAAGGATTTAGTTGAGTTGATATGAGTTGAGAATGGTGAATGAAATTGGTAGAATAACAGTGATTATCTGAAAACCACCTCTAATATATAATATTAAAAGGTTTAGTGAATATGCCAAGGGATCCGCAGCTGGTTGTTTTTAGTTTCCTAATTCCTACTTTGATGTAAGTTGATATAACTTCTTAATCTTTAATCTAATTAAGAATGCAACTTCTGTGATGCAGAACAACCTGCGTGTGCTCCAGATTATGATTAAAAACAAGCCTGGCTTCACACCGAGGCAACCGTAGGCGTACCTAGGTTTCTTGAGCGCACCCAAGACAATAGAATCACGCAGATTTACACAAGATAGCAATATTTGCTGAGAAAAATTTTTTATTCTCAAAAAACTATCAATAAACTGGACACTCACGAACTTTATATAGCTAACAAAACCCAAACCTCCAAGGAAACCAATTCCTTAATTAAAATAGGAAACTAAATCCTAGACTGAAACTAATCCTTTATGGATCTGGACTCTGCATAAAAAAGACTCCTAAATAAAAAAGGAGGACTATTCCCAGCAATTAACTAAATTAATTGAATTACTAAAATACTAAATTAACCCGCATCAGAAACAAAAAAAAAATCAGATCTTAATTAATTACTCCAACGCCCAAGTCGGCTCCATATCATCATAGGCATCCCAGACCAGAGCTTGAGTTTTGGAGGCATCTTTCCCTCGCCTTTTGTATGTCTTGAGTGGCTGTTGCCACTTGTTTCTATCATCTCTCCCCGGCTTGAAAGAACTCGACTTTGGCGAGTTAAAGGCGTGAAACTGGTCATAAAGCTTAGGGTTAAGATGTTGGAACTCTTGATCGGTAACCCATGTGCATTCTGAAAATGGACGCCCCTTCCACTTAACAAGAAACTTTTGGTAACCACCTCCTCGAGTTGAAACAAGCTGCTGATCGACAATATCTTCAATTTCTTCCGCTATTCTTGGAGCTAGTGGTAAACGAACATTGTTATGATCATTTGTATCATCCTTGTCATGGCCAGAATATAGAGTCAGGTCTTCAACATTGAACACATTGCTAATACCCATATCAGTTGGCAAGTCAAGTACATAAGCATTAGAGCTGATTTTCTTAAGGATTTTGTAAGGGCCAGCACTTTTGGAGTGAAGTTTTTTGTATACACCTTTAGGATAACGTTCAGGCCTGATCCGTACCATCACCATATCTCCCTCACCGAAATCAAGGAATCTCCTGTGCAAATTGGCACGCGTTTTGTACCCTTCATTGCTGATTGCAATCCTGCGTCTAACATCATGCAGCAAGCGGATATGTTCAGCAAATTCTTCTGCTTCCGCACTCGGGCGTGCCTCAACAGGTAGTGGGACTAAATCAATAGGCTTTCTTGGTCGTAATCCTGTGACAATTTCAAATGGGCTGCGACCTGTTGTTTTGTTTACCGAACTGTTGTAAGCAAATTCAGCCATAGGAAGTACAAAATCCCAAGAGGAAACATGATCTCCGACAAGGCACCGGAGGAGATTGCCCAAACTACGATTAACAACCTCGGTCTGACCATCGGTTTGAGGATGAAAAGCTGAAGAAAATTTCAACTTTGTATTAAGTAATTTCCATAAAGTACGCCAAAAGTAACTCATAAACTTCACATCACGATCAGATACAATTGTAAGAGGTAATCCATGAAGTCGGACAATTTCTCTGAAGAACAACTTTGCTATGTGTAAGGCATCAGAAGTTTTAGAGCACGGGAGAAAGTGAGCCATCTTGGAGTAGCGATCCACCACAACGAATATTGCGTCATGCCCTCTTAATGTTTTTGGCAATCCAAGAACAAAATCCATGCTTAAATCTTTCCATGGTTCGTGTGGTATTGGTAAGGGTGTGTACAAACCAGTATTTTTCTTCCTTCCCTTGGAAATCTGGCAAGTGCGACATCTAGAAACAGCCCTTGCAACATCACGCTTTAAGCTTGGCCAATAGTAACGATCTTCCACCATTGCAACAGCCCTGTCTCTCCCAAAATGACCAGCTGCACCCCCAGAATGTAGTTCTCGAACTACCTCTTCCCGTAAAGAAGTATTTGGCAAGTATAAGCGGGTTCCTCGAAACAAATAGCCATCATGTAAAGAGAAATCTGTATGGTTTGAGGTCTGTCCCGACATCAATTCAGCATAGATAATGCTGAAATCTCTGCACAATGGATAATCTCTTTTGAGTAAATCAAAGCCTACTACTTGCACTGACATCGATGAAAGAAGATGCGCCACTCGACTAAGCGCATCCGCTGCTTTATTCTCCACTCCCGCCTTGTGTTTGATAACAAATGCGTACTCTTGCAAAAATGAAACCCACTTTGCATGTCGGTGATTCAACTTTCTTTGGGAATTTATGTATTTTAATGCTTCATGGTCTGAATAGAGTAGAAACTCCTTGGAGATAAGATAGTGTCGCCAATACCGCAATGCTTGCACTATCGCATAGAATTCCTTATCATATGTAGAGTACCTTTGTTTTGCCTCATTCAATTTCTGGCTGAAGTATGCTATAGGGTGGCCTTCTTGACTTAGTACACCTCCAATCCCAACATTAGATGCATCACAAGCCACTTCAAACAACTTTGAGAAGTCAGGTAAGCGCAATACAGGAGCATTGCTCATCCTGTTCTTGATTTCTTTGAACGCTTCTGCTGCTGCCCTTGTCCAACAGCTCCTTGCTTCATGCAATCTGTTATTGGCGCCGTTATGCTGCTGAAATTGTGTATGAAACGTCGGTAGAATGTTGCCAGGCCATGAAAACTCCGAGCTTCACTAATTGAGGTGGGAATCGGCCAGTCACGGATAGCTTTTACTTTTTCTGGATCAGCCTCTATGCCTCTAGAAGAAATCACAAAGCCCAAGAATACTACCTGGTTACTCATAAATGAACATTTCTTCAAATTGGCATAAAGCTTTTCTTGGCGAAGAGTTCTCATGACTTGCTGCAGGTGATCCAAATGTTCTTCCTTGTTCTTGCTATAAATTAAGATATCATCGAAGTATACCACCAAAAAACGATCAATAAAAGGCTGAAGTACCTGTGTCATAAAACGCATGAATGTGCTAGGTGCATTTGAGAGTCCAAATGGCATGACAAGCCATTCATAGAGGCCATCTTTGGTCTTAAATGCGGTCTTCCATTCATCCCCAGGTCTGACCCTGATTTGGTGATACCCACTCTTCAAATCGATCTTTGAAAACACCATCGAACCAGCCATCATATCCAGCAAATCATCTAGTCGAGGAATTGGGAACCGATATTTGACAGTGATCTTGTTAATAGCACGGCTGTCGACACACATACGCCAAGTTCCATCTTTTTTTGGCGTAAGTAACGCTGGCACACCACATGGGCTGAGGCTTTCACGAATAAACCCTTTGGCTAGCTGCTCTTCCACTTGTCTCCTAAGCTCTGCATGTTCAGTAGGGTTCATGCGATATGCTGGAAGGTTAGGTAACTGAGATCCCGGCCCAAAATCTATCTCATGTTGAATGTTACGCAGAGGAGGAAGCTCATTTGGCAGCTCTTCAGGTGCTACATCTGAAAAGTCATTCAACAGCTTACGAACTTCTGGAGACAGTTCACTAGTTGCCATCTTAGAGTCCTTGTTGCGTCTTATTACTACAGCAATTATCACATTACTATCCCTGCTCTCTTTTAAGAGAGATTTCTTTGTCACGATCTGGAGAAACTTTTTTTTATTTCCAACTGGACATTTTGGTGAAGGTTCCTTATGTTTGTTAATCTCTGCTTCAGCCATAGGGAACAATGTTACAGAGTTATTCTGATGCGTAAAGCTATAGGTGTTACTTTCTCCATAATGTTTCACTTTTCGGTCATAGAGCCAAGGTCGTCCAAGTAGAATATGAGCAACTTTCATAGGGACCACATCACATAACACAGAATCTTGATAGTTCTTGTATGAGAAAGAAATAAGGCAACGATGAGTTACCGGAATAGTTGAGTTATCAATCCAAGCAACTTTATAGGGTTGAGGATGTGGTTCAATAGGAAGTTTGAGACGTTCCACCGTTGATGCTGAAACTACATTCATACAGCTACCGCCATCAATTATGAGTTTTTTGGCTTGGGTTCCACAACGAACCAACATCTGAAAGATTGAAGTGCGCCGCCAATCTTCCTCTTGAGCTTTAGGGGCCTGCTAAGATGCGTCTGACTAGTGCAGAGAACGAAACGTCCTCTTCTAGCTCCTCTAAATCATCAGCCTTGAATATCCCAACCTCGAAGTCACCACCATCGTCGTTGTCCTCTAGATGCTGTTCTTTAGACTCTATTTCAGCACCAATATGCAGATTTTTCTTCGGGCAATTGTAGCTCATATGACCTTGTTCCCCACACTTGAAACAACTGTCATTATACTTTCCACTCCCTTTAGAAGGCATGATGTTCTTGCCCTTCATCTGTCTTTGATTTCAATCCATTTGGTGACTGATTAGTTGCTGCAAACCTTTTATTTGATGTCTCCCCGATTTGAGAACCAAACTTCCTCGCTGGAAGTGGTTTAAGGTATTCTTCCAAATCAAGCGCTGTTTGAAACGCATCATCCACACCATAAACAGGTTGCCTAAGCAACTCTTGTCGTATGTCTGCTCTTAACCCGGTCTTGAAACGTGCTAGGGTTTGACGAGGATCTTCAACAATCTGACTCCGAGTTTTAATCTCATCAAATCGTTGCATATATTCTGTTACACTCAAATTACCTTGCCTCAGATTAACAAGTTGTTCGCACAACTTGTCTTGGTAATTTATAGGCATGTACTTCTCAGTGAGCTTTGTCTTCAGCTCTTGCCATGTCCCTATAGGTTGTTCTCCCAATCTCCTTGTATTGTGTTCAATTCCACGCCACCATACCTTAGCCAAACCAACAAGTTTCATCTTTGTAAATCTAACCCGTCGCTCGTCCGACATATCAAACCAATCAAAGTATTCTTCAAGTGCAGCAAGCCAATCAGAAAATACTGTGGGATCGAATTTTCCTTCAAAATTTGGGACATCAGTCTTTACTTTCCTCGTGGTATCTCCAGCCGTATCACGTGGTTCAAAGCGATGAAATACATCTAACAATCTGATAGCAAACAAAAGGAATCCTAAAAGGACTCTAACATGGACCGAAGGAATCCTAAAATGATAAAAATACTGAAAATAGATAAATACTAGAATTTAAACTAATTACTATTAAGGAATCCTAAAAGGACTCTAACATGGACCGAAGGAATCCTAAAAGGATAAAAATACTGAAAATAGATAAATACTAGAATTTAAACTAATTACTATTAACCCCCTAAGACTTTAAATTCTGATTACTTGCGCCTTTTGTAAACCACACCAAATCGACCCACTCCTTGGGTCGTAACATAATATTAGCATATACATCCTTGGGTGTTAGTAACACTTTTATAGTTCGAGATTAGCTCAAAAACAATTTAAATAGCAAAACTTTTCACCCTTCTATATCTGGATCAGTGGCAGTAAATGTCATGTATCATGCCAACTGACCGGAAGTTAAGTGGTACCGTCATTGTATCGACTTTTGTGAAGGAGTTTCTTGGAGGTTTATTGACTACCAAGGTCTGATGGTCAGGATGAAGTTTCACTCAACCCGAGGACTGTGGTGCTTGAAAAAGTTGCTCTTCGTACCTTGTTTTGGGACACAGCTTTGCACCTCTAATACTGACAATTTAAACTTTGGATCTTATTTTTATCCCAAGAGTTTGTTAAAATATATTGTATTTGGTGGCTTATTTCTGTAAATTTGTCTTATCTCGTATCAACTTTTTTTGATTGATAACTCCACCTTAATTTTCAATTATTTGATCTTTCTACCTGAAATTTAGGGTTTGACACGAATAAAGGGGGAGATGAGACATACTCGAGCCTGCATTGCAAATTTTTATTTAGCTAGTGTAGCTTTTTGCCAAAAAATAGTATAGTGTATCGTTTATCATAATGAACCGTAAGATACGCTTTGATTTTAATGTTTATACAAATTTTAATTTTTCTATACACGAAAACCTGCATACATGCACCAAATATATAATTCAAGTAGAAGATAATCTAGTGGGCTACTGCGTATTTCTCTCAAGATTAAATAATCCCCGGTAAACATGAATTATTCAAAATATCATCAATTTCATCACCAATAGCTTGCTTTCCTTTGGTATTCTTTTCGTAAGTAAAATTTCTAGCCCCTAAACAATGGTTTAATAAAGTTTTATTTAAGAAATGATGCCGTTCTGCAAGAAGTGACCCAAAAAAGAAACATCTCCCAATACGAAATTATATCCTGATACGCTGCAATATCTCGTTCCGCAGATGTGTATCGCCCAATATACCCTCAAAAATGATACGAACGTATCTAAATTCTTCCAAGGCAGTGTGTATCGCGTCTTGTACAATATCTACTGCCATGGTATTTAATGATGTAGACTGATATCAATATACACTTAATATGGCTCCTCGTATGATGGATGCTATTAGTTCTTTCTTTTTTCTCATATTTATTTATGAGGAAATTGTTTTCCATGCATTATGTCGATTCTTGTTACTGTTGCGATTGATTTTTTTTGTCTCTTGTGTTTTTTTTTGCAGACAACTTCATCCCAAAGTAGCATTTTTGATCATTTGATCAATATCTGGGAATTTAATCCTGGACCTGTTCCAGGAACATGTGACCTTTATTTTTTGGTGGACTTCAAGTTTCAGTCACCATTTTATCGACATGTGAGTTTCCCTTAACTTCATATTTGTGAACTAATACCATGTCTGATAACTTGGAGAAATAATATGGATATTGCTGAAGGTTTGAGTTATATGTGAATTAACTCTCTGGTTGACTTTTCGTTGTTTGATACGAGACATTTGTTATGTGCATAGGCATATAAGTCTCTATATCGTATTTATATTTACTAAGACGTGTATTTACCTCTAGCGCGTCTAGTGTTCTTTACGTGTTTGAAGGCACTTGGTTATTTCATTATTATTTGATATAATTACAAATGCTACCCCTGAGGTTCAGCCTTAAATATACATATATTATATAATATATTTTTGGAATTACAACTTTCCCCTTGGGTTTTATATTTAGCTTACGAATTATCCCTTCAAATAGGTGAATTTGTAATATGTAAACATATGTAGAGAGGGATTTTGTCGTTGTAGAAGTTTTTTTTTTTTTTTTTTTTTTCATAATTAGACTAGATCTCAGGGGTATTTTTATGTACCTATCCCAAATTGTTATTGTGATAATTTGACAAGTATGCTTCTTTAATATAATTATTTGTGGGTTGAAAGGATATGGGACCAGTCTTTAGTATGCACAGGCACGTGAATTAGTAAAGTGTAGAGACATTCCTATAATTGATGTTCTCTTCTTGCTATTCACTGTCCACATTAGGGGATAAGATACCATGGAAGAGAGCCCTTTGATATCTCATATACTCCCTCCGTCCCTCTTGAAGAGGGTACTTTTGAAACATTATTTTATCCGTATAGAAGAATGAACTTTCAGAAAAATCTTAATATCTAATTAAAATTTATATAAAATTTCTTAAAGTTTTTCGTCGATCGATTTTTTTAAAAATAAATTAGTATAGATGGTCTAAAACGAGTTATACCTTCGTTAAAATGACTAAAATTAAAAAGTTGCATCTTAAACAAGGTACCCTCTTCAAGTAAGAAGGAACTGGAGGAGTAAGTATTTATTTTCTTTCCAGTTTTTCGTCATTCATCTGATTCCTCCTGACAGATTGCAAATATGTTCTTCAAGGAGGTGGTTTCTCGGCTGGTTGGCTCATTCAATGACCGATGTCAACTGATATATGGACCTGGAGTGCTGGTTCTTGAGAAAAACTTATGACCGGAAAATACTTTCCGAACCATATTTATCTCTGAATTATCAGCTATTCAAGGTTTATTTTTATACAGAGGAGAATTTACCTATGTTTCTGCATTATTTGTTTGTTTACACCTGTATGTTACATGTTTATTATCATCATTATTTTTTTCTTTCTAAGATGTGATTTATGCCCACTAGCCTTGGGGGATGCACACTAGGATTGTCAAAATTTACTGGGCTGGAAATTTTTTGGGTTGCCTGTTTTGAAGCCCAAGCCCGGTCCACCCTGCAGGAAGAAGTGGAAAACTGTTGTGGCTTATCGGGCCTGCCGAGTTGGTCCGGCCCAATGGATTGAGTAGAAAAAAGAACCCAGTACATTCTGGGATTAAAAAATACTACCAACCTAGTTGAAACACTGGGCCAGCTGGGCTGGGCCATGGGCCAAAGATAAAAAATTTGATAACTTTGTGTGCTGGGTAAATTCCCTAGGCCTAATGCAGTGACCTACACGTCATACAACATTCAATTTATCTGCGACGAGCTGGATTAGGATGGGTACTTGAAGATCCAGCCATGTGGTGGAGGGTGGGGCTGGTCAACCCATAATTGGTCGTGGGTGGGTTGGGGGGCATTATAATTTTAAAATAACAAATAAACAAAGGGAAGTTGTGTTATCTACAGGGTACCGTATCCTGTATATTTGTTATTGCCCTAAATATTTATAGGGTATGGTTTTAAATATTTTTATGAATTTATTATTTTTATTTTATTTTTATGGGGAAATTACATCCAACTACCCTATTAGATGGTCTCTTTACATTTTAGTTCCTATTGTTTCATAAATTACAGCGAAGGACAAAAATCTGAATTGGTGTTGACTTCCATTAAAAAGACGAAAATACCCCTCTATTTACTTGAATAAAATATTTTTTTTAAAATACATAACAAATAGCTTATAAGTTATTAAATTGTTTGACTAATACATTTCTTTTAAAAAATATTCTTTTTTCAGAAAATATTTTTTTTTTCGAAATATAATTTTTTCCAGAAAATATATTTTATTATTTTTTCGCAAAAGTATCTTATTTTTTTTTTCAGAAAATAATTTTATTTTTTCCAAAAAATAATATTTTTTCAAGAAAATAATTTTATTTCGAAAAAATATTATTTTGCCAAAAAATAACTTTTTCTCTAGTAAATATTTTTTATTGTTTTCGGAAAAATATTTTTTTTTATTTTTTTCCCAGAAAATAATTTTATTTTTCAAAAAAATAATACTTTTTTCAGAAAATAATTTTATTTCGAAAAATATTATTTTGCCAAAAAATATTTTTTCCTCCAGAATTTTTTTTTTAATTTTTTCGATAAAATATTTTCTTTATTTTTTCCAGAAAATAATTTTATTTTTTCGAAAAAATAATATTTTTTCGAGAAAATAATTTTATTTCGAAAAAAACATTATTTTGCCAAAAAATAATTTTTTCTCCAGAAAATATTTTTTAATTTTTTTCGAAAAAAATAAAAAAATTCCAAAAAATAATGTTTTTTTCAAAAATATAATTTTTTTCCCAGATTTTTTTTTCATTTTTTCGAAAAATAATATATTTTTTTCATTTCTTTTTTGGAAAAAATATTTTTTTCTAGAAAACTTAAAAATTTATTACACTTAAGTCCAAAAGTGTTATATATATTCTGAACGAGGCCCAATATGCGCCATCCACGTGAAATTTGAAAAATAAATGGATAAAAAGAAAAGAAAAATAAAAGGGCAAATTTGGAATATCGATTTCTCTCTAGTGACATCATCTCGAAAGTTTGACTTTTCATTCGCCCGTTGTAAATATAGTTTGTGGACGGTCTGATTGTCATTCTTCATCAGAATATCTGAAACAATAGGGACTAAACTGTAATTAAGCCATCTAAAAAGGTAGTCAGATGTAAATCGCCCTTTATTTTTATATATATACTGTTTGTAAAATTTAACATTATTAATGTAAATATATAAGATATATTAATAAATGAATAAAAAAGCTACACGATCATATATAATATATATGTTAGGTACATTAAATATATTTAGAAAAATTAGAAAAACTAGGCGGAGTAGGTACATTAAATATATTTAGAAAAATTAGAAAAACTAGGCGGAGTAGGGCGGGGCGTGGTGATATCCATGTAATAAAAGTGATACCTTCACCATTGTTGGGTGGTAATTAATTCAATTCAAATGTATAATTGATTTATAATTTTTTATAGAAATTATTTATTCAAGGTGGTAATTAATTCAATTCAAATGTATAATTGATTTATAAATTTATTATAGAAATTATTTATTCAAGTATGTTGTAATTGATATAATTAGTTAATTAGATTAAGTGATTAATATATGGGAAGACCAAGGTGTGGTTAATGGGCCAGGCACACGACCCCCGAGTTGCTTCATACCATAAGACCAATCTCGTAGCGGATTTTAGGCATCCCTTGAGCTTCTTGAGAGGTATATTTACATTCTCTTCAAAAGGGTAAGCTTCTTGCGCAATTTATGCGAGACACAAAATGAAGGGAGAAAAGAGAATGCTCCACCCTTTGACATATTTGCGACCGTGTGAAGAAATCCCACAGAGCGCATGTAACACTCCCGTGATTCACGGAGATATTACAGTGCCGTAGATTCTTGTTGGAGAACCTACCAGGCTTCGACCGACATAAAATATATTAACAAACAACAAAATCGAGACATTCACACTTAAAACCAAAATCAACTTAAATACAACATATGCCACGAAACAAATCAGTATATTATCCCGTAGGATCATAACTGATACAACCATCACAACTGATGCACAATATCAACGACAACCAATGACAACATATTATACAATACATGACAGTACCCGCGCGAGTACAAAATCAAAATACCACTTTGACCACGACAAGACGACCACATGCTCAACATAATTCATGATATCAATGTTGTCCACCAAGCTCGTGTCCGCTCTGTATTGGCTCGTCTACTGGACTTGTACTTGAATACACAATAAGTATATTCACTCCAAAAGGGTTAGCAAGAAGCCGGTGCAAGTACAACGATTCCAGAATATGTACTATAAATGAATAAACAACATAAATCACAATGCCATCACATATATTCCGGAATACAATACCATAATCAACATCACAAAACAACCTTCCGGGCTGTACTGGCCCTGTACCTCACGCGAGATACACACCCCAAAAGTCCTCGTTAGGCTCTCTCTAGTTGTACAACCCAACCAAGTGATCCGTAGAAATCGCAGTCTAACGAATCCCAGGGGACTCTCACTGGTTTTACTTGGCTCACACACACTCAGTGACCACATGTCACAAGCCACAGGAAATCACATTGTTCACATATTCACACAAAGTACATTAAACGCAATCAAAGTACTTACCTCGATTGTAACGACACAAGAAACAACGAATGGAAGGACGTACGGTCCCAACGTTCCTCAACAATTCGGTCCTATCACAACATAATACTATATCAGAGACATTACTATGGAAATTGAAAAGAACCATCCTAAGGTCTACCCATTAGGGACAACCGATCGAACATTACGGGGGTAACAAGGGTCATACTCAAGAACGGATGAAAACTTGGAATTTAATCCGTAAACTTCGAGGAAAAACAAAGGATTATGATTACAACATTATAATCTAGCACAAATCAGAGCTAAACGGATTTAAAAGATAAAAACCCGACAAATCCCGAAATTCCCGAAAACTAGGGTTAAGATGAATTTACCTCGATTCGGACGATGAAAGTGGATGAGATGTTGATAACTTGATACTAGGAACTCAAAAACGTAGTTGGATGATGAAATCCGGCCAAAATCTGCACTATGCTACGCTCAAGATCGCCCAACCGTCGGAGAAGAAGAGAGGAATGGAGAAAATGACGAATTCTAGAACATGCAGGCCTGTTTATACTGGCCGTTATTATCTTGCGCTACGGCCTAAGTATAGCGTGCGCTAATGGCTATGTCGGTAGTCCAGAACCTTCTGTCTGACTTCGCTAGCGTGCGCTGCACATAAGTTAGCGTGCGCTATTTACCGGCACTAGCGCGCGCTAGCTCCAATAATAGCGTGCGCTAACTGCTTGTGTCCAGACTCCAGAAACATTTTGTCCTTACTGCGAGGCCGAAATAGCGTGCGTTATCAACACCTCTAACGTGCACTAATCCACCTCAATAGCGTACGTTAGTCTACTATTAGCGTGCGCTAATGACCCATTCCAGAATCCAGAAAGTCTACTGCCCAGTCGGCCTAACGTGCACTACGAACAATAGTAGCGTGCGCTACGGATACATGGTTACCTTGTGCTAGAAATATGGTCTAGCATGCGCTAACTGTTACTTCCCAGCATGAAAACCACGAAGTCCGGTCAGAACAAACACAACTCGACAATTACTAACCATCAAATTCCAATACCATCACTAATATACACGTGTGTGCAAATGCTAAAAGATACAACATGGAAATTACAAATCAAATTCTCAACAGAATACGTCCAAAATAACTTACATAATTAATAAAATACACGGATATTACATCCTTACCCCCTAAAAAGAAGTTTCGTCCCGAAACTTAAGATTCGAACATCTCAGGGTATGCATACTATCTTCAGTTTCCCACGTAGCTTTCTCAACTCCGTGTTTAGACCACTGAACCTTTACTAATGGAATCGCCTTCTGTCGCAACTGTTTCACTCGTCGCTCCAATACGGCTACCGGTTGCTCTTCATACGTAACATCATCATTTACTTCAATCTATTCATAATCAATAATGTGGTTAGGATCAAAAATATACTTAAGCAATTGTGAAACATGGAACACATTATGAACATGACTAAGCGTTGGAGGGTAACGCTAGTCGATAAGCCACATCACCTACTCTGTCGAGGATCTCAAAAGAACCGATATAACGAGGACTAAGCTTCCCTTTCTTATCAAACCGAAGGACTCCACGAGTCGTCGATACCTTTAACAATACATGATCTCCTGCCTAAAACTCTAATGGTCGACGTCGAACGTCGGCATATGACTTCTATCGACTCTGGGCGGTCAATAACGTATGTCGGATAACAGCAACCTTCTCCCTCGTTTGAATTAACAAATCTGGCTCTACTCCAAGTAATTCATACGGTTCATCCCAACAAAATGGCGATCGACATCGTCTCCCATATAATGCTTCAAATGGAGCCATACCAATTGAACTGTGCCAATTGTTATTATACGCGAACTCAATTAACGGTAAATGAATCTCCCAATCATCTTTTCAATCCAACGCACTAGCTCTGAACATGTCTTCCAATGTCTGGATGGTTCTCTCCGACTGTCCATCCGTCTGAGGATGATAAGTGGTACTAAAATTCAATTCAGTACTGAGTGCTCTATGTACCGCTTGCCAGAAACACGATATAAATCGACCATGACGATCCGAAACAGTACTCTTCGGGGTACCATGGTGTCTCACAATTTCTGCAATGAACAAACGGGCCAATCTCTATGGTCTCCAAGTACCTCTAATGCCCAGAAAATGTACTGATTTGGTTAGTCGATCAATGATTACCGAAATCATATTCATCCCAGTTCGCGTTCTTGGCATTCCCACAATAAAATCCATCGTGATATCTTCCCACTTTCATTCTGGAATCGATAACAGTTGCAACTTTCCGGCAGGTCTTTGATGTTCAGCTTTAACTTGTTGACAAGTTAAACATTTCGATACATACTCCGTTACATCTTTCTTCATGTCCGGCCACCAAAAATTCTTCTTCAAATCTTTATACATTTTACCCGTACCTAGATGAATCGAGTACGGAGTAGAATGTGCTTCGTTCAAAATAACTTGCTTAAGACTATCTTGATTTGGTACACAAATCCTGCCTTGAAATCTAAGAGCTCCATCTTCAAAGATCATGAATCCAGGTGCCTTTCCTTTAACAACATCCTCCCGAAGCTGAATTAATAAAGGATCATCCCATTGTTTAGCCTTAACATCTTCAATCACTGAGGATGTGATCTAAAGGAAACGTAATAGTCCTTGAGTTACCTGAGGCCAAACTTCAATCTCCAAATCAATTATTTCTCGTCTGAGCTTTGGATGGGAGGTGAGTACTTCCAATCTCTATAACACGATTGACTTACGTCTCAAAGCATCGACAACGACATTCGCTTTACCTGGATGGTAAAGAATGTAAAGATCATAATCTTTAATCAGTTTCGACCATCGCCGCTGACGCATATTAAGCTCTTTCTGAGTAAAAATATATTTCAGACTCTTATGATCCGTACACACCCGACAAGAAGAACCATATAAATAGTGTCTCCAGATCTTCAATGCAAACACCATAGCGGCTATCTCAAGATCATGGGTAGGATAATTCACCTCACATGGCTTCAACTGTCGAGACGCATACGCAATTACCCTCTCATTTTACATTAATACACATCCCAATCCTTGTTTAGAAGCATCACTATAAATAACGAAACCCTCCATTTCCTGTGGTAAGGCTAGAATCGGTGACGTAGTTAGCCTCTTCTTCAACTCATCAAAATTCTTCTGACACTCGTCACTCCACTCAAACTTCTGAGTTTTCTATAATAGCTGAGTGAGTGGTCGAGCAATTTTCGAGAAATCTGTTGCTACCCAAAATATTATCCGGAGATAGATATTGCTCGAATGGATGGATAGCAAACAAATGCGAGAACACTTCCGTGGGAAAAGTAAATAACACAAGAATTGCTGGGGTTGTTAGTCCCGGGCTTGAATGCTCTCGCGAGATATTATTAATACAAATATTCGGGGATACAAGTATTAAAGTAAGAATACAATTACAATGAGTGCAATGATTCTTGTTATCTTAGCTAGTGAGCGTGTAGATTGCCGGAAGAACCAGATATGATGCTCTGTGAGTTCTTGTAACAACGTAGATGAACTGTGATGGCGGTGAGAGATCGACAGTCTCTACCGGCGTGTATTAGCTGTATGCTTGAGCTCCTGGGCTTGTGAATCTCTTTGAATCTGCACATGGGTGCTGTTTTAAGATCCAGTCTTCGTGGACTTTGATGGACGATCGTCTCTGTTCGGCGCGTAGGACGGTCGTCCTTAGCCGGACACTAGAGTCGATCGCTAGGTGCCAAAGGGCGATCGCCTTGGGTGTCGATCGCTGGGTACCTGAAGGCGGTCCTGTATCTTCACTTAGGCGAGTTTGCCATAGCTTGATTGGTTGTGGACTCGGTCGCTCGGCCTTGTAGTCGATCGCTTGTCGAGGTGAATAAATCTCGATACAACAATTGCCCCCCAGCTCGCTCCTATGTTAGAAACGTGGGATGAGGTGGTTCTGCTGGCGATCGCTGAACTTCGACGAGCGACTCTGCGTTTCACTGAACTGGCGATCGTCTTTGAGCTGATATATTTTGAGTTTTGGACGACCTGCTACGTCGCTGAAATGAGCGGGAAATGGCAGCGGATGCGGAATAGTCTCTGGGACACATGTCAGGTTCCTGTTGGGGTAGACCGACTGTCACTTATGACTCCTCGACTGACGCGTCCTTGAAAAGACGCGTACGCGGGTTTCAAGGGAGTATTAATTGCGACGGTTGAGATCCGACCCCTGAGATTCTCCTTAATTGCAAACGAGTCCCTGCCATCTCCTATAAAAAGGCGCAGTGTTGCAGTGTTCATTCTTACGCGCACTTATCGGAGAAAGAAGGTTTTGCTGAAGATTTTTCTGGAGATCTGATTGCCGATCGTCGGTCGATTCCATCTTTGGTAAGAACACACTCCTTTTCTCCTTGTCTTGAATTCGAGAATGTCTGGAATACCTTCTTCGTCGGGAGTGGGCCCCTCCTCCGCCGCCGGGACTTCTAACGTCCGGGGAGGATTCTCCGCTGATTTCCACCTGGAGACGGCCGCAGAAGCTATCCACACTGGCATCGACCCCGCGGAAGTCGAGGCATTATTTAACGAGGCTGACGTCGCTAGGGAGGCGGCGATTGAGCATCGACGGTCACATATGGAGAGGGATCTGGTGGTGAGAGCCTATTGGGAGCAGCACAGCGCCTTCGGCCAGGCCTACGTGGCTTTTGCCGAGCATATGGAGAGGTTGGCTGGTCCGTCTCCTCGCTTCGATTTCCGGGAGTACTCGATCGCTAATCCTTATCAGCCTCCTAAGCGATCGCTATTTCGGGCCGCACAGCGATCTCTATGGTCTCTTGGCCAAATTAGGAGTTCGGCGACCAGGCGTGATCTGGCCGTCTGGAGGACGAGGTTCCATATCCCTTCAGATGTGGATCTCTTTGTGTCGGCCGAGAATGAGAGAGCCGATCAGCCTCCGGAGGGGATGGTCGCTGTGAACGAGACGATCATGGAGGCGGGGTTGCGATTTCCTCTGTCGTTCTCCGTCTCCCATCTGCTGGCTGCTTGGAATTTGGCGCCGCTCCAGCTAACGCCGAATGCTTGGCTTCAGATTATCTGCACTCTGACCTTGTTCGGCGGTCACCGACTGTACCGCCTCCCTTCGCCGTCGGAGATGAACCACTTGTTCAAACTGACGACTCAGAAAGGGTCGGTCGGAGGTTATCATATTCAGGGCCGATCCGGTCGGGTGATCCTTGGAATCCCGAACAAGGTGTGGGGCGATCTGACGAAGTGGTTCTGAGTCGCCGGTGCCTGGAAAGCATCAGCGAGCGACAACCCCCCCGGCGAGCTGAACATACCCACTGGCTTTCGGGAGAGAAATCCCGGTAAGGGTTCAGACTCTCCCTTTATTTGGATATGTTCTGAACTGATCTAATTCCATTTCGTTTTTGCAGGTTTCCATATTCCGGCGATTGAGGAGTTGCCTTTCGATTTCCTGGTCGTCTGGGAGCGGATACGAAGTTTGCCGGACGACGAGTTGGACGCTAACCGGATCAACAAGGAAAGTCGTCGGTTGTCTGCTCGCCTATTCCGTTTTCCGAGACATCTCTCGGTCTCAGGTATGACCTTCTACGATCTCCATTTGCTGGGCGATCGTCCTGTTGGAGGAATATGACTAACTATGGCTTGATTGTTCTTATTGCAGAGGTTCGCTTTCCTCGCTTTCTGGAGCCCCCACCGGAGATAGCTATCTCGAACCCTGGAGTTCTGGGTCGTCTCCGCCAGACGAAGTCTTCTCGGACTCCTCCAGTGGCGTTGCCTATCCTTCCGGAGGTGGAGCCTCGCGTAGAGCCGATCGTGGCTGAGGAGGAAGTTCGTGAGGAGGGGCTTCGGACGAATCGCAAACGGCAGAGGTCGGGAGAAACTCCAGTTTCTGCCCTGGCCAATGAGGTGCCGATCGCCGCGCCTACGATCACCGTTGTTCCTCCGGGGAATGAGCCTACGCCCTCCGCAGCTTTCTTACGGGAGATGGCGATCGCCGATGCTGAGACCCCTCGTGGGAAACCATACTTCGGCCGCGATCCTGAGAGAGCCGAGAGGTAAACTTTGGTTGTTGAGTTTGAAACTGGTTATTCGCGTAGGAGTTGTGTTAACTTTTTGTGTTGATGCAGGATCCGTCGCACAGATCCATCTTGCCCGCCGATGGTGTTGGATTTCTTAGTGAGCCGATCTCCTCGCCAGTCCTGTGACATCCCGCAATACGTCAACCGGGCCGTTTCTGCTCTACCGAAGGCCTGGACGACCGATCTAGATGCGATCGCTCGTCAGCGATCTGGGAGTACAATGCAGACTGTTCTCGCCCTTTCTCTCCAGACGGCGACCATGGCTGCCCAGGATGCGCAGGAGTTTGAGGGGCGTCCTTCCACTATTCGCCTGCAGGCGGATCTCGAGGCGGCTCGGAAAGAGAATGCCGAGTTTGCCGACAAGATTGTGGCAATGGAGAAGGATTCCCTGGCCGCAGCTAATCGGGCGAGCCAATAACTTGAGCTGGCGAGAAAGGCTGCTGAGCTATCCCGGGTGACGGTCGATCGCTTTCGGGATCGGATGATAAATGCCGTCCGGGCGCAGAAGGCCACTGAGACGGAGGCCGATCGTCTGAAGGTGACGATCGCTCGGTTGACTAGCGAGCTGGCGGAGTCGCGGGAAAAGACGGCTGCAAGGGAGGCTGAGCTCCAAGGCGCGCAGCAGGCGATGGCGGAGCTGAAAGGGGAGGTGGAGGCGACCAAGGCCGATCCCTTTCAAAACTTGGAGTTTGTCAGCGAGTTCGCCTATTATATGGCGTTCGCCGACTCGATCCGGGCTGCTAAGAAGGGAGGTTTGGAGGTCGGCCCTCTTGCTGAGAACTTCAAGGCATACGCGTTGGAGCATCCTCTCTATTCCGCTTTCTCCTTGCCGATCTTGGATCTCGCGGATATCGGCGTGGACTTGAGCTGGTATCCGACTCCTGCCAATCTTGTTCATCCCGACGCTCCGTAAGATGGGGAGGCCGCTCCGGAGGCTGAAGGCGAAGGCCAGGCAGGGGCCTGAGGCACTTCATTTTTAATGTTTTAGCTTATTACCTTGTAGTTCGTAGCTTTCTTTTTGTAGCATTTAGGCCTTCGGGCGACCATGTATTCTGATCCTTCAAGTAATGAAATGAATGTTTGATTCTCTAATTTTTCACTTGAATGATTGCTATTTTTGAGTCTTTTGCTTGACTTTGTACAAATGTGTGAGGAGAGGTCGTTGCAAGTGTAGGTCTACGTGAATTGATAAACTCATATAGATAACTTTTACAACAAATTCGATCGCTGCACGAACATCTGAATAATTGCCGATCTCCGTATGTGACTGGATAGGGACGATCGTCGTATAGGTATTCTGCACTCTTCCCCCTTGTTTTTGTTCAGTTAGTGAAAGTAAGGGGATGAAAATAATTCGTTGAGTGAGCGGTCTTCAACTTTGTCGAATCCTCGAGGACGGTCGTCTATCTTGAGGAACCGTGCATAGTCGCGGAGTTCGATGGACCGACTCCATGACCATGTCTTGTGCGCGAGCGACTTTGTCTGTCTCGTGACTCATTTTATTGTGAGGGTCCTCCGTTAGGCTGCGCCTCGCCTCGTATTTAAACGAAGGGCGTGCGGTCTTGGTCTGGAGGAGTCCTTGCGCGGGGCGTCGTCGGATTAATCAACTCCACTTCCGCGGCTTGTTAGCTCTGCTTCCACCTCGACCCGCCATGAAGATGGCGACCCTAGACGGTGTACGTTTAGACGGGGGTAGTGACGCATCGCATTGTCCGGGTTCACCACGTTAAGTGATGAACCTTTGAGGGCGGGCGATCGTGTCCACTGATTAGTTTTGGAGGGCCCTCAGACTACGCCGGCCTCGTATTTAAACGAAGGGCGGGCGATCTTGGCCCAAAGGGACCTTGCATGGCCTAAGCAGTCGGTTCCATCGACCACCAGGACCATGGCTGCACTCTTCCACCTCAGATCGTCATGTTAAATGCCAACCTTCGATGGTGTACGTTGTGCGGTGGAGGCGATCTCGTGCCGTAGTCCACCATGTTAGATGATGAACTGTAGATGGCGAACGAGTCCTCCGGTTTTGATACCGGCGATCGGGCTGGAAGACTGGAGATCGTCGTTCGGGCGTCGATCGTGCTGCTCATAGGCTAAGAAGAAACCTTTGCCTGGCCAGAAAGTCTACGGCCTTAGCACGGAAGATCGCGTAGGTCGCGGGTTGGTCCTTCGTAAGATGCCTGAACATAGGCGAAAGACCATGGAATCCTCCTAGGACCGAGTATAGGGCGATCTCATAGCTTACGGGCTCGCCGTTGAGGATGATCTCGTCTACCCGGTCGATGTAGTCTGAGTCGGACTCTTCTTCCCCTTGCCTGATCTGCATCATGCGATGGGGACCTTCTGGCTGAGCGACCTTGGTGGCGAAGTATGTTGTGAAGTCGTTCGCCAGTTGATTAAAGGAACCGATGGATCGAGGTGGCAATGAGGTGTACCACCTGTGGGCAAGGTCGTCCAGCGTCAGAGGGAACATTCTGCACCTGGTCGCGTCTGATGCCCCACACCCGGTCATGTAGATGTGGAACTTGTTCAGGTGAGTTTCGGGGTCTGATCTCCCCTCGTACAGAGGTGTTTGCGGAGGAGCGATCTTATGCTGTACGGGGGCGAGCTCGATGTGGACCGCAAGCGGCTCGCTCGGCCCGGCAACCTTGCTCTTGGCGCCTGCCCCAGATTCCAGGAGCGCCTTTATGTCGTCGAGCTGGCGTTGCATCGTGGCCATCGCTGTAGCTTGGTCGCTCGTAGATCGGCTTTTGGAGCGGGAGCCGTGACGATCATGTACCGATCTCCTGACTCCGCTGCTGCCGACCTCGGTTCTTTGGCGAGGGGGAGCCAGATGGCTGGCCTGCCTTCTGGGAGTTGGATACGCCGAACTCCTGGTGACGGACTCGAGCTCCGTCGTCTCGTGGCTGGGGCCGGACTGCCTCGGTCGCCAAGATGGGTCGCTGCCTAGACGATCGAAAACAGAGGTGCCCCGGCTGGCGAGCGCCTCTTCTTGCGAATGGGAGCCTCTTGGCGATCGCTTGGTCAATAACGCCTTGTACTTCCGTTTGGTCATGCGGCGGATGGCCGAGGGGGTGATAGCGGGCGGCGCGTCGAGAGCACTCCGTCGCTCCTGTTGGATGGCCATGGCCTCCTTGATCTGTTCCGCGGTTTGGAACTGATCGAGCGAGAGGCTTGGGCCGTCCCTCAGGGGCGGGATCGAGAGTCTCGGACCGCGGCGGCTACCCTCCGCCATCGGCTGTGGCTCGGACTGAGATGGAAGGAGGCGTCTGGTGGATTGGCCAGCGGCTTTCTTCGATGCGGAGGCGGAAGACATGATTCTGAAAGCTTTCTCTGAAGAACAGTGAGTGTTTCTTCAGGTATATGCCCCGGAGAACAGTGAGTGTTCCTCGAGGCGGTAGGAATAAAAATGAGGGTAAAGCCCTCCTTCTAGCGCCAATTGTTGCTACCCAAAATATTATCCGGAGATAGATATTGCTGGAATGGATGGATAGAAAACAAATGCGAGAACACTTCCGTGGAAAAAGTAAATAACACAAGAATTGCCGGGGTTGTTAGTCCCGGGCTTGAATGCTCTCGCGAGATATTATTAATACAAATATTTGGGGATACAAGTATTAAAGTAAGAATACAATTACAATGAGTGTAATGATTCTTGTTATCTTAGCTAGTGAGCGTGTAGATTGCCGGAAGAACCAGATATGATGCTCTGTGAGTTCTTGTAACAACGTAGATGAACTGTGACGGCGGTGAGAGATCGACAGTCTCTCCCGGCGTGTATTAGCTGTATGCTTGAGCTCCTGGGCTTGTGAATCTCTTTGAATCTGCACTGTGGAGACTTCTTGCCTCTGCCGACCGTCTTCTGGTTGAGAGGTACTGAGAGAGAAATCCTAAGATAGATTCTGGGGAGGAAGCTGGGAGCTTGGGAGCATGTATGTTCTTCTGTATTTCCGTGAATGAATTCGGAATGTAAGTGAACGAATTGGGAACCGAATGTGGAACCTATTTCCAGTAGGAGGAGGCTCTCTATTTATAGGACTTGGACTTGCTGGGCGATCGCCTTTGCTGTATTATAATAAGCGGGCGATCATCTTTTAGCACTTGGGCTTGTCTCCTTAAAGTCCGCAGGAGTTGCTGGCAGTCAGTCGCGCGGTCCAATGAGAATCCTGCACGCGTCTGATTCGCTGTCACGGGTGGTCCCACCTTGTGCCTTTCGGCGGGCTTGTCGGTAGGTAAAGCTGCCCCTGTCAGAGACAGCTGTTGGTGGTCAACGATCCATGAAACGCGGATCTTGTCTCGGATCTGCACATGGGTGCTGTTTTGAGATCCAGTCTTCATGGACTTTGATGGACGATCGTCTCTGTTCGGCGCATAGGACGGTCGTCCTTAGCCGGGCACTAGAGTCGATCGCTAGGTGCCAAAGGGCGATCACCTTGGGTGTCGATCGTTGGGTACCTGAAGGCGGTCCGGTATCTTCGCTTAGGCGAGTTTGCCATAGCTTGATTGGTTGTGGACTCGATCGCTCAACCTTGTAGTCGATCGCCTGTCGAGGTGAATAAACCTCGATACAACAAAACCTTCGACAAATCGACTGTAATACCCGGTTGTAATTCAGTCATTATCGTTCAGTAATTATCGTTCAGTAATTGTCACTCAGTAATTATTCACTCATTAATGATCATTCATCGTTCATTTTCATTCATTGTATTCACCGATCAGAGTATATGTATCGTATATCAGTTATTATTCGTCTTTCTACCTGGTTGGAGGATCGAGCCGTGGTTATCATCATTGTCTTCGTCATAATGGGCTGTGTGTGAGGAGTAGCGCACGCTACGTACTCCTTTAGCGCGCGCTAATTGAGTACGGGTAGCGCACGCTACCTCTCAGCATTAGCGCACGCTAGCGTGGTTCAGGCTGACAGTCCAGAAGGCACTGGACTGCAGTCGAGTTGATATAGCGCACGCTACCAATGGTAAGTAGTGCATGTTAATAAGTTTGGATAGCGCACGCTATGCAATCCGTGTAGCGGGCGCTAAGGCCGATCAGGCAGAGTCCAGTGGGTACTGGACTGATTTTGGAATAATTCCTAGCGCACGTTAGGAGTGGATTTTAGCGTACGCTAATAGGGTAGTAGCGCACGCTGATTATTGGACGTAGCGCGCGCTATCGCGAGCAGGTCAGTGTAACACCCCAAACTAGGCGGATATTACAGTGCCGTGGACCCCCGACTGGGACCCACCGGGCGAATGAAAACTAATGAATTAAATAATATAATTGTAGTACCGAACCACATTATATTACCAAATACTCCGATGAAGAGCTTAAGTACAATACACCAGGACAATACAGAATACTAGTATATTTTATATGAAGATAAAATACACCACCCTGAATAATTAAACATCTCAAACGGAATTTGCAGCCGAAATACAAATGAAGAGAAATAAGAATGACTGAAATGACTGGGCCCCCCTACTAGTATCACTGGGACTCCTCGCCGTCAACATGCTCTTCCCGTGCCTTTGCCTTGCCGTGACCTAAAAAACAATATCCTCTAACGGGGTCAGTTACACAGAACAACAATCTTCAAGGGTTGAAAATACACAATCATGATATATCTTTAGTTATGAAATATCCTTAGTTATGAATTACGCTGAAGAGGAGTATCATAGTACGCCCGTAGTGTTTTGTGCAAGTGTACAAGACGGATGACCGGACACACCCGTCCTTGTACCTAATTAGTCTCACGGAGGTAACCGTGTGCACAGTCCAATGTATCACTCCCAATACTGGCCATCGCGTGCCCGACTAAAAATTCCACACATCCGCACCCGACCACGCAATATGAACCCAGAAGGTCATATGAACGAGAATGACCACAATGAATATCAATGGATAATAATTCGACAAGGTCAAGAATGACTCACCGAGATGAAAATAATAGTGAAGTGATTGATAACCCAATGAAATGATTGGAACCGTCGTTCCTCGTGAATGAAATGATTATTCGACAATTACAAGTCTCAATACGGTTAATACAACGATGAATGAGTTATGATTATGAATGAACAACAACAAAAGGAATGAATATCCTTTTAACCGAGTAAGAATTAACTTACTCAACACCGGTGACAATTATCCTTCCACGAACAACGTCCTAATTGAGATATCGGTCGCTCGAACAACCTTGAATAACACAATTACCAACAATCCGTTCAACATACGAATCAAACACGAATATAACGAACTCAAAACATCGATACGACTAAACCAAGTTCATTGGGGCATTATATCGAACACTTTGTGGCCAAACTTCGATTGTTTACAACCAAACCTCAATAATACCAATATGAAATCCCCAAGAAGTGTTTTAAACCAACAAAACATCTTCCATACGATCAATAATCCAATATGAATGTCCAAATTCGTGATTACAACAACGATTAATCGAAAACCCCCAAATCCAACTCAATATTCAAAGTGTTCTTGAATAATCCCTCAATAATCCAATAAATAATCAAACATATCCATAATCATGCGTATATCACTTCATACAATATGATTTTAACATCCAAAACATCATATCTCAATACAAAATCGAAATCCAAGATGTTGAAGAAATTACCTCTTGAAGATCCAAGCACCTTGATCCGAAGAACACGCGTTAGATCGATTATCCGGGCTTCACGATCAAAAGGAGATGAAGAAAATCAAACACTCAAGTGATAGATGATGGGAAGTCTCCCCCCTCAAGCCCTCCCTCTCGTATGGTTGAAGAAAAGGGAAAAAATGAGTTGATTTCGCTGAGAAAACGCAATTATAGTCTTGATGCCCGCGTGTGCGCGGCCGGCCGAAGTGTGCCGCGGCACGAGGCCAATCGCCCCGGTGATCGGCGGCGTACGCGGCACAGGCGAATGTGCCGCGGTGACTCAGCGGTGTGCAGCGGCCGTCGGCATGAGCCGCGGCCACAGTCTGACGGGTTGGCCGATAAGTTGCAACATGAGTGTGCGCGACCCGGGCGAGTGTGCATGGCGGTGACTCGCGGTGTGCCGTGGCCTGCCCGGCATGTGCCGCGGCCACGCAGTGCTCGGCCGCTTGGAAAATGTGTGTGCCGCGGCGCACACTCCTTGTGCCGTGGCCCACACCCCCCTTGGGTCCTAAAATGATGAAAAATGATCCGGGAAGAGAATAAAGCAATAGGAATCAATATTTGGGAAACAATAACACGAAATGGAAGTACGTAAACCCCAAAACGGTGGTTCCAAGCCATGATTACAAGGGTTCGCCCAACAAAAACACAATTTGAACAATGAGGAGATTAGAAATGACATGAACTCCAACGTCAACAACGGCTAATGAATCAATTACCACGATCAATATAATACTCTTGTCTCGATTCCCGAGTAAGGTTGAAAAAAAATGAACAATATCGATACACAATTTAAAGTTATTCCGAACGTTGAACACGGATGAATGATTATTATCAAGTGAAAAAAATTACATAGTGACAATTACCGAATGAAGTTACTGAATGATAATGACTGAATTACAACCGGGTATTACATACACCCCCCCTTAAAAGAGTTTCGTCCCCGAAACTAAGGGTCAAACAACTCGGGATAACTCTCCCGCATACTATCCTCGGTTTCCCAACTAGCCTCTTCGACTCCGTGTCTAGACCACTGAATTTTAACCAAAGGAATCGCCTTATTCCTCAACTGTTTGATTCGCCGCTCTAAGACTCGTATAGGACGCTCCTCATACGAATGATCATCTGCAATCTCGATTTCGCCGAACTGAAGTATGTGACTCGGGTCGGCAACATACTTCCGCAACTGAGAGACGTGAAACACATTATGAATTCGGCTCAACGCCGGAGGTAAGGCCAAACGATAAGCTAGCTCGCCTACTCGTTCTAAAATCTCAAACAGTCCAATAAATCTTGGACTCAACTTCCCCTGCTTTCCGAAACGGAAAATACCTCGACTCGGGGATACCTTGACCAAAATGTGGTCACCCGTCTCGAACTCTAGTGGTCGACGACGATTGTCTGCATAAGATTTCTGTCGACTCTGAGCGGTCAACAAACGACTCCTGATCAAAGCTACCTTCTCACGGGCGGCTATAAGCATATCGGGCTCGGTGCCGATTGACTCTGATAAGTCATCCCAACACAAAGGACATCGACAACGACGACCGTACAAGGCCTCGTAAGGTGCCATCTTAATCGAAGTATGCCAACTATTATTATACGTGAACTCGATCAATGGTAGTTGGGCTTCCCAATCGTCTTTCCAATCGAGGACGCATGCCCTCAACATGTCCTCTAATGTCTGAATAGCCCTCTCTGATTGCCCGTCGGACTGAGGATGAAAAGCGGTAATGAGATTAAGCTGAGTTCCCATAGCACGATGAAATGATTTCCAAAAATGAGACACAAACCGTCCGTTATGATCGGAAACGATACTTTTAGGAGTACCGTGCAGTCTCACTATCTCTTTGATGAACAGCTGGGCAAGTCTTTCGGGACCCCACGTATCCTTAATCTCAAGGAAATGAGCTGATCTAGTTAAGCGGTCCACAGTCACCCAGATCGTATTCATGCCACGACGACTCGTCGGCAAACTCGTGATGAAATCCATAGAAATGTCTTCCCACTTCCACTCTGGAATAGGTAGAGGTTTCAGCATACCCGCCGGTCGTTGATGTTCAATCTTGACTTTTTGACAGGTTAAGCATCTCGAAACAAATTCTGCGACTTCTCGCTTCATATTACTCCACCAGTACTTTTGTTTCAAGTCCTTGTACATCTTGTTAGACCCCGGATGAACAGAATAAGGGGTAGCATGAGATTCTCTCAAAATCGAGTTTTTCAACTCATCATTTTCTGGTACGCACAACCGATTCTTAAATATCAAAAGTCCATCCTCGTGGACCACGAATCCAGGGGCTTTCCCCTGAGCCACATCCTCATAGATGCGCAACAATGATGGGTCTGAACCCTGATTCTCTCTGATTGCCTCCTCAAGTGGCGATGAAATCTCTAACATGCAAAGTTGCCCTTGCACTCGCTGAAGCCAGACCTCGATCTCGGGTCTAAGGAATTCCTGTTGAAGCTCTTTACGAAGCTGTTAAGCAGGCCGGCATCTGCTCCTGAACGGACTTACGACTCAAGGCGTCGGCGACAACGTTCGCCTTGCCCGGGTGGTAAAAGATCTCGATATCATAATCTTTGATTAATTCCAACCACCGTCTCTGTCGCATATTTAACTCCTTCTGAGTAAATATATACTTCAAACTCTTGTGATCAGTGAAGATCTGACAGGTGATGCCATAAAAGTAATGACGCCAAATTTTCAACGCGAAAACCACGGTTGCTAACTCCAGGTCGTGGGTCGGATAATTAACCTCGTAAGGTCTCAATTGCCGTGAAGCATAGGCAATAACCTTCCCATTATGCATGAGCACACATCCGAGACCCTGTCCGGATGCATCACTATAAACCACAAATGCTTCCGTCCCTTGCGGCAAGGAAAGTACAGGTGCTCACATTAACCGGCTCTTGAGTTCCTCAAAACTCCGTTGACACGCGTCGGACCACGTGTATTTCTTATCCTTTCGCAAAAGGTTCGTCAAGGGTTGAGCGATTTTAGAAAATCCTTCCACAAACCGCCGATAATAACCGGCTAATCCGAGAAAGCTTCGGATTTCCTTAACATTCTTCGGAGGTAACCAATCTTGGATAGCCTCCGTCTTCTGAGGATCAATACGCACTCCATCCGATGAAATTACATGCCCAAGAAAAGTCACTTCGGACATCCAGAACTCACATTTGTAAAACTTTCCATAAAGTTGCTCTCGTCTTAACACGTCGAGAACCTGATGAAGATGAACCTCGTGTTCCTCTCGGTTACGAGAATAAATCAAAATGTCATCGATGAAGACAACAACAAACTGATCCAAAAAGTCGATGAAAACCCGATTCATTAACTCCATGAATACCGCAGGTGCATTAGTCAATCCAAACGGCATAACCACAAACTCATAATGACCATAGCGTGTTCGAAACGCTGTCCTTGCGATATCCGAATCTCGAATCCGCAACTGATGATATACAGATCTTTAAGTCGATCTTGGAAAATACTGAAGCTCCCTGAAGTTGATCCAAAAGATCATCGATACGGGGTAAAGGATACTTATTCTTGATCGTCACCCTGTTCAACTCCCGATAATCAATACACAAACGAAATGAACCATCCTTCTTCTTGACAAACAACACTGGTGCTCCCCACGGGGATGCACTCGGTGGGATATAACCTTTCTCGAACAATTCCTCAAGTTGATTCTTCAACTCCTGCATTTCGGTCGGGGCCATCTGGTACGGTGCCTTCGATATTGGAGAAGTACCAGGCTCCAACTCAATTGTGAATTCCACATCTCTCTGTGGAGGCAAACCAGGTAACTCGTCTGGAAAAACGTCGTCTTATTCTCTCACTACCGGAATATCCGCTAACATTATCGATGATTTCTCGGTTTTAGTCATATAGCACCAATAACCAATACACCCCTGATTGAGTAATCTCACTGCTTTCATCAAATTAATAACTCTTACAGAACATCTGGGATTACCTCCCTGAAACACACATTCGACCCCATTGTCTGAAATGATAGTGACCATATGCTTACGGACACTAATGATGGCATCATGACGATCCATCCAATCAATACCCAAGATGACGTCGTCTCTCGGAAAATCTACCACGATTAGGTCCGCTGGCCATACACAACCATGAAGCTGAATCGGATAATTCTGAATCTCACGATTTCCGATAATTCATCTACCATCAGGTAGACCAATGACATAAGGCTCACAACTAGTAGAACTACCCAGACCTAGTCTACTCAAACATGACTCGGAAATGAATGAATGCGATGCACCAGTAACAAAAAGGGTACACACAGGTTGAGATAGAATATCGAGTGTACCTGAGATCATCCGGGCCTCTGGATCGTCGGTCTTCTTCATCTCATAAATCCGGGGATTGCTAGTCCCAGACCGACGCTCCGTCACGGCTATAGGCTCCACCTTTATTCGCTCCTGTCGTCTTGAACGACGCAGACTGAGTGGCCTGATTTTGAACAGCTGACTGTTTTGGGGCCTGAGATGACGCCGGAGTAGGTTTGGAGTCCCTACGGCAAAAATGGGCCTTATGCCCAGCAATCCCACAGTTATGACATGTGACAGTCTGCCTCGGACACTTGGTGCTGACATGACCAAGATCCCCACAGTTAAAACAGGTGATGGCCGAACTGGCCGCTCGTGACTGAGATTCCGCGGGTTTAGGCATCACAGGAGGTCGCTCAGAAAAAGTAGAGCCCGCACGAGGTTTCTTGAAAGTGGCCTGACTGCCGTCAGACTGATTACGGTTCTTGGACTTCTTGCTAGCAGATGAAGGTTGCTGCTTAGCAATCTCCTTAGCAGTAAGATCATAGGTAAGAGCTTTCTTAATGAATTCGGCCAACGTGGTGCAATTATGATTAAGCAACTGCATCCGCATACGGGGTTTCAGCCTCTTGCTGAAATACTAAATCTTATCCGCCTCGGAGTGAATGATAGATGAGGCGAATGGAAGAAGTTCCTGAAATTTCTCGGCAATGGCGAGAACATCCTCGTCTGCTGAGGGGTCGGGAGTGAGTAATTCTGACAGCTTGGCCTCTCTAAGTGGGGCCGGATAATACCTCTCCATCATGAGAGTATTGAATTGATCCCAAGTACATGATCCGTCGGTGGGCTTCAACGATAACCACCAAGAATGAGCGCTCTTACCCAGGTAGTAAGCCGCAACTGAAACTTTGTGTCCTTCGGGACACTCTACCATAGCAAATAACTTCTCGAAATGTTCGAGCCAATGAACAATATCTTCCGGCTCAGATGTGCCTTCAAAAGTAGATGGCCTTTGGCGAGAGATGTCGCCGATGATACTGCTCACATTCCTCTATTGCCTCTGAGGTGGCGGCGGAGGAGCCTGTTGATTTTGATTAGCTAAGTTATGCATCGTCTCCATCAGTTGTGCCATCTGAGTCATTTGGGCCATCATGCCCTGCATAAAAGCGAGTGGGTCAACCCGAACACCTTCTGATTGAGCTGTGTCCCGGGTACGACCCCCCGATAGTGAATGATCACGTCCAGGTGAATGAGTAGCAGCGTCGCTGCTTGATGAGTTAGCATTATTCCTCACGTTCGCACGTGTATTCACACGAGCTCTAGGAATTCGGCCCGCACCGCGGCCTCGTCCTCCGCGTCCTCTGCCTGCTCTCTCCATACTGAAGTAGGAAAGTCACATGATAATTATATTTCCCGCATGAATATCACGTTATGATTATGACATGAGATGATGAAAATGAGCATACACGCTCAAACACAGTGATTACATGAATGATTAACTGAGGTGACATGATTATCTGATGAAATTATTGAAATGATTATCTTGAACAAGTTAACAAGATTAATGATATGATCTTCCAGATCAACTACCGAGTAATGAAATGAAGTGAGTGATTAATGAGTTAACATGACCGTCCTGGTCAAAATGAAAATGATGATTGAGGATTGTTAACTGATGAATTATGAATGAATGATTATTGCCAGAAATTATACCATGGCGTTATAAGTCTTACAGTTCTTTCGGTCTGATTGGCTCGGCATCTGCACAGGTCACACGTGACGCGAAAGTCCAATGATACTAGTCCGATGACGATGATTTCAAATGAGACATGACTCGGAAGGTAGTATTCAAAACCACGCTCCAATACCAACTCTATAACACCCCAAACTAGGCGGATATTACAGTGCCGTGGACCCCCGACTGGGACCCACCAGGCGAATGAAAACTGATGAATTAAATAATATAATTGCAGTACCGAACCACATTATATTACCAAATACTCCGATGAGGAGCTTAAGTACAATACACCAGGAAAATACAGAATACTAGTATATTTTATATGAAGATAAAATACACCACCCTGAATAATTAAACATCTCAAACGGAATTTGTAGCGGAAATACAAATGAAGAGAAATAAGAATGACTGAAATAACCGAAATGACTGGGGGCCCCTACTAGTATCACTGGGACTCCTCGCCGTCAACATGCTCTTCCCGTGCCTTTGCCTTGCCGTGACCTGAAAAACAATATCCCCTAACGGGGTCAGTTACACAGAACAACAATCCTCAAGGGTTGAAAATACACAATCATGATATATCTTTAGTTATGAAATATCCTTAGTTATGAATTACGCTGAAGAGGAGTATCATAGTACGCCAGTAGTGTTCTGTGCAAGTGTACAAGACGGATGACCGAACACACCCGTCCTTGTACCTAATTTGTCTCACGGAGGTAATCGTTACCGTGTGCACAGTCCAATGTATCACTCCCAATACATGGCCATCGCGTGCCCGACTAAAATTCCACACATCCGCACCCGGCCACGCAATATGAACCCAGAAGGTCATATGAACGAGAATGACCACAATGAATATCAATGGATAATAATTCGACAAGGTCAAGAATGACTCACCGAGATGAAAATAATAGTGAAGTCATTGATAACCCAATGAAATGATTGGAACCGTCATTCCTCGTGAATGAAATGATTATTCGACAATTACAAGTCTCAATACGGTTAATACAATGATGAATGAGTTATGATTATGAATGAACAACAACAAAAGGAATGAATATCCTTTTAACCGAGTAAGAATTAACTTACTCAACACCGGTGACAATTATCCTTCCACGAACAACGTCCTAATTGAGATATCGGTCACTCGAACAACCTTGAATAACACAATTACCAACAATCCGTTCAACATTCGAATCAAACACGAATATAACGAACTCAAAACGTCGATACGACTAAACCAAGTTCATTGGGGCATTATATCGAACACTTTGTGGCCAAACTTCGATTGTTTACAACTAAACCTCAATAATACCAATATCAAATCCCCAAGAAGTGTTTTAAACCAACAAAACATCTTCCATACGATCAATAATCCAATATGAATGTCCAAATTCGTGATTACAACAACGATTAATCGAAAACCCCCAAATCCAACTCAATATTCAAAGTGTTCTTGAATAATCCCTCAATAATCCAATGAATAATCAAATATATCCATAATCATGTGTATATCACTTCATACAACATGATCTTAACATCCAAAACATCATATCTCAATACAAAATCGAAATCCAAGATGTTGAAGAAATTACCTCTTGAAGATCCAAGCACCTTGATCCGAAGAACACGCGATAGATCGATTATCCGGGCTTCACGATCGAAAGGAGATGAAGAAAATCAAACACTCAAGTGATAGATGATGGGAAGTCTCCCCCCTCAAGCCTTCTCTCTCGTATGGTTGAAGAAAAGGGAAAAAATGAGTTGATCTCGCTGAAAAACGCAATTATAGTGCTGACTGCACTGTGTGTCGCGGCTCAGCCAAAGTGTGCCGCGGCACAGGGCCAAAACTGCCCCCAGTGATCGGCAGCGTGCCGCGGCCGGGACGAATGTGCCGCGGCAGTGACTCGGCAGTGTGCCGCGGCCTCGTCGGCATGAGCCGCGGCCCATGGTACAGACAGGTTGGCCGATGAGTTGCAACATGAGTGTGCCGCGGCCCGGACGAGTGTGCCGCAGCAGTGACTCGGCAGTGTGCCGCGGCCCTTCCGGCATGTGCCGCGGCCCACGATACAGGCTGCTCGGCCAAAACTGGAAAATGTGTGTGCCGCGGCGCACACTCCTTGTGCCGCGGCCCACACCCCCATTGGGTTCTAAAATGATGAAAAATGATCCGGGAAGAGAATAAAGCAATAGGAATCAATATTTGGGAAACAATAACACGAAATGGAAGTACGTAAACCGCAAAACGGTGGTTCCAAGCCATTATCACAAGAGTTCGCCCAACAAAAACACAATTTGAACAATGAGGAGATTATAAATGACATGAACTCCAACGTCAACAATGACTAATGAATCAATTACCACGATCAAGATAATACTCTTGTCTCGATTCCCGAGTAAGGTTGAAAAAAATGAACAATATCGATACACAACTCGAAGTTATTCCGAATGGTGAACACGGATGAATGATTATTATCAAGTGAAAAAAATTACATAGTGACAATTACCGAATGAAGTTACTGAATGATAATGACTGAATTACAACCGGGTATTACATGAGGACAGGAGGTTCTGGACTCCAGTCACTGGACATCAGGTATTTAGCTAGCGCACGCTAACATTTGGAGTTAACGCACGCTATCGGGAGGGCGTTAGCGCACGCTATCAAGTTCGTAGCATACGCTAACGAGGCAGTCAGAGTTCACTGGACTGTCCGGTTAACCCGTTAGCGCACGCTAAATAACAGGTCGTAGCGTGCACTAATCTGGGAATAGTATAAATTGGACATTCAGCCCAGGCTTCGTCATTTCTCACTTCTCATTCGTTTTTGGGCATTTCAGTATGGAAAGAGCTGGCAGAGGACGCGGGGGAAGAGGCCGTGGTGCGGGTCGAAACCCGAGAGCTCATGTGAATACACGTGCGAACGCGAGGAATAATGTAAATTCATCGAGCAGCGACGCTGCCACTCATTCACCCGGAAATGAGCATTCACTGTCAGGGAGTCGTACCCGGGACACAGCTCAATCAGAAGGTGTTCAGATTGATCCACTCACTTTTATGCAGGGCATGATGGCCCAGATGACTCAAATGACACGCCTCATGGAGATGATGCAGAACTCAGCTACTCAGAATCAACACGCTCCTCCGCCGCTGTTGGCCACTAAGTATACTGGATACAGCTTGGAAAGTGTTTTAAACTACAAGATGTACGGTTTTAAATCTGAGTGCGTAGCTGAAGTCTTAAATACAGTAAGTTGCTGTGGATACAGCAACTCGATGTGCAATGTATACTTAAATAATCACAGTAATTAAGACAGTAAAGGGCAGAAGGTAAATAACACAATATTTAAAGTGGTTCGAGGTAAACCCCTCTACGTCCACTGGTCCTCCACACAGGAGTAAAAAGTTTATTATAATTACTGCGTACACAACTACGTAATTATAACAACACTTAATCAATATATCGTTCACACAGATTGATATAAAGATCTTAGCTTCAACCGTTCACACAGATTGGTTTGAGCTAACACTTGACTGGCTTCTTCACACACATTTCTGAAGCTTCGTCTTCTTCGATGCAATTCCTTCACACACAGTTCCAGAGTAGCAAAGATTACTCAGTCCACACAGGGCTGATCTGGGTTTGTTCAAGGATAGAACAGGGTATGAACAACAACTTTGACTTTCTGAGCTTCTAGCTGATGATGTGTTGTTCAAGTTGTTGAGCACTATATATCTCTTTGATCTGAATAGCAGTGAGCTTTGGAGATATGTTTTGCTCTGATGTATATGATAATAACTTCATAAGCTTTTGATAACGTTGGTATTGGTCACTGATCTTCAATGCCTTGAGGAGATATATATAGTCTTCTGAAATATATCCGTTGGAAATCTATCCGTTGGGCAAGGTTCTTTGACAACAGATATTCAACTGAGATCCGGATATTTCGGGATTTGAAGATCTTCTGACTTACAGTATTTAAATACTTTATCCTTTAGTATTTAAATACTTCTTTTATCAACGGGACTTGACTTCTAGTGAATACTGAAGATTCCTTCTTTGTCCTGTTGAGAGCTGTATGGAAGGATTACGTATTTTCAATTCGAGACAGCTTCCATACTTAGTCTTTATGAGACTTCTTTGCTGTACTGTATGCTGGATCTTACGAGAGGTCTTCGATACAGGTTGACATATTTTGATCAGCTTTTCGATACAGTTTCCTTACTGTATTCTGGATTGGCATATTGTCAAAACATCTTATCACCACTATTCGATACAGGGTTTGTTTTGCTGTTTCGATACCGAGCATTATTATCCCAACAATTTCGATATAGGGTATTTGTCCCAACAATTTCCCCCTTTTTGACAATTTGCCAAGACTTTAAATCTTTCAAGCCTTCTTGATGATGCCAAAAACTTCTTCATGAAGCGAATAACCTTCTTGATGACTTCGGGCAGATATCTTGGTCTTCTGTCGAAAGATCTGGCTTTCAGCAACTTAATCTAATTTATGAACTGCTCGCAGGCGAGTTCGATACAGCTAAGAGTTTTTATAGTTTAAGCTTATGATTGGCGCGCAGGCACAATCTTTATAATGTATTCTAGATACATACAACTGAATCTATGAACTGTTCTCAGACAAGTTCGTACAGCTTAATTTTTAAACAAGTTTCTATACTTAAGTACTTAATCATACAATAACACAGTAGATTACGAGTTGTAATCTTTCAAGATAGGCAAACATTTTTATTGATATTCAAAAATAAAGTACAAGGAATGCTGTTTTGAAAGAAAAATTACAAACAATAATACAAGGATTTCAGCTCCTATAGTCCGAGTGTCTCCATGGCCTTTTCTCTGGATCATTCTCGGTTCCACGCCACCAGTGCTGTAGGGAATTATTGCCTCGATCTAAGTAGATTGATCTACCATCGTATGATCTGTCAAAGGCAAGAATCCAGTCTTCTGGATGGGTGATCCGATCTCCTCTTCTATGCTTTGATTTCATTTCTTGTTGGAGAGGAAGCTTTCCTTCTTCTAACATCTTCGTGAATTTGTCTGTAGCCTCCGCTAATGTTTTATAACCTTTGAAGATGGCGGATTCCCTGACGAGTTTAACAAAATATCTCATCAGTTCATTTTTCCTCCATTGCTTCACTTCTTCAGCAGTGGGATGGCGGTTGGTTGGCAGACGAATTTCGGAAGGTCTTTGGATAATGCTTTGCCATGGGATGCTGGGATCATGGAACTCAGGTCGAGAACCTGAAATCCTGAAACTTTGTGCTGGTGGGGCTAGTTTATTCAGCTCGGCAGTAATGCTGTCTTGAGCATCATTAAATTCCCTTTCATGCTGAAGCCTTGTCCTCCTTGCGGCTTTTCTCGCTTCTTCCCCCTTTTTGGCGTCATCAAGATGTCCTAGGATTTCCAGTGCAGCATCCTGTTTCGTCTCAATGTTTGACATTCTCTCGATAAGGGAGGAGAGCACTTGCGACATATCCTTGATATTTTTCTCGTGGGCTCGCAAATGAGAAGTTGTTTCGATCATGGCTGCTGCTGTCTTGGCCTCAGATATGCGAGTTTTGGATTCCTCATCTCTCAGGAGTTTCTCTTGTTTTTCTTGCAGATTCTTCAGAGCTTGCTTGAAGACTTCTGACAATACAGTGAAGGCTTCGACTACTCGAGAGACTTCATGCTGTAATCCAGTCATCTCTTCGACAGCAGATGTGTGCATCCAATTTAGAGCTTTTTCTACTGAATACAAGGCATTAACTGCATCCTGGATAAAGACGGTTTGAAGGCCAAGAGCACGCAATCGCTCTTTCCTAGTTTCAATGCGAGGAGAATCTGGCTGAGCAAAGTCTTCTGCTCCATTCAACCTTCTCAAATTCACATTAGGGCGTGAATTGAGTTGGACATCCTCAGGTACAGTACCGTCGTCGGATTCCACGGTTGATGGGGCGGGAGCAGCTGATGCGGGTTCGGCGGCAGGAGGTGTGGTATCCTCCTGTTTCGAAGAGGTGTCTGTAGACATGGGTACAGGAGGGACTGATTCCTCCTGTTGTCTCTCAGCTTCCGCCTGTTCCGGTAGAGGGACTGATTCCTCTTGCTGAACGGCGCGTGGTACTTCTTCTTCTTCTTCTGCGGCAGGTTCGGGTGCCTGTTCCGAAACATGTTCTTCTTCCTCGTCATGAGGGGCTGATTCCTCATCGTCAGGAATATTTTCTTGCTGTGGCGAAGGGGGCTCACTGCGGCTTGATGGCCCTTCGTCATCCTTGACTTGAGAGGCTTCTCTTTCTTGAGCCTCCTCACGGCTCATTCTCAGACCTGCCTGTAAGGCATCGTCGTCGTCGTCGTATGAGTCGTGGTCTTCTTTTGGATCTTGGGGAGAGTCCTCGAACTTATCTTTTCCTTTTCTTCTGGCATATGATTTTTGCAAAAGATGGCTTTCAATCAATTCTTTGCAGTAGAGATTGTCCCATCGGATCAGTCTGTCGAGTCCGTCACTTCTAACACGAATCTTTCTTCATTACTCCAGTCGCTCCAGTTGAATAGGGTATCGTATGGATATAGCCTATAGCTTTTCCATTGAAGGAATCTTTCATAAGCATAATCTATTTGCACAGAGAGAAGGGTTTTGTTGATAATAGTATCCGGGGAGGGACTTTGTACAACGTCTGAGTCCACTGTATCGATTTGTTCCTCTACAGGTATGGGATCCTGTATGGAAGAGGGATTCCTTACAGGGGATGGTTACCCCGAAGGAAGGTGGATCCTGTACGGGTGTGGAATCCCGCATAGGAGAGGTAGCTATTGGCTCTAAAGGGGAAGCCGACTCGCTAGAGTCTTCTAAGTTGGCAGATGTCCTCTCACCCATCGTTGCCGCCAAAGGCTCGGGATTTACTGTCGATATAGTAACGGGCATCTCTTCCATAGGGGTTGGGCCCTGGGGTAATTCATCGGTGGGTTGCGCCACGCTAGAAGCATCCTTGGAGGGTTTGGTAGATTTGGCTTTTGTGAGCCTCATCTGCTTCTTTTTCGGCTTCTCAGCAGCAATAGGTGTCTTGCTGTGAGATCTCTTTCGTTTCCTTGAAGATTCCACATTCTGGGATTTCGAAGAGACATCCCTTGGATCTTCAGAAACGGGCATACTGCGGACGGATGGTTGGTTGGCGACCAAGGTGCTCTGGTTAAAGGTTGAAGGCTTGACGCCTCCTAAGTAAATCCGGGAACTTATATACTTAGCATCTGCGGACAGTGGAAGTCCACACTTTGTCAAAATGTGGTTTATAAATAAACCAAATGATTTCTTTTGCGACGCAGGTTTCAACACTTCTTCCTGCAGACGCTTCAGAATTATCTGACACCAGTTGACCTTTTCACAGGTCATAATCGTTACCATCATCCTAAATCTCAGATTTGTGCACATCTCACAGGCACCATTGCGATTCTCGATGATACGACAGCAAAAGTCATGCAAGTACACGTATGGCAAGCAGAAATTTTTCTTGTGACAGGTAGTGTGAACAGATTCAACTGAAGTTTGTTTTTACCCTTAATGCCTGAAACAGCGGTTTTAAAATATTAAACAATTTGAAAATATCACGGCTTTTGAGATTCAGTTGTCCAGATGTCGTGTAAGGCATTTAATGTAAATGACGTTTGACATGAAAACAGGGCACGTGGACAAAAATTATTTTAAAATGAAATATTATAATATCTATACTGAATCAAAATCCCATAGTATGTGCTGTATCCGCGACGATACAGCGTTCCCCCTTAAAAGGTACATATAGGTTTTAATTCCATACAACAACTTTTGGATTAATGCTGTATTCATGGGTCATACTGTATTCCCCCTTAATTATTGCACACGTCAGTTGTAGGATGATTCATATCACTTTGTTCCCTACAGTGCTGTATTGAAGGCTCTGAGTGTACAGATAATTAATGGTGGATACTGTATTCTTGGGTCTTACAGCATTCCCCCTCAATTGTTGAGTAAAAACAGTAAATTACTTATAGGGAGTCGGGCTGTAGCATTCCCAATTCTTGTCTAAGCATGTTGAATCTTGCTGTGTCTTGAGGCTTGGTGAAGATGTCGGCCAACTGAATATCTGTATGAACCTTTTCGAGCCGAACATCCTTGTTCTCGACATGATTCCTTATGAAATGATGCTTTATGTTGATATGCTTAGTGCGTGAGTGCAATACAGGGTTGTGCGTGATTGCAATTGCACTCGTGCTATCACACATGATTGGCGTTTCCTTGGCTTCAATCCCATAATCTGACAACTGTTCTTTGCATCGAAGGATGCATACGGCAACTACGGCGACATAGTATTACGATTCGGTAGTGGAAAGTGAGTTTGCCAATTGCTTCTTACTTAACCAAGAGACAAGTCTAGGTCCAAGAAAGGGACAATTTCCACTTGTACTCTTCCTATCTAGCTTGCAGCCTCCGAGATCCGAGTCGCTGTATCCAACTAAATCGAATCCGCCTTCTTTAGGATACCACAGTCCTACATCGACTGTTCCTTTAATATACTTCAGGATTCGTTTAGCTGTATTGAAGTGTGATTCCTTAGGTGCTACTTGATATCTCGCACACACTCCTACAGCAAACTGGATATTGGGCCTGCTAACCGTTAGGTACAGGAGCAAGCCAATAAGCTTCCTGTAGAGTGATTGGTCGACCGTCTTTCCGGCTTTATCAGCACTAATCTGCACGGAAGTGCTCATGGGGGTTGACGATGATTTGGAAGTGTTCATTCCAAATTTGTTGAGAAGCTCCTTGCTGTATTTTTCCTGGTTGATGAAAATTCCTGTAGGCAACTGCTTTACCTTCAAACCTAGGAAATAACTAAGTTCTCCCATCATACTCATTTCAAATTTACTTTGCATGAGATGAGAGAACCTTTGACACAAAGCAAGGTTAGTTGAACCAAAAATTATATCATCTACATAGATTTGCACCATTAAAAGGTCATCGCCTTCCTGTATTTTGAACAAGGTCTTGTCCACAACATCTTTCTCAAATCCATTATCGGTTAGATACTGGGACAGGGTCTCATACCATGCTCTAGGGGCTTGCTTAAGTCCATACAGTGCTTTCCTCAGCCTGTATACTAGATCGATACCGTCTGTGTTGGCAAACCCTGGTGGTTGTTCAACATAAACTTCTTCTGCAAGGTCTCCATTTAGGAATGCACTTTTGACGTCCATTTGATATACAATGAAGCTCTTATGGGCGGCAAAGGCTAAAAATATCCTAATGGCTTCTAGTCTGGCTACAGGGGCAAAAGTTTCATCGTAGTCTATGCCTTCTTCCTGTCTATAGCCTTGTGGGACTAGCCTTGATTTGTTCCTTATGATAAGTCCATTTCGATCCTTCTTTTTTCTAAATACCCATTCAGTTCCTATAACCGATTGATGCGTAGGTCTGGGTACAAGATACCATACATTGTTTCTTTTGAAACCTTTAAGCTCTTCTTCTATAGATGTTATCCAATGAGAGTTATTAAGAACGTCTATGGTACAAACAGGTTCGGACTGGGCTAAGAATACAGCAATAGTGCACATGTTGAGTCTTCTAAGCTCGGATTGAGATTTCTATTCAGGGAATGGTGATATCTCATTATCTAGTTCTTCTTGTGCACATATTACATTTCCTTGTGTACTCTGTATTCTCCTACGAGTAGAAACACCAGCATCGATGTTTCCAATGATCAGCTCTTGCGGGTGATCTCTCAACCATCTTCGGTCGGGTTCTAATTTAGGGTCCCGTACTGTATCGAGAGTTGCTGTAGATACAGCTTCAGCTTATACAGCATAGGCTTCATCTACATCGATTCTTACAGCTGCGGGGTTGATTTATAGGTCAACAACAGGTTCTATGGGAGTTGGAGGATCTAAGATGGAAAGTTGTTGGATGTTCTGAGTAACATCTTCTACTCCTGTAGAGTCATGGTGAGGTTCGTCGAACACTACATGAATTGATTCCTCGATCGTCAGCTTCCTTTTATTAAAGATCTTGTAAGCTTTGCTGACGGAGGAGTATCCTACAAATATTCCTTCATCTGACTTCTCATCAAAGGTTCTAAGTTGATCCTTCCCATTATTCAACACATAACACCTGCATCCAAAAATGTGAAAATATGAAACTAACGGAGTTTTGTTGTTCCATCTGTTTTGTTGTGGTGCTTGTTGACGATACAGCGGTTTTGAGTGTAGCATGCTATATTGGTTGCTTCACCCCAGAAACGCTGTGGCAACTTGCTTTCGGCAATCATTGTCCTTGTTGCTTCTTTCAGCGTCCTATTCTTTCGCTCGGCAACACCATTTTTTTGAGGTGTACGGGCAGCTGAGTATTCGTGTTGTATCCCATTCTCCGAACAGTATTGCTCTATAAATCGGTTAGTAAATTCTGTACCTCTGTCGGAGCGAATGGACACGATACACAATGCCTTTTCATTTTGAAGCTTTCTCAGGAGCTCGGGCAGCTTTGATGTTGTTTCCTTCTTCTTGCTTAGGAAAATTATCCAAGCATACCTGGAGTAATCATCAACAACAACAAGACAGTATTTCTTATCTCCCAAACTTACAGGGTCTACAGGACCATAGAGATCCATATGTATCATCTCCAACACTCTTTGGGTTGAAAGGTAGGATTTGCTCTTCAGGGTTGATTTGATTTGCTTGCCTTTCTGACATGGTCCACAGACGCTGTCCTTTTTGAATGACACGTTTGGCAATCCTCTTACCATTACTTGTCTTGAGAGCTTGTTGATTGTCTTGAAGTTGACGTGAGACATCCTCTTGTGCCATAACCAGCTTAGATATGCAGTGCCTTTGGCAACAAAGCATGGAATTGAGGAGCTCATAGGCTTTCAGTCAGCAACATACATGTTACCTGATCTGCTTCCTGTAAGCACAACTTCTTTGGTCTGGATGTTCTTGACTCTACAACGATCTATATAGAATTTAACCGAGAACTGTTTATCACAGAACTGGCTAATACTAAGTAGATTGTACTGTAAGCCTTCAACATATGCAACATCAGTGACTTTGAATTTTCCTACAAGAAGGTTTCCTTTCCCTCTTGTTCTTCCTTTAGATTTATCACTGAAGCGAACTTTTGGACAGCGACCTTCTACGAAATCTGATAGCTTGCTTCTATCTCCAGTCATATGCCGAGAGCATCCACTATCAAAGAACCAGGTGTCCTCCTCTAGGATGTCCTGTATGCAAAGAGATTAAGTAGATTTAGGTCCCCTTTGATTTTTGGGTCCATGAATGTTAGTGCCTTTAGGTACCCAAATTTTCCTGACAGCAATTAGTTTACTGTAGGTCATATTCGGTACAGTGTTGCGGTATCTACATGGGGCATATACGTAGTTGCTATAACCATGATAATTGTTATGCATGTAAAATTCAGGGTTATTATTATTAGTCCAGTACGAGTGCCGTCTTGGAGGTGGAGCCATTTTCTTTGGCCTAACAGTTTGCCTTCTAGGTCTCCAGTTGGATTCCCAACAATGTGGTTGATACTGTGCAGACACCTGCTGTCTCGACGAATAACGGGGCTCCTGTATCCAATACCTAGGCGTGTTGTACTGATAGTACTGCCGTGCAGGCCTTTGGTATTTGGATACAGCCTTCCTTCTGAACAGCTGTTGGCGCTGTTGATATGCTCGGGGAGCATGCTGTTGAGTGCGCCTTTCAGGTATGAATGGCTTGTGATTCCGCTGTCTGGAGTATGATCGAGGTGGCGGAATGGCAGCCTTTGCTGTTCGCTGTGCAACAGGTTCCTTCACAGGACTCGAAGTTTCTTTCGATACAGGAATGTGTTCCACACTCTCGACAAACAATGTACTAGTTTTCCCTTTATTTGAACATGAGCTGTATCCTAAGCCACTTTTATCATGAGCATGTTGCCCAGTGCTTAGAATTTCTTCCATTCTTTTGGACGATTTCTCGAACAATTTCAGAATGTCTCAAGTTCATCTTCTCGTTTTTTGAGAGTTTTGACTTTGGCTTGAAGTAGAACAAAATCATTTGTCTTGCTTTCATTGTGAGTTTTAACCTCACTTAGTTCATGAGCAAGCTGATGATTGCTCTCCATGAGTTTTTCATGTTCGACTTTGCTGGTTTCACAATCAATAGACATATTTTCATAATTTATTTTCAGCAAGTCATTTTCATCTTTCAGCTCTAGGTTAGACAGTTGGAGCTGTATATTATCATTTTTCAATGTCTCATGGGCCTTTTGAATATTTTTAAACTCATTCATCATATTTTCAAAAGTATGAGATGCATTTAATGGAATAGCTGAGGTTGAGCTTACCTCATCGTCGCTATCTTCACCTTCCGGAATGTACTTGGCCATAAAGCACATATATGCTTTATCATCGAACTCATCGTCAGATGAATCACTTTCAGTGACCACCTGAAGACATTCTTCGGATTTTGATGGTGCGGGGGAGGCTTCTGATTCTCCAATCAAGGCCTTGAGCTTGTTTTTCCAAGCACGTCTTCTTTCGTCTCTCTCTTGTTGCTCGGCCTCCGACAACCTTTGAACTTTGGGATGAGGACATTTATTTGCATAATGTCCCGGTTTTCTGCAATTATAGCATAGGTTAGCATCACCGGATGAAGTTTCGGTACTTACCTTGTGGACAGGTTTGGGCCTGTAGGGAGTCTTTCCCGATTGCTTGATGAACTTCTTGAACTTATGCATGAGAAGCGCCATTTCATCTTGAGACAGGATGTAAATCGTCACTTTGTCGGCACTCTTGTGACTAGGCTTGGCGAGCTCGGCATCTTTGTGTCGACGGTTCGATCTGGCTAGTCTTTGTAACCTTTGAAGGAGATTCTTCAGCTTTCTTTCTTCTGTCAATATCATACTCAAAATCTTTGAGGTCAGAGAAGAGATCAAAAGTAGATCTTTCATTTAGATTACACGACACATGCATAGCTGTGGTCTTAATATCCCATCGGGCAGGGAGAGATCTGAAAATTTTAAATTCTTCTCCTTTTGGGTATAGATTTTGCCCAAAGCTTCAAGTTCACCAACAATGCCAGTGAATCTGAGGTCAAGTTCCTCAAGTGTCTCAGTTGGTTTCATTTCAAAAGATTCAAATTGCTGAGTCAGTTTTGAAATTTTGTTTTCTTTTGAGAGCTCAGTTCCCTCACAAATCAACTTGAGTTTATCCCAGATTTCCTTGGCTGTTTTATAGCTCTTTACCTTCGAGAAAGTACCTTTGTCAAGAGTGACAAATAACGCGTTCTTAGCCACATTGTCGAGATTGGCGCGCTTTCTTTCATCTGTTGTCCATTGTTCACGCTCCTTCTCAAGCATCTCAGCATGGTCTTGGCCTTCAATCCTTGCGGCCGTGTTTACCTTCATGATCTTAATGGGGCCATCCTGTATAACAAAAATCATTTCTTCGTGCATTGCTGCAAGATGAGCCTCCATCCTGATTCTCCAATCATCAAATTCATTAATAGAGAACATGGGCACTTTGTTGATCATAGATGTATCCATGCGAGAATAAAGGAATGAAAAAGACTGTTTAAAAAAAATTAAGTGATTTGGAACTGATTCGGTTAAAAATACGATAGATTCTTTTTAGAATCAACCGCTCCGATATCACTTGTTGGCCACTAAGTATACTGGATACAGCTTGGAAAGTATTTTAAACTGCAAGCTGTACGGTTTTAAATCTGAGTGCGTAGCGGAAGTCTTAAATACAATAAGTTGCTGTGGATACAGCAACTCGATGTGCAGTGTATACTTAAATAATCACAGTAATTAAAACAGTAAAGGGCAGAAGGTAAATAACACAATATTTAAATTGGTTTGAGGTAAACCCCTCTACGTCAACTGGTCCTCCACACAGGAGTAAAAAGTTTATTATAATTACTGCGTACACAACTACGTAATTATAACAACACTTAATCAATATATCGTTCACACAGATTGATATAAAGATCTTAGCTTCAACAGTTCACACATATTGATTTGAGCTAACACTTGACTGGCTTCTTCACACACAGTTCTGAAGCTTCGTCTTATTCGATGCAATTCCTTCACACACAGTTCCGGAGTAGCAAAGATTACTCAGTCCACACAGGACTGATCTGGGTTTGTTCAAGGATAGAACAGGGTATGAACAACAGCTTTGACTTTCTGAGCTTCTAGCTGATGATGTGTTGTTCAAGTTGTTGAGCACTGTATATCTCTTTGATCTGAATAGCAGTGAGCTTTGGAGATATGTTTTGCTCTGATGTATATGATAATAGCTTCGTAAGCTTTTGATAACGTGGTATTGGTCACTGATCTTCAATGCCTTGAGGAGATATATATAGTCTTCTAAAATATATCCGTTGGAAATCTATCCGTTGGGCAAGATTCTGTGACAACAGATATTCAACTGAGATCCGGATATTGCGGGATTTGAAGATCTTCTGACTTACAATATTTAAATACTTTATCCTTTAGTATTTAAATACTTCTTTATCAACGGGACTTGACTTCTAGTGAATACTGAAGATTCCTTCTTTGTCCTGTTGAGAGCTGTATGGAAGGATTACGTATTTTCAATTCGAGACAGCTTCCATACTTAGTCTTTATGAGACTTCTTTGCTGTACTGTATGCTGGATCTTACGAGAGGTCTTCGATACAGGTTGACATATTTTGATCAGCTTTTCGATACAGTTTCCTTACTGTATTCTAGATTGGCATATTGTCAAAACATCTTATCATCACTATTCGATACAGGGTTTGTTTTGCTATTTCGATACCGGGCATTGTTATCCCAACAATTTCGATACAGGGTATTTGTCCCAACAGCCGCCACCTCAGGGTCAAGAGAGGGGTGTAAGCAGTATCATTGGCGACATCTCTCGCCCGAGGCCACCTACTTTCCAGGGCTCATCTGAGCCGATGGATATTGTTCACTGGATTGAGCATTTCGAGAAGTTGTTTTCTATGGTGGAGTGTCGAAGAAAGTGCGAAGTTCGATCATGACTTACTATCTGGGTAAGAGCGCTCATTCATGGTGGTTATCGTTGAAGCCCACCGACGGATCTTGTACTTGGGATCAATTCAAGACTCTCACGATGGAGATGTATTATCTGGCCCCACTCAGAGAGGCCAAGTTATCAGAATTACTCACTCCCGACCTCTCAGCGGACGATGATGTTCTCGCCATCGCCGAGAAATTTTAGGAGCTACTTCCTTTCGCCTCGTCTATTATTCACTCTGAGGCGGACAAGATCAAGTATTTCAGCAAGAGGTTGAAGCCTCGTATGCAGATGCAGTTGCTTAATCACAATTGCACCACTCTGGCCGAATTCATTGAGAAAGCTCTTACTTATAAGCTTACTGCTAAGGAGATTGCTAAGCAACAACCTTTATCTGCTAGCAAGAAGTCAAAGAATCGTAATCAGTCTGAAGGCAGTCAGGCCACTTTCAAGAAGCCTCGTACGGGCTCTACTTTTTCTGAGCGACCTCCTATGGCACCTAGACCCACGGAATCTCAGTCACGAGCGGCCATTTCGGCCATCACCTATTTAAACTGTGAAGAACAAGGTCATTTCAGCACCAAGTGTCCGAGGCAGACTGTCACGTGCCATAACTGTGGGATTGCTGGGCATAAGGCCCGTTTTTTCCGAAGAGACTCTAAACCTACTCCGGCGTCATATCAGGCCCCGAGACAGTCAGCAGTGCAGAATCAGGCCACTCAGTCTGCGTCGTTTAAGACGACAGGAGCAAACAAAGGCGGAGCCAAAAGCTATCAGACGGGAGCATCCGGTTCGGGGGCCGGCAAGCCACGAATTTATGAGATGAAGAAGGCCGATGATCCGGAGGCCCGAATGATCTCAGGTACACTCAAAATTCTATCTCAACCTGTGTGTACCCTTTTTGATACTGGTGAATCGCATTCATTCATTTCCGAGTCATGTTTGAGTAGACTACGTCTAGGTAGTGCTACTAGTTGTGAGCCTTATGTCATTGGGCTACCTGATGGTAGAAGAATTATTGGGAATCGTGAGATTAAGGATTGTTCGATTCAGCTTCATGGCCGTGATTGGTTAGCATACCTAATCGTGGTAGATTTACCGAGAGACGACGTCATCCTGGGTATTAATTGGATGGATCGTCACGATACCGTCATTAATGTCCGTAAGCGTATGGTCACTATCATTTCAGATGAGGGAGTCGAATGTGTATTTCAGGGAGGTAATCCCAGTTGTTCCGAGAGAGTCATCAACTTGATGAAAGTGGTGAAATTACTCAGTCAAGGGTGTGTCGGTTATTGGTGCTATATGACCAAGACCGAGAAACCATCAGTAATGTTGACGGATATTCCTGTAGTGAGAGAATATGCCGATGTATTTCCAGACGAGTTACCTGGTTTGCCTCCATAGAGAGATGTGGAATTCACGATTGAGTTGGAGCATGGTACGTCTCCAATATCGAAGGCACCGTACCAGATGGCCCCGACCGAAATGAAGGAGTTGAAGAATCAATTAGAGGATTTGACCGAGAAGGGTTATATTTGACCGACTGCATCCCCGTGGGGAGCACCAGTGTTATTTGTCAAGAATAAGGATAGTTTGTTTCGCTTATGTATTGATTACCGCGAATTAAACTGGGTGACGATCAAGAATAAATATCCTCTACCCCATATTGATGATCTTTTGGATCAACTTCATGGAGCTTCAGTATTTTCCAAGATCGACTTAAGATCTGGATACCATCAGTTGCGAATTCGAGAGTCAGATATCGCAAGGATGGCATTCCGAACACGCTATGGTCATTATGAGTTTGTGGTAATGCCGTTTGGGTTAACTAATGCACCTGCGGTATTCATGGAGTTAATGAATCGGGTTTTCATCGACTATTTGGATCAGTTCGTGGTTGTCTTCATTGATGACATTTTAATTTATTCTCGTGACCGGGAGGAGCACGAGTTTCACCTTCATCAGGTGCTCGACGTGTTGAGACGAGAGCAACTTTATGGAAAGTTTTCCAAATGTGAGTTCTGGATGTCCGAAGTGACGTTTCTCGGACATGTAATTTCATCAGACGGAGTTTGTGTCGCCTCTCAGAAGACGGAGGCTATCAAAGATTGGCAACCTCTGAAGAATGTTAAGGAAATCCGAAGTTTCCTCGGATTAGCTGGTTATTATCGGCGATTTGTGGAAGGATTTTCTAAAATCGCTCAACCCATGACGAACCTTTTACGGAAGGATAAGAAATACACGTGGTCCGACGCGTGTCAGCGGAGTTTTGAGGAACTCAAGAGTCGTTTGATTTCAGCACCTGTCCTTTCCTTGCCGCAAGGTACGGAGGGATTCGTGGTTTATAGTGACGCGTCTGGACACGGTCTTGGATGTGTATTAATGCAGAACGGGAAAGTTATTGCTTATGCTTCACGGCAATTGAGACCTTACGAGGTTAATTATCTGACCCACGACCTGGAGCTAGCAGCCGTGGCATTCGCATTGAAGATTTGGCGTCATTATCTTTATGGCATTACTTGTCAGATATTCACCGATCATACGAGTTTGAAGTATATTTTTACTCAGAAGGAGTTAAATATGCGACAGAGATGGTGGTTGGAACTAATCAAAGATTATGATATTGAGATACTTTACCACTCGGGCAAGGCGAACGTTGTCGCCGACGCCTTGAGTCATAAGTCCATTCAGGAACAGATGCTTGCTTGTTTAACAGTTCAAAAGGAGCTTCAACAGGAATTCCTAAGATTCGAGGTCTTACAACGAGTATAATGGCAACTTTATACATTAGAGATTTCATCGCCACTTGAGGAGGCGATCAGAGTGAATTAGGGTTCGGACCCATTTTTGTCGCGCATTCGGGATGACGTGACTCAGGGGAAAGCCCCTGGATTTGTGGTCTAATAGGATGGGCTTTTGCGATTTAAGAATCGGTTATGCGTTCTGGCGAATGACGAGTTGAAAAACTCGATTTTGAGAGAAGCCCATGCTACCCCTTATTCCATTCATCCGGGGTCTAGCAAGATGTACAAAGACTTGAAACAAAATTACTGGTTAAGTAATATAAAGCGAGAAGTCGCAAAATTTATTTCGAGATGCTTAACCTGTCAGCAAGTCAAGATAGAACATCAGCGTCCGGCGGGTATGCTGAAACCTCTCCCTATTCCAGAGTGGAAGTGGGAAGATATTTCTATGGACTTCATCACGAGTTTGCCAACGAGTCATCATGGCATGAATACAATTTGGGTAATTGTGGACCGCTTAACTAAATCAGCTCATTTCCTTGAGATTAAGGATACGTGGGGTCCCGCGAGACTTGCCCACTTGTTCATCAAAGAGATAGTGAGATTGCACGGTACTCCTAAGAGTATTGTTTCCGATCGTGACGGACGATTCGTGTCACATTTTTGGAAATCAGTTCATCGTGCTATGGGAACTCAGCTTAATCTCAGCACAGCATTTCATCCTCAGTCCGACGGACAATCAGAGAGGACTATTCAGACATTGGAGGACATGTTGAGGGAACGCGTCCTCGATTGGAAAGATGATTGGGAAGCCCAACTACCACTGATTGAGTTCACGTACAATAGTAGTTGGCATGCTTCGATTAAGATGGCACCTTACGAGGCCTTGTACGGTCGCTTTTGTCGATCTCCTTTGTGTTGGGATGACTTATCAGAATCAATCGGCACCAAGCCCGATATGCTTATAGCCGCCCGTGAGAAGGTAGCTTTGATCAGGAGTCGTTTGTTGACCGCTCAGAGTCGGCAGAAATCATACGCAGATAACCGTCGTCGACCATTAGAGTTCGAGGCGGGTGACCACATTTTGGTCAAGGTGTCTCCGAGTCGAGGTATCTTCCGTTTCGGGAAGCGGGGAAAGTTGAGTCCAAGGTTCATTGGACCATTTGAGATTTTGGATCGGGTAGGCGAGCTAGCTTATCGATTGGCTTTACCTCCGGTGTTGAGCCGAATTCATAATGTGTTTCACATCTCTCAGTTGCGGAAGTATGTTGCCGACCCGAGTCACATGCTTCAGTTCGACGAAATCGAGATCGCGGATGATCATTCGTATGAGGAGCATACCGTACGAGTCTTAGAGCGACGAATCAAGCAGTTGAGGAACAAGACAATTCCTTTGGTTAAAATTCAGTGGTCTATACACGGAGTCGAAGAGGCTACTTCGGAAATCGAGGATAGTATGCGGGAGAGTTATCCCGAGTTGTTTGACCCTTAGTTTTGGGGACGAAACTCTTTTAAGGGGGGTGTATGTAATACCCGGTTGTAATTCAGTCATTATCGTTCGGTAATTATCGTTCAGTAATTGTCACTCAGTAATTATTCACTCATTAATGATCATTCATCGTTCATTTTCATTCATTGTATTCACCGATCAGAGTATTTGTATCGTATATCAGTTATTATTCGTCTTTCTACCTGGTTGGAGGATCGATCCGTGGTTATCATCATTGTCTTCGTCGTAATGGGCTGTGTGTGAGGAGTAGCGCACGCTACGTACTCTCTTTAGCGCGCGCTAAGGCCGATCAGGCAGAGTCCAGTGGGTACTGGACTGATTTTGGAATAATTCCTAGCGCACGTTAGGAGTGGATTTTAGCGTACGCTAATGGGGCAGTAGCACACGCTGATTATTGGACGTAGCGCGCGCTATCGCGAGCAGGTCAGAGGACAGGAGGTTCTGGACTTCAGTCACTGGACATCAGATATTTAGCTAGCGCACGCTAACATTTGGAGTTAACGCACGCTATCGATAGGGCATTAGCGCACGCTATCAAGTTCGTAGCGTACGCTAACGAGGCAGTCAGAGTTCACTGGACTGTCCGGTTAACCCGTTAGCGCACGCTAAATAACAGGTCATAGAGTGCGCTAATCTGGGAATAGTATAAATTGGACAGTCAGCACAGGCTTCGTCATTTCTCACTTCTCATTCGTTTTTGGGCGTTTCCGGGCGATTTCGGGCGATTCGGAGAGATCCTTTCGAGCTGCACTCACCTATCATCATCATCAAGCTTATCATTAGGATTAATCATCATTTCATCATCTCCATCACATCAAATCAAGGTAATAATTTATTGGATCTAAAATTTTGGATTTTGGGTATTTTCCTTCCGATTTCTTCGTGTAAGCTTGGATTGTTGTTTAAATATGTTAGATATGGATTATCTACCTTGGATAAATGTATTCCTACGGATTTATTGGCATATATTTCGGATTTCATGAATATTGGGGTTAATTCAAGAACACTTTTCGGTTGACTTTTATATTTTTGGGGGTTTTCGATTAGATGTTGTCGTTAACTCGAGTTGTGGATTCCTATGGGATTATTGATATCATTGAAGGTGTTTTGTTGGTTTGAAATACTCATTTTCGAGATTGGATATTATCAAAGGATGTATGTTTGCTACGTATTCGTTAGAATGCCTCAATGAGTTTGGATATTGTTGTATCGACGTTTGAGTTGGTTATAATCATGTTTGATACGTATATTGAGCGTTTGTTGGTAATCATGTCATTCAAGGTTGTTCGAGCGACCAACATCTCTTTTTGGACGTTGTTCGAGGAAGGACATTCTTCACCGGTGTTGTGTAAGTTAATTCTTACTCGGTTGAAAGGATATTCATTCCTTTCGTTGTTGTTCATTGATAATGTATTAACCGTATTGAGACTTGTAATTGTCGAATAATCACTTCATTCACGAAGAACGACGGTTCCAATCATTTCATTGAGTTATCTTTCATTTCACTATTATTTCATCTCGGTGAGCCATTCTTGACTTTGTCGGATTGTTATTCATTAATATTCTTCATGGTCACTCTTGTTCATATGACCTTCTGAGTTCAAATTGCGTGGCCGGGTGGGGATGTGTGGAAGTTTTAGTCGGGCACATGATGGTCATGTGTTCGGGTTCACCGACACAATGGAGTGCGCACACGGTAACGTACCTCCGTGAGACTAATTAGGTACAAGGACGGGTGTGCCCGGACACTCGTCTTGTGCACTTGCACATACCATTACGGGCGTACTATGATGCTCCTCTTCAGCTTAATTTCATAATTAAAATATATCATGATTGTATTTATTCAACTCTAGAGGATTGTTGTTCTGTGTAACTGACCCCGTTGGGGGATGTTGTTTTCAGGTCATGGCAAGGCTAAAGCACGGGAAGAGAATGTGGACGGCGGGGAGTCCCAGTGATACTAGTAGGGGCCCCCAGTCCGTTTCAGTCGTTCATGTTTTCTTCATTTTTATTTCCGCTGCAGATTTCCGTTGAGATATTCATTTTTATTCAGTGTTGTATATTTTATCTTCATATAAAATATACATGTATTCTGTATTTTCCTGGGTGTGTTGTACTTGAAACTCCTCATCGGACTGATTAATGATATAATGTGGTTCGGTACTACAATTATATTATTTAATTCATCAACTTTCATTCGCCTGGTGGGTCCCAGTTGGGGGTCCACGACACTGTAATATCCGCCTAGTTTGGGGTGTTACATCGACGATAATAACCGGCTAATCCCAGAAAACTCCGAACTTCCTTGCATTCCATGGGGGTTCCTAAGCTAAAACCGCTTCAATCTTCTGAGGATCTACCCGAACACCCTAGGCCGATATAATATGACCAAGAAAAGCAACTTCTTTCAGCCAGAACTCGCACTTAGAAAATTTAGCATAAAGCTTATCAGTCCTCAGAATATTCAACACTATTCTCAAGTGTTCAGCATGCTCCGATTCGCTCTTGGAATAGATTAAGATATCATCAATAAACACCACCACAAATTTATCGAGATATTCGATAAAGGTCTTGTTCATAATCCGCATAAACACTGCTGGAGCATTAGTCAAACCGAAAGGCATAATCACGAATTCATAATGCCCATATCTCGTTCGAAATGCCGTCTTCGGAATATCCGAATCCCGAATTTGCAACTGATAATATCTCGATCTCAAGTCAATCTTTGAGAAGACCGTAGCCCCTTGCAATTGATCAAATAGATCATTAATTCTTGGCAACAGATACTTGTTTTTGATAATGAGTTTATTCAACTCACGATAGTCAAACATAACCGTACTGTCTTTCTTCCATACGAACAATACCGATGCACCCCATGGAGACGCACTTGGTCAAATATAACCCTTGTCCAACAATTCACTCAGTTGCTTTCTCAACTCTTGCATTTCTGATGGGGCCATACTATGTGGTGCCTTGGATACTGGTGCTGCATTAGGCTCTAGTTCGATAGTAAATTCCACATCACGGTGCGGTGGCAATCCGGGCAAATCATCTGGAAATATGTCTGGAAACTCATTCACAATTGGAATAGAGGATAATTGCACCTCGCCAATTTCCGACTTCAATGCATAACACCAATAACCAGTACAATCTTGGCACAACAACTTTATCGCCTTCATGGATCGAACAGTCTTTCCTGAAATACTTGGTTTTGTCCTTCAAAGACGTGTTCGATGCCATCCGGTGCAACTATCGAAATTATTTTCCGACGATAATCTACCACTGACCCATGACGATCTAACCAATCGTCACCCAGAATCAAGTCTTCTCCCTTCATACCAATCACAATTAAACCGGACGGCCAATCCCTACCGCCGATGGTTATAGGATAATTTATAATCTCTTGATCCCCAACTATCCTTTCCCCACTCGGAAATCCAATGATAAACGGTTCACACGCAGATAGGCCCTCATGACCCAAACGATGCACACAAGACAAAGATATAAAAGAATGATATGCTCCAGAATAAAATAACACATCTACCGGATGCAATTGAATATGAACAATACCTGACGTAGGGGCAACCCCCAAATTATCAGTCCGTCTCATCTCATACAATTGAGGTGGAGCCGATGCAGTACTTGGAGTATCCTTATGCTCGATTTTGACTCTGTCGCTACCACGTCTGACACTCGGAGTTGGCTGACCCGTGACTGTGCCCGCTGGAGTAGGAGACTGCTTAGCAAGGACTCTACCCGCTGTCGCAATATGATGCCCGATGTCCCTGCTTCACACACTTAAATAAGTAACGAGACGTAATGAACAATGAGCACTAACATGTCCTGGAACTCCACAATTTAAACAAGCTCTCGGCGCTCCTCCACTGGGCTGAGGTGAACCAACGTAAGACTGCACAGAAGATTGAGGCCTACGCGATCCGCTTCCTCGAAAACTGCCAGAAAACTTCGGCTTCTTCGAACTAGGAGCCGTCTGAACCGGTACTGTCTCCATCTCGTATTCAAGAACTCTATCATGATACTCTCTCAACGTAGCACATCCAAAACCAGCCATATACTTCTGAACTTCAGGTTTCATTCTAGCATCAAAACGAAGTATTTTAGCCGTCTCATCCCTGACCTGATCTTGAACATACACTAGCTGTCTGTTGAACGTCTTGATTGCCTCAGAAATAGGAACGTCTTTGGGTTGAGCTCTAAAGAACTCACTGATTCTGGATAGCCATACAGGCGTCTGAAAATACTGTGCTTCCATTAGTTCTTTAAATTCTCCCCAGGTGGCATCATCATCTCTGGGTTTAACAGCCCTCCACCAGTCCGAAGCGTCATCAATCGTCAGATATTGAACAATTGGAACTTTCTTGGCTTCAGGACAGCCAATACCTTCAAAGATCTTCTCCATCTCAACAAAACAATGATCCCAGTTGTTTGCATCACTGGAACCATTGAATCTGGGAGGATTCATCTTCATGACTTCTTGAAGCCATCGATCCTCAATAGTCTTGCCACTGTTGATGTTCTGCACTACTTGAGTCAATTGGTGCACTTGAGTTACAACTTGTTGGAGTACATTGGGTACGTCGGCCTCTGTACTCCCACCTGCACCTCCCGACGGAACCGAATCTGATCTAGCCACAGAATGAGAAGCCGAATCTAAAATGGACATCTCCGACTCGGGTACTGTTCTCCTACCACGGCCTCGACCGTGTTGGTGAGTAGCTCTACCTCTTGGCATACTAAAGGATAAGAAACATTTCAGGAGAGAAACAATTACGATAACAATTTATCCTGTTGCACAAACAATTACTCTCAACAAAAAAGGAATTACTACTCTCCGAAGAGACTCCCAGTATAGACGGCACGAGGTGGCAAGAACCCAATGATATCATAAGCAGACGACTGACTCCACTTTAACAGACCCAAAACACCAATAGCCTAGGTATCCATAAACCTAAGCTCTGATACCATATGCTGTAACACTCCCGTGATTCACGGAGATATTACAGCGCCGTAGATTCTTGTTGGAGAACCTACCAGGCTTCGACATAAAATACATTAACAAACAACAAAACTGAGACATTAACACACTTAAAAACAAAATCAACTTCAATACAACATATGTCACGAAACAACTCAGTACATTATCCCGTAGGATCATAACTGATACAACCATCACAACTGATCCACAATATCAATGACAACCAACGACAACATATTATACAATACATGACAGTACCCGCGCGAGTACAAAACCAAAATACCACTTTGACCACGACAAGACGACCATAAACTCAACATAATTCATGATATCAATGCTGTTCACCAAGCTCATATCCGCTCTGTACTGGCTCGTCTACTGGACATGTACAAGTATATTCACCCAAAGGGGTCAACAAGAAGCCAGTACAAGTACAACGATTCCAGAATATGTACTACGAATGAATAAACAATAGAAGTCACAGTGCCATCACATATATTCCGGAATACAATCAACATCACAAAACAACCTCCCGGGTTGTACTGGCCATGTACCTCACGCGAGATACACACCTCATGAGTCCTCGTCAAGCCCTCTCAGGTTGTACAACCCAACCAAGTGATCCGTAGAAATCGCAATCTAACGAATCCCAGGGGACCCTCACTGGTTTTAGTTGGCTCACACACACTTAGTGACCACATGTCACCAACTACAGAAATCACATTTTTCACATATTCACACGAAGTACATTAAACGCAATCAAAGTACTTGCCTAGATTGGAACGACATAAGAAACATCGAACGGAAGGACGTACGGTCCGAACTGTCCTGAACAATTATGTCCTATCACAAAATAATACTATATCAGGTACATTACTATGAAAATTAAAAAGAACCACCCTAAGTTCTACCCCTTAGGGACAACCGATCGAACATTATGGAGGTAACAAGGGTCATACTCAAGAATGGATGAAAACTCGGAACTTAATCCGTAAACTTTGAGGAAAAACAAAGGATTTTGATTACAACATCATAATCTAGCACAAATCAGAGCTAAAACGGATTTAAAAGATGAAAACCCAACAAATCCCCAAATTCCTGAAAACTAGGGTTAGGATGAATTTACCTTGATTCGGATGATGAAAGTGGATGAGATGTTGATAACTTGATACTAGGAACTCAAAAACGTACTGCGCCAGGTCAGCCAGGACTAGCAGATCTGCCGAGACACGGCCGAGAACCCGCGCCAGTTTTGCGCCGGGTGATGCGCCGTGTCTGACATGGCCGAGACACACGCGCAGGCGTTTTGCGCCGGGTATTGCGCCGTGTCGGTTAGGTCACGCACTGACCCGCAACCCGGCGGTAGACACGACGCTGGTTTGGGCCGTTTGCTGCACCGTGTTCTGCACGGGTATAAATATGGTTGAACAGTCGGGTTTACACCCATTTTTCCCATTTCCTCATTTCCTTTCCGCGGCTGGGGCTTGGAGGACACGAGGAGATGTTGTTCCACTGTAAATCCATGAAATTCCTGAGTCCATAACATCGATTAATCCTTCTATAACTTGCTCCGATCGATCGAATCAGGGTAAGTTTTCTTAAAATCTAGTTTTGTGGATTTCGTTAGATTTGTCCATTTAATCCGTTTTAACTCCGAATAGTGATGGGTTAATGATTCTTAAGTTATATTATATCGAATTCCTTGTTGTCCCATGGTTGGATTGCTGAGGATTCGCTGTTTTATTGAGTTTCTTAACGACGCCTTGAAGGTATTCGATAAAATGTCACAAAAGGGATTTGGGCGTTCTATGATTATTATTCCTCGTTCGTACGTTAATTTATTGATGGTATGATGTTAGGGTCAGATTCCTCGCAAATAACTCGAGTTGGAACTCTTCCGTTCGTCGTTTTATTCAAGCTTTCCGATCGAGGGTGTATTCATTGTCTTCGCCGGAGAATTGTCGGTGTTCGAGGTTTCCTGGTTTGAGCCGTGTTCTTTGGAGTGTCTGGTATTGATTGTCGAGGCAAGTATCTTGCCCATACATTACATGTTTGTGGATTTAATGGTTGCTAATCGTCGATATGTGCTAAATAAATATTTATAACCATTTTTCAAAAGAATCGGTATATTTACCATCATAGTTTTCTTAAAGGTGACCCATGTGTTTCGGGAATTAATATGATTAATTAAATAGGTGTGCTAGTGTTGAGTATAGGATCGCCTTACTTTCGTGTGATGTCATTATGTATGATTATGTCGTCGGTAATTGTAAAGTTTAATTCTTTTGTTAAAATATGTGCGTGGAGTCACGTGGTTATGGATTAATATATGAGTTTGTGTGATATTGGTTGTGTCGTTCGGTGCTGTTAAGATCTTGTGCTTCCTTGTGAATTGTTATAGTTCTGGGTTGTGCGTATGTGTTGGATAATATGGCCATTCTAGCAAGGTACTTCGACTATATACATTTTGTGTGTTTGACCTTTGAGAGTTGTGGTTTTGTAATCTGTGAGTTGTTCTTCCACCCGGGGATGGCATGTGTGGCATCTGGGGGCCGATACTAATGGGTACGGCTATGGAAGTGGACTTGGGTGCGTGTGTTGTTGTTCTTCCACCCGGGGATGGTCCGACGGGGCCGATACTAATGGGTATGTCCGCGGAAGTGGTTTCCCACCCGGGGATGGTCCAACGGGGCCTCTGGGGGTTGCTACTAATGGGTACGGCCATGGGTTACCAGGTGTGGTTTTTCGTGATGTTGATGTTTTGATGATTAATTGTGATATGTCCGGAGTATCACAATGCTTTATGCTCGGGGTCGAGATACATTATATATCGAGTCTTGGTATTTGGCTAGAATGGCAGAAGAATAATGTATTATGTGTAATGTGACCTTGTAAGTGAATTGAAGTGGATGATCGGGTCGTGGACCCTGTATTTTGTGACCGGAATGGTTGGGTCGTGGACCTTGTGTTTTGTTAACGGATTTGCATTTTGAAAAACGAGTTTTTGGGGCTGTGACCCTAAGTGGCTTTCGAGGAATTAAGAACTTTTCAATTTCAAATGTTTTCAAAACTCCCGAGATTTGGAAGTGTTTTCAAAGTGCTTACTTGTTTCGTTTCTATTTCAAGACTTGAACTATTTTAACTAAATGATATATCTCGGGAAGTCTTTCATTGTATTCTCGGAATATGTTTTGTATGGCTCGTATTTCATCTTTATACTTGTACTAGCAAAACAGTGGAGTTTTGCTAATCCCCGAAGTATTCGGGGGTGGATGTTTGTTCTGCATCCAGGTACATGCAGGTTCTGGGAGAAAATCACAGGATCGGTGCGAAGGATAATGGAAGACAATGATACTAATCATATGAAGACCAGTTTTGGGTGCAGTCAGTCGGAGTTCGTTGTATGGTCTTTCCGCTGTTGTACTTTTTGTTTATGAGTGTATTTTACCCTTGCATGGGTACGAGTCTATATAGAAATATATACTTTCACTTGTATGTTAGTGATAAAAGACCAACTTGGTCTATTGGTTCGTTATTTTGTTACGTCGGTATGTAATGTAATGTGTTGTTTTGATGTCTAGCCTGGTGGATCCTCACGGAGAGGGTCTACGGCGTGTAATATTCCCGGTTTGATTTTGGGGGTGTTATATTTATGGTATCAGAGCTTAGGTTGAGGAAACCTAGGATGTCGGGTCGAGTTGTGTGTTGTCGAGTCTTGTATTGTCAGATTTTGTCTGACTGAGTCGTGTCGCGACGCGTCGTCTGGGATGTCGGTCGTGATTAGTATCATGGTGCAGCCATCATCTTCGTGCGATCTGTGGATGTAAGTCTCCCTACTTCATGTTGTGCCTCGAGCTGCACGAGCTAGTTGTGTGATTCAGTATTTTGGGGTACAGTTTAAATGTGATTTATGATTATGTGGCATATACACGTTGATTCCCGTCTTTTGCTAGAATGAAGAATGTTATTGCTGAATGTATCTTCGTATAAACCGTTTTTCTTGCAAGAGTAACAACCTTGGAATTTTTAGTTTTCGAATGCTTTCGGGGAGTCACGTAATTTTTTTTTTAAAAATGTCCTCCAAGGGAGGAAAAAGTTTGATTTTCGTATGTTGACCTCAAGGCTGAAAGTTTTGGAAACCTAAATTATTGATAATTCTTTACCATTGTGTACTATAAGTTTTCAAACACAAGTTTTTAACTCAAATGAGGTCTACAATATATATTCAAGACGTGACTCTCGTTTGTAACTTTCGGTTTCATGAATGTTAGTCAGAAGATGTGTATTGATGATATTATCACCGTTTGGGCCATGGTGCCCAGTTTTATGATTAAGATGGTAGTGTGAACGCCGAGTCATTCGATATGTGCACGTTGAGATAACCCTCCATGCTGAAAGGAGAAATTTCGGTTTTGAATGATGATTTTCTTTTGATGGTCGCTCGTGAGATGTTGTAATTATGTTAATCGATGACATTCAGACTCGTATGTTTTTGCTTATTTGTAACCTTCGAGTCTAGTATTGCCTTGTATATGTTCGCAATCGTATTGTTGATTAAAGCAGTTAGCACAGGCTTTGTACGAGGCTAACGCGCGCTAACGTGGCATGTTCAACGCACGCTAATCTTTGTTGTAACATGCGCTTATTGGCCTGGGCAGAGGCTATGGAACCGCATTTTAGCCGCCAGGTCTATGTTTTGCAGTCAATCATCTGCGACTGTATTCTATATGTGTTGTCTAAGTGATGACAACTATTGTGTGGGAATATGTGTTAGGACTCTTTGTAGTGCTAGGTGATAATTGATTATGTTTAAATTATGTCTGATGTGTGTGTGTTCGAGAATGCCTTCCTAAAAATTTCATAAAGTTTCGACAGTTCGATTAATCAACGGCTCTTTGCGTACTTTGAAATTTATTTGGAATTGGCAAGCCGGCCTCGGATTCTCAAATAAAACCTCGACGGTATTTGAAAGAATTGTTTTATAGTACATGTAGACATTTTGTAAAATGTTACCGTCATTGATTTTCATGTAGTGTTAGGAGGATTTTCGAAAATGATCTTAACGTATTGTTGTATTTTCAAATAATTCGAGTACATGATTTTCAAAAATCTTTCACACCATAAAAATACTTTATTTCAAAAAACTAATACGATTTTTATTTTCAAAAATATATAATGAAAGATGAAAAATCTCACTCGATGTAAACTTGAACTCGGATTTGGGAAAGTTTCCTGTTTCGATTAAAGTATGTACGAATGGTTTGATGACCTTCCGTGTTTATCTTGTTTGTTATTAACGGTGATGCTGGTATGTAGTGGCGTGGTGGTTTTGACAATACCGGTTGCACGGAAAATATTGTTTTGCAAATGATTTTAAGTGCGATGGTTAAAGTTTGTCGTTTGCAAGTTTTGATGCAAACAACCCGAGGTACCAAAAATACTTTTAAAATTTTATTTTTAATAGCATAAAAATCTAAGGATTTTTTTAATGATATCATTTAAAAGGGGTACCTAGTGGATTTTCTTATCAAGTTGCTATTAGTTACCTTATGTGATATGCCGTGCTGAGATGGTACCTTAGCATTTATTTTTGTGAAGTTGTGCCATCGTATCGAGTGAGAATCCACTTCGTATGCCGAGGGACAGAGGATGTAGTCGTGACTGCAGTACAGTTGGTCAAGGAGATCAGATGCGGGACCAAGAGGATATGGCCGGGAAGGTTGCTATTCCAGCACTTCGTTCTCGTTGTTTAGGTTTCGGGGACGAAACCTCTCTTAAAGGTGATATGATGTAATACCCACATTTTTTTTCTCGCTTCCGTTTCGTTCGATCGCATCGACTCGATTGTGTTAGTTGGTGTTTCTGACCTTGTGTTGTTTCTCACCTTTGTCATTCGAGCGAGTTCTGATATTGTCCCAAATTGATCTGTATATTGTTGTGATATTTCCAAGTTTGGATCGATTTCCTGTGAACCGTGTGCGAAGTTAACACCTCGTGGTTCCTACAAGTTTATTGATGTCTTGATTTGAGATGTGAACTTCAGAGTTGATCGTTGTTATTCGATCATTGCTATTCGCTCATAGTTGTCCAATCATTATTGTTTGATCTCGAAATCGTGATTATTGAACATCTGGGCCACTTCGAAAATTCCATAAGTGTTGGGAAATTGTCTTCGTATTTGATCTTCCAAACATCTGAGGTTATTGAAATTACATTCTTCTTCAACGTTGGACTTGTGTTTTGGTTGTTGTACTGCTCGGATTTATCAACCGTATTGGTTCATGTTCGTTGCTTTTCGTAAACATTCTTGCGTATTGAATCGGACCTCAGTAGCTCTGTACTGCATGAAGCTCTTGTGCGCTGTAAATATCAAATAATGTGTGTTATCTAGAATCGCCTTGCTCTTGTTTTAAGTTTCGGGACGAAACTTATTTTTAGTAGGGTAGAATGTAATATCCGAGACTCTCGGCTCCGGTTATTTTTGAATTTTGTCGGTTGTGCAGGTCATTTTGTTCTGTGGACGATTTCTTGGTCTGGCATGATAGACTGTGTTGTGATATTCGTCGGGTACGACTTTTCGTTTCGTAAGTCGAGCTAATCGTATGTCCTGTTTTGTTATTATTCGTCTTCTTCCGGATCGTTGTTGTGGCCCTATCGTAATTTTCGGTTCGTATCGGAGTCATTTTGCAACCAGAGGTTTGCTGGCCGGACCTGTACGAAACGGCGGTGAAAACGGCGCTGCCGAGCGCCGTGTCTTACGCCGGGTCGGCCAGGACTAGCATATCTGCCGAGACATAGCCGAGAACCAGCGCCAGTTTTGTGCCGGGTGATGCGCCGTGTCTGACACGGCCGAGACACACGCGCAGGCGTTTTGCGCCGTGTCGGTCAGGTCGCGCACTGACTCGCAACCCGGCGGTAGACACGGCACTGGTCTGGGCCGTTTGCTGCGCCATGTTCTGCACGGGTATAAATATGGCTGGACAGTCGGGTTTACACCCATTTTTCCCATTTCCTCCTTTCCTTTCCTTGGCTGGGGCTTGGAGGGCACGAGGAGATGTTGTTCCACTGTAAATCCACGAAATTCCTGAGTCCATAACATCGATTAATCCTTCCATAACTTGCTCCGATCGATCGAAATAGGGTAAGTTTTCTTAAAATCTACTTTTGGGGATTTCGTTCGATTTGTCCATTTAATCCGTTTTAACTCAGAATAGTGATGGGTTGATGATTGTTAAGCTATATTATATCGAATTCCTTGTTGTCCCATGTTTGGATTGCTGAGGATTCGCCGTTTTATTGAGTTTCTTATTGACGCCTTAAAGGTGTTCGATAAAATGTCACGAAGGGGATTCGGGCGTTCTACAATTATTCTTCCTCGTTCGTTCGTTAATTTATTGATGGTATGATATTAGGGTCAGATTCCTCGCAAAGAAATCGAGTCGGAACTCTTCCGTTCGTCGTTTTATTCATTGTCTTCGCCGGAGAATTGTCGGTGTTCGAGGTTTCCCGGTTGAGCCGTGTTTTTTGGAGTGTCCGGTATCGATTGTCGAGGCAAATACATTGCCCATACATTATGTGTTTTGTGGATTTAATGGTTGCTAATCGTCGATATGTTCTAAATAAATATTTATAACCATTTTTCAAAAGAATCGGTATATTTACCATCATGGTTTTCTTAAAGGTGACCCGCGTGTTTTGGGAATTAATACGCTTAATTAAATAGGTGTGCTAGTGTTGAGTATAGGATCGCCTTACTTTCGTGTGATGTCATTATGTATGATTATGTCGTCGGTAATTGTAAAGTTTAATTCTTTTGTTAAAATATGTGCGTGGAGTCACGTGGTTATGGATGAATATGTGAGTTTGTGTGATATTGGTTGTGTCGTTTGGTGTTGTTAAGATCTTGTGCTTCCTTGTGAATTATTATAGTTCTGGGTCGTGAGTATGTGTTGGATAATATGGCCATTCTAGCAAGGTACTTCGACTATATACATTTTGTGTGTTTGAACTTTGAGAGTTGTGGTTTTGTAATCTGTGAGTTGTTCTTCCACCCGGGGATGGAATGTGTGGCCTCTGGGGGCCGATACTAATGGGTACGGCTACAGAAGTGGACTTGGGTGCGTGTGTTGTTGTTCTTTCACCCGGGGATGGTCCGACGGGGCCTCTGGGGGCCGATACTAATGGGAACGGCCGCGAAAGTGGTTTCCCACCCGGGAATGGTCCGACGGGGCCTCTGGGGTTGCTACTAATGGGTACGGCCACGGGTTACCAGGTGTGGTTTTTCGTGATGTTGATGTTTTGATGATTAATTGTGATATGTCCGGAGTATCACAATGCTTTATGCTCGGGGTCGAGATATATTATATATCGAGTCTTGGTATTTGGCTAGAATGGCAGAAGAATAATGTATTATGTATAATGTGACCTTGTAAGTGAATTAAAGTGGATGATCGGGTCGTGGACCCTGTATTTTGTGGCCGGAATGGTTCGGTCGTGGACCCCGTGTTTTGTTAACGGATTTGCATTTTGGAAAATGAGTTTTTGGGGCTGTGACCCTAAGTGGCTTTTGAGGAATTAAGAACTTTTCAATTTCAAATGTTTTCAAAACTCCCGAGATTTGGAAGTGTTTTCAAAGTGCTTACTTGTTTCGTTTCTACTTTCAAGACTTGAACTATTTTAACTAAATGATATATCTCGGGAAGTCTTTCATTGTATTCTCGGAATGTGTTGTGTATGGCTCGTATTTGCACTTTATACTTGTACTAGCAAAACAGTGGGGTTTTGCTAACCCTTGAAGTATTCGGGGGTGGATGTTTGTTCTGCATCCAGGTACATGCAGGTTCTGGGAGCAAATCACAGGATCGGTGCGAAGGATGATGGAAGACAATGATACTAATCACATGAAGATCATTTTTTGGTGCAGTCAGTCGGAGTTCGTTGTATGGTCTTTCCGCTGTCGTACTTTTTGTTTATGAGTGTATTTTACCCTTGCATGGTACGAGTCGATATAGAAATGTATACTTTCATTTATATGTTAGTGATAAAAGACCAAATCGGTCTATTGGTTCGTTATTTTGTTACGTCGGTATGTAATGTAATGTGTTGTTTTGATGTCTAGCCTGGTGGATCCTCACGGAGAGGGTCTACGGCGTGTAATATTCCCGGTTTGATTCTGGGGGTGTTACAGCTACGGCCTAAGTATAGCGTGCGCTAACGGCTATGTCGGCAGTCCAGAACCTTCTGTCTGACTTCGCTAGCGTGCACTACACATAAGTTAGCATGCGCTATTTACCGGCACTAGCGCGTGCTAGCTCCAATAATAGTGTGTGCTAACTGCTTGTGTCCACACTCCATAGACATTCTGTCCTTACTGCCAGGCCAAAATAGTGTGCGTTACCAACACCTCTAACATGCGCTAATCCACCTCAATAGCGTACGCTAGTCTACTATTAGCGTGGGCTAATGACCCATTCCAGAATCTAGAAAGTCTACTGCCCAGTCCGCCTAACGTGCGATACGAACAAGAATAGCGTGGGCTACGGATACATGGTTAGAGTGCGCTAGCAATACGGTCTAGCGTGCACTAACTGTTACTTCCCAGCATGAAAACCACGAAATCCGGTCAGGACAAACACAACTCGACAATTACTAACCATCAACATTCCAATACCATCACTAATTTACACACGATTCCAAATGCCAAATGATACAACATGGAAATTACAAATCAAATTCTCAACAGAATACGTCCAAAATAACTTACATAATTAATAAAATACATGGATATTACAACGCAACCCCTTTGCAAGGAATTCTGACTGCTCCCACAGCAGATCCTGAGACCATTAAGGCTATGACGGATGACGAGACGTTCATGAAGATTGAAGGAACTGGTGAATCGACTGCCCACCCGTGTATGGAGTCCCTCTCCCACCAGGGCATCCCACCCTGTCAATGGTCCCGTTTCTCCACATGTTCCCTTACCCATCGAGAATTCAAACCGGACAGCAGAACCCACTACTTTTCGGAGTCCCTCCCCGACTGATACTATTAACAACACCCTCCTTCAGGTACAGATAGAGGAAGCCTTCGAGCACTTCAAAGTATGGAAATCATACAGGGTCGCCCCCTACGACACCCTGTACAACTGGGAGGACTAGAAGGAAGAAGAGTTATTTGCTTTAGAAGTGACGGACACCCAAAACGTCGAAGTCCTGACCACCTTTGCCAAGAATTTATCTCTTTACACTTTGTGGCAAAGGATAAGACAATACTGAAAGGGAAATCTCCATCCACTGACAAGCCCAAAAGCCCGAGTCACCACTCGACTCCGAAAAAGACGATGATGACCTTCGAACAGGTCTGGGAATGAGTCGTGAGGATGCTCGTGAGAATGAATTTGCTCAGTACAAGACTATAAATGGCCAAGGAACGTCTGCCGAGCAACTCCCATCAGTACCTAGTCAGGAGGATTCCCTATGCCAGAACATGATGTGACCCACGCCATCCGACAAGAGGAATCAGTCCCTCTTGATTGGCCAATTCTGCTAGGTATATGGTTGATCCTTTTTTGTTTTATTACATATTAGTGGATAATCCATGTCATAATGGCACAGTGACAGTGCCATAGTTTGCTAGAAAAAATATGTTGGATGCCTGAGACAACATATAACTACCGGCCACTGGAGGTCCGCCGATGATAGGCCGGCGGCTGCTAGAGAATGGGCCGGCAGGCAGCAAAAGAAAAAGCAGAAATAAAAATCTATTGAAAGTTTGTAATAGGTATACATGAATATTTATCTTGAGAATTTAGTAGGAGATATGCATGTGACACTTAGTCAGTCACTGGAGTAGTTAGTTCCAATCACCGGCTAGTGGTGTCAACCTCGAAGTGCAACTTGATAGACAAGTAGTTGTCTTTACTGAATACCGAGATAGAATTTTTTACCCTATAACTGAACAGGTGAATGTCCTATGCAGTTAGTGGCAGATGAGATCATAAGTCTTTGGACAAAGCATATAAAGTTGTTTGTGTTGATACACAAGAGCTCAGTGATCTCAATTTACAGTAACATATGCATAACATCAAATTATAATAGGGTTTGATATTTTCGTGACCCTGATTGTGACATCTGATTAAAGAGTTGGTACATATAGGGTATTCATGATGGAGAAAAAGTTTTGGAATAATTTTTATCATTCATTCTCAATCAGGTTAGAGCCTAAGCCACAATATTGGCTACCCACACTCTTTTTGGTTCTTTTTATTGCTGATTGAGACGAACCTGCGGAGTCGCGGCCCAGGATATACAATGAATTAAAAAGAGGATATTTTCTCTTTGTGAATATTAGACACTAAATGTCTAATTCAATTTATTGAATAACTTTATACAATCTATTGAATTAAATAAATTAGTCGGTAATTAATTTAATACATATCATTTCTTGGAGGAATTATATTTAATATAATCAAATAATTAATTATTTGTATCAATCTTGAGACGTACTAAGATATATATATCAGACTAGACATACAAGGATCCGCTTCACATATCAAAACAAACCAACTCTCTCATCTCTTCTCTTAATCCCCCTCCACCTTACGATATTTTATATCATGGTTTTGGCATTATGCTTTGTGATGAATTTTCATGAGATAAAATACTTATGGTGGGATCACTTTATTTGATACTTAACAATGACATGATATTTTAATCATGTGGGGAAGACTTGATATGATGATTTAGTATTATCTAATAAAGGCTTGCAAAATTGTGGGTGTTAGACTTGTATATCCGTACGAGAGAACAAGAAAGAAATAAGAGAGTACAATTTTATTTATTTAATTCTTGTTTGAGAGAGTTATAATTAATAGAACAGAAATATATCCTATAATCACTACATATGACAGTCGACTTTGTAGGTCTTGAAATGTTTATTGTAATTTTTCGGTCATCTTCAGACGTGCCTTACATTGAGGCATAGTGTTTTCGCTCGGGATCTCAAAAGGTTCAAAATTTTGAATTGTGTTCATCACTAGTAAAATAATTAAAGAACTTTAAGGGTATGATTTCTAATTCTTATCCTTTTATTTTAATTTATATACGATATCAATCCTCTTTAAGAGTTCAACGAAATGAATCAATCAGGTTTGATCAAGCCTAAACTACTGAGATGAACTAGATATTAACTAACCCAGCTTTTAGAACATGACTCTTCACTCTCCATAATATAACTTACGAATTTAAGGAGACTATTTATGGAAGTGTCTTTCAGCTGAAGGGTTACAGAGAACTAAGGGCACTTTAATTTGCAGTAACCCGCACCTAATGGAGTGATTTTGGACCGTATAAAAGGGGTCCTCTGTATTTCATTTGCATACCAAGCAACATACATCAACATATTGCAGCACATATTACTTCTTGCTTTCCGGGACCAAATTCCAGAACTCAAATGTTAAACAGAGTTTTGAATTTTGGAAAGCACATTACTCATAAATATTTCTGCAGTTGTATCTTGGGGACTTCTTGCCTGATCCGTCTACTCTTCTACAGGGTAGAATAGTCTTACGGAATGATTTCGTCCCACCTCTGTTTTCTCTTTTTTTTATCGTTTATATTCGTCAACTTACTTTTTGTAATTTTTATTGTAATTACATTGTTGGAAATTCATAGAACCAACAATCGTGAGATTGTTTTGAAACTTTCAACGGATACCATTGTTTATGCTACCACTGCCGCCATTGGGATTCAGGCCAAAATAAATGCACAACGGAAAATAAAATCACACAAACGGTACTCGTTAGAATCCCAAAATATGATTGATCAAGGATCGTATAAACCAAAATAATAAAAAATGTAAGGATGGAAATCATACCCTCATAGACCTGATATCGTAATTTTGATTTGATGATGACCAATGCGAATCCAATTCATGAAGCTTTTGGAAACCCAATGCTGAAAGTGCCTACATCTCTATGATTTCACATATAGGACAAATGACTGAACATCTCTATGATTTCACATATAGGACAAATGACCGAAATAAATATCTATTTTTTTATTCTCTAGGAAAACGACCAGAAGAAATAGAGGAAGTCTTTTCGATTTAATCTTCACATTCTAAGTGCAAGATTAAGCTCCCACTTTCTTAAAAATAACTTAAAAATAAGTTTTAGAAAATATCTCTTTCCCTTCTCTCTTCTTGGTTCAGCCGTGCAACCCATTGTGATGTTGTGGTGTTTTTTTTTTCTTTAACTTCACAAATCCTAATCAAAACACCAATCAAAGTCTCCACACTATGTTCCTCACGTGATAAAATCAAACCATCAAGTCTTTAGTCTTCCTCCATTTAAGGGAAGACCAAGGCCAAAGTGTGTGTGTGGGGGGTGGGGTAGGCTTAATTTAATTCGTCATTGATTATGTATGCACGATTTTGTAGGTTAGTCTCAGTCAGTAATATAAGGATCTAAAGAGTGTGAGTAACACCGAGCCAATCTCGTGGCTCACTAATTTCCAATACACCCCTCATCAAGTGTTGTAGAAAAGAAAATCAAATGATTTGATCATTTGTAGTAACAATTCAGCTTCAACATTTTCTTTCTAGAACTAAAGATTAGGTATTATACTCAATTTTTCATAATGGGGTTCATTTTTTATTTTATTAACAGTTATACACATCATATAAAGAAAATTAAATATTTATGGGGTTACTTGATCCTACTTAGATCCATACAGAGACACTACTATTGGACAACAACTTGATGCCTATATCACTATACCTTGTTTGACTGTTGACTGTTAGTCATTAATTTATTAAGTCGTTAGCTTTCTAGTCTGAGGAACATCGAGGGGAGTATTTTGCAGAATACAATTAATAATTCTTTTTTTTTATTTGGAAAATGTAGGACAAAATATATTTATACTGTTTAATAAAGTCTGGATGGAAAATCTTCCCACCATTATTATTGGTGCCACTTGTTTAAAAAACACCAGTTCTCGTAACCAACAATTCTTTTCATATTATTTCATGAAATAATACACATTCTATCTCCTAATAAATAAAAGTTATTTGGTATATCATGCAACCAGGTGCATGATAAAATATGAACCAGGTGATGAATACCAAAGTGACATTGATGAATATGAGATGATATTCATCGTACACATCACTTTCATATTCATCATGTATCACTTTTATATTCATCATGTGTTACTTTCATGTTTGAAGCATATAATATTGTGAATGTCTTTTTCACCATATCAATCATTAATATGTTTCCACATAATTTCAATTGTAAACTGATATGGAGCATGGTTGAATTATAATCGCTAACATGCTCAAAGTCCTGTAAATGAAGTTTGATCCCCTCATAACAAGCATTGGGAGGATCACTATTTTCTCAGGAATATTTCGTTCTTTTAATAATTTCAAAATCCTGCATGATCTTTGATTTTGAGGTACTCGATTTTCAATCCCTTGTGAAAGGGGCAACTAATAAAGATCACATAATTTATCTTTTCTTCCGATGATGTTTCTTTTGACTGAATTGTTGCATAACCAGGGCTTTTGATGTCAAGGTGAATTTCAGCATCCAGTTATGTCAAGTGCCTCAAATTCAAGTTTGACTAGATTTGACATAATGTACAACTATATAAAAGAACATACATATCATTAGTTTTGATGTTAGTATTTTTATATTCAAGAAACATGAAGATTTATTCGTAATATAAAAGAGGTATTATTACATGTTAGAAATTTATCAGAAGTTCAAATATAGAATAAATAAAAAAATTTTGCAACAAAAATCAAAGATTCTTTCTTCTTATTACACTTTACATAAACAACAATATATGATATGACCAGCATAATGTTGAACGCCACTAACATTTGATTAAACATCTTAATGATATAAGTTTCTAGAATTTTTAAGAAGATAAGAGAATGTGAAACTGAGTAAAATATGGATGTATTTATTATTAGAATCGTTAATGATTTTAATTTTATTTTGTAATTTAAATAGCATAGGATCGATCTACGTTCCGAGCAGATGATCGTGGTATATTCACTTTCTCTAAACCGATTCCCGGTGAGTGAGAAATAGTGAATTAAAGTTTGTCACTTAATTGTGAATAAATGAGGGGTGGCTATCCCACATTGAATAATGAGCTATCATTATTTAGGTATATAAGGAGTTACCTTTATTCATATAATAATTAATGACACATATGTATGGGCTTAAAGCCCACATGCGCGCACACGCGCGCGCCGCCCGCCGCCGCCCGCCTCGCCTCGGCCGCGTGGCGCGTGCCATGGACCTTGGACCTTGGACCTTGAACCTTAGCCTTGGCCTTGGCCTTGATCTTGGATCTTGGCAATTGGTCTTTGGGTGGTCTTTGGGCTGTTCTTTGGGCCTGTCATGGGCTTGGTCTTGGGCTAGGCCTTGGCTTGCCTAAGGAATTTTTTGAACTAGCTCAACAATGTAGTTGGGCTCGTATGTGCACATAAGGTAAGGATGTCCAAATACATCCCTCGAGCTGTGTTTAAACCCTCCTGCAGGTGTGAATGGCCTATAAATAGGCATGTATTCCTTTGCTTCTGCACAAGCAATTTTCGAAACTCTGGCATGCAGCATAAAGCATACAGTTCGTAGTTCATAGTAACAGCTTCGTCCTCACCTCGTTCAAGTTCGCCGGAGCTCGTAGGTCTTGTGGTGCCACTACCTTTGAGACGCTGCTGTTTTATCTTTGGGGGCGATACGTCAGAACAGAGTGCACTACCAGGACGTATTTCGCCTTGCGGATAGAGGATTCCTCAACTCGGCATTAGTTTACGGTTTTATAATTTATTTTCTTGTATTTTCAATTCTGTTTCGAGTTTTGTATTTTCATTTCCGTACGAGTTTGTAATTTTTCGAGTTGTAATTTTAATTTCCAGTTATAATTTAATTTTCCGCCCAGCAACCAATTTACCAACAGCGCAAGACGAAATAAATACTTGCTAATATTACAACTGGAGATGACGACCGCTGCTTTAACCGACTCGAACACCTTCGCTGCCACTGCCTTCGCGACTGCCGCTTCATCGTGGCGAAAATATTTGCCGCAACCATGCCCAACATGATGAGCTCAACTACATCATTAACAACTCCATGGGTGTTTTCGAACCCCTTTCTGACTACCGGTGGATCCACCTCGAGTGGCACAGTTGGTTTCACTTTTAGTGGTACCGTAGGATCCATATTAGGATCCAGTATTAGAGCCGACGGGTTCAACACGAGTGGTTCCTTTTTTGGAAAAACCTCGGAGCCTAGGATGATGCCTACCGCCGAGAAGCCGCCAAAGTTTGGTGGAGCCGACTTCAAAAGGTGGCAACAAAAGATGTTGTTTTATTTGACAACACTGGGCTTTGCAAACTTCGTTAAGGAAGATGCGCCACCGGCACCAAGTGCTCAAGAGACTAGTTTCACAGTCCGAGCTGCCTATGACAATTGGCACAATGGAGACTATCTTTGTAAAAACTTTATTCTGAATTCTTTAGAAGATAGTTTCTACAATGTATACTCTATTGTAAACACATCAAAAGAGATGTGGGATGCACTTGAAAAGAAGTACCGTAGTGATGATGCAGGTACAAAGAAGTTTGTAGTCGCCAAATATTTGGACTACAAGATGGTTGACTCAAAGCTAATCATGGAACAAGTGCAAGAGTTCCAACTCATCATTCATGATGTCAATGCCAAGGGAATGGTCCTGCCGGATGCTTTTACTGTTGCAACTGTGATCGAAAAGTTGACCCCCAGTTGGAAAGACTTCAAGAGATACCTCAAGTACAATCGAAAGGAGATGACTCTTGAAGACTTGATTGTGAAATTGCGCATCGAGTATGAAGTGCGCAAGAATGATCATAAACCAAAAGGCCTGATTGATGCTAAGGCCAATCTGTTGGAGTAAGGCGGTCCCTCCATCAAACGAGCTCGCCCAAGTGTCCAAAACAAGAACAAAGGGAAGCAACCATCCAAGAAGTTTGATGGTGATTTCTTCAACTGTGGCAAACATGGGCACACGAAGAAGGACTGTCGAAAGCCGAAAACCAACAAGAAGAAAAAACATGTTGCCAACATCGCCGAGACTAACGGCGAGTGGAAAGAGGATGACCTTGCTGCTGTGGTCACCGAGGAGGTCAACCATGTTGAGAACCAAGGTGGTTAGTACGTCGAAACTGGTGCGACCACCCACGTTGGTGCCGATAGGAGCCAATTTAAGAACTATCAAGCTGTTGAGGGGAGGAAGCTCAACATGGGGAATCCAGCTTCATCTAAAATTATCGGACATGGAGAAGTGTACCTCAAACTTACGTCCAGATAGACACTCACTTTGAAGAATGTGCTTCATGTTCCGGATATGAGGAAGAACTTGATATCAGGCTTTATACTAGTTAAAAATGGGTTTAAACTAGTGTTTGAGTCAGATAGAATTATCACAAAAAAGTTTGATAGGTTTCTTGGTAAGGGTTACCTCACGAAGGGACTCTTTAAACTTAATGCTTTGGCAAAGCGCTATGTAACCAAGTCTGCTAATGAAAATGCTACTGCTTCCTCTTATTTAACTGAGTGTTCTAATTTATGGCATTGTAGATTAGGTCATGTGAATCTAAATGCTATTAAAATATTAGTAAACTTAGATTTACTAAAATTAAATGAAGTCAATACTCAAAACAAATGTGAGATTTGTGTTGAAGCAAAAATGACGAAACTTCCGTTTCATTCGGTAAAACGGAACACAAAACCCCTTGAATTAATTCACACAGACGTGTGTAATTTAAAGTTTGTGCAAACTAGAGGTGGTAAGAAGTACTTTATCACTTTCATCGATGACTGCACAAGATATTATTATCTTTATCTTTTGAGAAGTAAAGATGAGGCTATTGAAGCTTTTAAGAACTTCAAGAATGAAGCCGAGAATCAATTAGGCTGTCATATGAAGATGGTTCGAAGCAATAGAGGTGGCGAATATGTAGCCCCGTTTGAGAAATTATGCAACGAGGGTGGTATAATTCATCAAACAACAGCTCCATATGCACCACAATCTAATGGTGTTGCTGAACGTAAGAGTCGAACACTTAAAGATATGATGAATGCCTTATTGATTAGTTCAGGGTTGCCGGGAAGCAGTATTGATAGCCAACTACATATTGAACAAGATTCCACGCAAAGGTACGGATGTTACTCCTTATAAGTTGTGGAAAGGTGGAAAACCTTTATACAAATATCTCAAAGTGTGGGGGTGTTTGGCTAAGGTTGAGGTGTCTCTACCTAAACAAGTTAAAATCGGTCCTAAGACGGTCGATTGTATCTTTATTGGGTATGCACTGAATAGTAGTGCCTATCGGTTTGTTATCCACAAGTCAGAAGTACCTGAAATGACTGTGGGAACAACAATTGAATCAAGGAATTTTGTATTCTTTGAAAACATATATCCTTGTAAGGATAACGATAAAGTTGAGAACAATTCTAGCAATAGAGTTGAAGATGAAGGCACAAGTTCAAAACCTGTGGATGTAGATCCAAGTCACGTAAGCGATCGAGATCTAATCTGGAAGATGCAGAACCGAGACTTGGTAGTAGGGTTAGGACACCAAAGACATTTGGACCTGACTACATAACATTCATGTTGGATGAAGAACCAACATCGATCAAAGTAGCTTATGCCAGACCAGACGGGTTGCTCTGGAAACAAGCTGTTTAGAGTGAAATTGACTCAATTTTACAAAACCAAACTTGGGTTTTGGTTGATTTACCTGAAGGTTGTAAGACCTTAGGATGCAAATGGATCCTTAAAATAAAGTACAAGGCTGATGGGTCAATTGATAAGTATAAAGCTCGTTTAGTAGTCAAAGGTTTCAAGCAGAAGAAAGGGTACAATTTTTTCGATACCTATTCACCTGTAACGAGAATTACATCTATTCGAGTGCTTTTCGCGATTGCTGCTTTGCATGATCTTGAGATTCATCAAATGGATATTAAGACTACTTTTCTGAACGGTGATCTGGATGAAGAGATCTATATGGAACAACCTGAAGGATTTGTAGTACCTGGACAAGAGAAAAAGGTCTGCAAACTGGTTAAGTCTCTATATGGATTGAAACAAGCTCCACTACAGTGGCACTTGAAATTTGATAATGTAATGTTATCAAATGGTTTTAAAATAAACGAGTGTGATAAATGTGTTTATATTAAGAACACTAATAACGGCTATGTTATTGTGTGTCTTTATATAGATGACATGTTAATCATGGGTAACAATATACAAGTGATTAATGATACTAAGTGATACGAAACCGACTACTCCAAGCGAAGAAGATGAACTGAGGATTGACGTAAAACACCTTGAACATACTCCTACATACTTAGGCGAGAAAACGGATACGAGACCTGGAGTAACCTTGGTGATCGGACTGGGAATAACTTAAACGTGATAACTTGCATCAAGTTGGGTCCAAGTGGGTGAAGATAAAATAATAAATATTTCATCTCATTTCTTTATAATAAAGGATGTAGGATTCACGGTCTGCATGTGAAGAACGGCTATCACCTTGGAGACAAAACCCACCTTTTATTCCTTTTGTTTGCAAGTGGCATGGTGTACCTTTTTTATTATCTTTTCCTTTATTTTAAGATCATGTGGTCTTATCTTGTAATAGTTTAAGTAATCTTGTCAGGCTACTCTTACCTATAAGTAGTCATGTTTGAGTTGTAATGAACATTATTGAATCATCAAACAAAAAAATACATTGTGTATTGTTTAAGTGTTGGACGAGTTTCCTTCCAAAATTTGGTTATTATTCAATGCGTTTTCGAATCTTAATCGGATCGATTCTCAATAGGTCTTAAGAAGAAATCACCTTATTGAATTAATGGTCTAGTTTGATAAACACTTGTTCCTAGTTCGCGAAAGACTTTCCTCTAGTTATCGATATAGGGTTGTAACTGATCGGGAGTTCACATCAATTGCTGTTCTATTGTCCGAAGCTTGCTTCCTGTTTCCATTGGCATCCGATCGAAACCTGCTGTTTTCAAGTGCCGCTATTTGGAGTTGCCTGTTCCGAGCAATTTCCACTCGGCCAGTTCCTGTCTTGTTGATGTATCAAACTGTTGTTATCAGTTCCTGTCTTGTACGCGTGCCGCTATCCAGTATTATTACTATATCGAACTGTTGTTATCAGTTCCTGTCTTGTGCGCGTGCCACTATCCATTATTGCTGCTGTATCGAACTGTTGCTATCAGTTCCTGTCAGTTTCTAACTGTACTGTTCGATTCCTTTTTGGCTAAGTGTTGTTCGCTTCCGCTCGTCAAAACAGCCTTCTGCTGTACCGATAGAGAATTCGCATCATAAGTGGCATCGGAGCCCAAGTTCTTGATCTTTGGTATTATGGATCTCAACGACGCTGATTTCTTGACAAAACTTCGCGACGCATTGCGTGACATACCAGAACAACGCGACCAGCGTTGGCAACCTAGGCGTGGTGACTATGAACGACCCTCACGCCATGTTGAAGAGTTCAAGGTTAACGAGCTTCCGGAGTTCGTTGGCGGGACAGACCCTGAAGTTTACTTGGAATGGGAACATAAAATTGACCGCATGTTCGAGTTTAAAGACCTCGACAATGAGAAACGGTGCAAGTATGCAATTCTCAAGTTGGGGAAAGGCGCTTCACTTTGGTACGAAGGAGTTAAAACACGAAGAGCTCGTGCGGGGAAAGAAAAGATCCGTTCGTGGGATTTATTAAAGAAAACTTCGTAAAAGATATGTACCAACATCACACCGGCTGTCCTTGTACCAGAAGATTGCTGACCTCATGCAAGGAAAGTTGAGTGTCAGTGAATACATTGAGGAGTTTGAGAATCTGACCTTAATGGGAGAAATAGAGGAGAATGAGGAGCAGAAGATATTGCGTTTCTTGCGTGGCTTGAACCGAAGCATAGCTAACTCGGTGGAATTATACCCATACAAAGACTTCGATACATTATGTGGACTATGTGTGAAGTTGGAAGCTCAAAACAAGATGAAGTTGTATAAACCCGAGTTTCCATCCAAATTTGGAAACCCAAGTATCGGTTCCAGTTCAGCTAGTAAAACGACTGTAACAACTCCTACCCCTATTACAGCTCCTAAGGCTCCCTACATACCCAAAGAAATGAGTTTGGCGAAGGTACGATGTTTCAAGTGTCAAGGGTTCGGTCATTACCAAAATGCGTGTCCGAACAAATGGGTGGTGACACTAAGGGAGGCTCTTGAGGTTCGGGAAAAATTGTTAGTCGAGGACGAAAGAGAAAGGCTCGGTGACGTGTTTAACGTGGACGCTGAAGAAGAAGAGGAGTGCGAGGCTTACGATGCTCCAGATTATGATATGAGTCTAGTCCTTCGCACTTTGCAAGTCAAAACGGTTTCGAGGGATACGGAACAACGAGACCAAATATTCCACACCAAGTGTCAAACTAAAGACAAATGGTGAAGTTTGATAATCGATGGGGGAAGTTGTACTAATGTAGCTTCAAGCGAGATGGTGACGAAGCTCGGACTCATCACTACTACTCATCCAAAACCATACGCGTTACATTGGCTCGATTATGGAGTAAAGTGAAAGTTTCGAAACAAGTACGGGTCAGTTTAACTATGGGTTCATATGGTGACGACGTATTATGTGATGTACTCCCGATGGATGCATGACATATACTCTTGGGACGACCATGGCTATTTGATAGATATGTTTTACATCGAGGAAGAAGTAACGAATATGAATTACGGGATAAAGGCAAGAAGATTGTGCTTAAACCAATGGCACCTCAAGCCATTCGTTCGATGATTTCTAGCCAAATGGAAAAACCGAAACTTACTATGTTTGCTATTGAGAAAGATGTGAAACACGCTATTGATGATGGCGAGCGTGTGTATTTGTTGATGATTAAAGAAACACGGGACGTGGACATGGTTGTGCAAGACAAGGGGGAAATCGATACCTTGTTACGCGAATTTGCGGATGTTTTTCCGGAAGACTTACCGTCGGGTTTGCTGCCCTTACGTGGGATTGAACACCAAGTCGATCTTATACCGAGGAGACGAAGGAGTTACAAAAACAAATCGAGGAACTAATAAACCGCGGGTACGTTCGAGAAAGTTTGAGTCCTTGTGCGGTTCCAGTTTTGCTTGTCCCGAAGAAAATTGGATCATGGCGAATGTGTATTGATAGTCGAGCCATGAATAACATAACCATCAAGTATCGATTCCCGATTCCGAGACTTGATGACATGTTGGATGAATTACACAGATCCATGATCTTCTCAAAAGTTGACTTCCGAAGTGGTTATCACCAAATCCGGATGCGAGAGGGAGGTGAGTGGAAGACGGCCTTCAAAACTAAACACGGGCTGTATGAATGGACCTTTATGCCGTTCGGCCTTACAAATGCACCGAGTACTTTCATGCGTTTGATGAACGGAGTACTTAAGCCGTTTCTGGGGAAATTTGTGGTTGTATACTTGAATGACATTTTGATTTATAGTCGATCGTTGCAAGAACATTTCGGACACTTAAGGCAAGTCTTCGAGACCCTTAGGGACCAAAGGCTGTATGGAAAAATGAAGAAGTGCTCATTCTTAGTCGAAAATATAGTCTTTATTGGATATATCGTTTCGAAGGATGGAGTGTCAGTTGATCAAACCAAAATTGGAGCAATTAAGTCATGGTCGATTCCCGCTACAGTGACGGAAGTTAGGTCGTTCCACGGACTTACTTCATTCTACCGAAGATTCATTCGAGATTTCAGCACCATTACAAGCTCAATAACGGAATGTTTGAAGAAAGGTACGTTTAATTGGAGCAGGGCTGCCCAGGAGTCGTTCGAAAATTTGAAAACAAAGTTATGTGAAGCACCAATCTTGGCATTACCCGATTTTTCACAACCGTTCGAAGTAGAGTGTGATGCTAGCGGAGTTGGCATTGGAGCGGTTCTCATTCAAGGAAAGCGTCCTATTGCTTATTTTTCAGAAAAGTTAAATGGTGCTCGTCTCAATTATTGTACGTACGACAAGGAGTTCTATGCTATTGTGAGGGCTCTAGATCATTAGAGTCGCTATCTTCGGCCGAAGCATTTCATCCTACATTCGGACCATGAGTCATTAAAGTATATTAATGGGCAACACAAGCTAAGTTCGAGGCATGCTAAGTGGGTGGAATTCTTACAATAATTTCACTTTTCATCAAAGTATAAGGATGGCAAGAGCAACATCGTAGCGGATGCATTATCTAGGCGGTATGCCTTGCTCTCTACTCTTGATGTTCGTTTGCTTGGGTTCGAGATGGTGAAAGAATATTATGACGGTGATGTGGATTTTGGTGAGACTTTCACTCTTTGCAAATCTGGTCCGTTTGGAGAATTTACGATGCAGAAAGGCTTCCTCTTCAAAGGAAATAGTCTTTGCTTGCCCAAACACACGGTTCGGGAATTGTTCGTTCGGGAATCTCACGGGGGAGGCTTAGCTGGCCACTTTGGTTCGGCTAAGACATTGGAAGTACTTAAGGAACATTTTTTATTGGCCAAAGATGCAGGGGGTGTGAATGACATAATTAGTAAGTGTGTGACATGCCAAATTACGAAGAGTTCGTTCAAGCCGGGAGTATACACACCTTTACCGATTCCGGAAAGGCCATGGGAAGATGTATCGATGGATTTCATTGTTGCTTTACCTCGTACTCAGCGAGGAAGGGATGCTATTATGGTAGTCATAGATCGTTTTTCGAAAATGGCTCATTTTGTAGTGTGCCACAAGATAGACGATGCAAGCAATTTGGCCGACTTATATTTTCGAGAGGTGGTACGTTTACATGGAATTCCGAAGACTATTGTTTCAGATCGGGATTCAAAATTCCTTAGCTACTTTTGGAACACCCTATGGAGGAAGGTGGGAACAAAACTCTTGTTTAGCACTTCACACCATCCTCAAACCAACGGGCAAACCGAAGTGACTAATCGAACTTTGGGAACACTATTGCATGGTCTTGTAAGCAAGACACAAAAGGACTGGGATTTAAAACTTGCACATGTGGAGTTTTCTTATAATCGTTCTCCTACTCATGCCATGTCGCACTCTCCTTTTGAAATAGTTTACGTGCTGAATCCTTACATACCGTTAGATCTAATTCCATTACCGAGTGACGAATTAGTGAATAAGGATGCGGAGTCAAAGCTGAAGTCAATGATAAAATTACACGAATAAGTACGTAACCGAATCAAGGAGATAAACGAGACTTACAAAAGAAAGTCGAACAAGCAAAGAAAACCGAGATTATTCGAGGTTGGGGATTTAGTTTGGGTGCATTTGAGGAAAGAGCGATTTCCGAGTAAGCGTAAGAACAAGTTAATGCCACGAGCTGAGGGACTGTTTAAAGTAGTTGCGAAGGTGAACGACAATGCATACAAGTTAGAACTTCCGGGTGATTATGGAGTGCATGCTACTTTTAACATAGGTGATCTATCTCCTTATCTCGATAACAATGGAATTGCGGAATTGAGGACAATTCCTTTTAAAGAAGAAGGGAATGATACAAAACCGACTACTCCAAGCAAAGAAGACAAAGTGAGGATTGACGTAAAACACCTTGAACATACTCCTACATACTTAGGCGAGAAAACGGATACGAGACCTGGAGTAACCTTGGTGATCGGACTGGGAAAAACTTAAACGTGACAACTTGCATCAAGTTGGGTCCGAGTGGGTGAGGATAAAATAATAAAGATTTCATCCCATTTCTTTATAATAAAGGATGTAGGATTCACGGCCTGCATGTGAAGAACGGCTATCACATTGGAGACAAAACCCACCTTTTATTCCTTTTGTTTGCAAGTGGCGTGGAGTACCTTTTTTATTGTCTTTTCCTTTATCATAAGATCATGTGGTCTTATCTTGTAATAGTTTAAGTAATCTTGTCCTCTTACCTATAAGTAGTCATGTTTGAGTTGTAATGAACATTATTGAATCATCAAATAAAAAAATACATTGTGTATTGTTTAAGTGTTGAACGAGTTTCCTTCCAAAATTTGGTTATTATTCGACGCATTTTCGAATCTTAATCGGATCGATTCTCAATAGGTCTTGAGAAGAAATCACCTTATTGAATTATAGGTCTAGTTCGATAAACACTTGTTCCCTGTTCGCAAAAGACATTCCTCTTGTTATTGATACAGGGTTGTAACTGACCGGGAATTCACATCAATTGCTATTTGATTGTCCAAAGCTTGCTTCCTGTTTCCATTGGCATCCGATCGAAACCTGCTGTTTTCAAGTGTCGTTGTTTGAAGATGCACATTACAGTCATTTCCACTCGGCGGTTCTGTCTTGTTCTTTGTATGTTGTTATCGAGTTCTGTCTTGTCTTGCGCGTGCCGCTATCCGATATTATTTGTATGTTGTTGTTATGATTCTGTCTTGTGCGCATGCCACTATCCATTATTGCTGCTGCATCGAACTATTGCTATCAGTTCCTATCAGTTTATAACTGTACTGTTCGATTCCTTTTTGGCTAAGTGCTATTCGCTTCCGCTCGTCAAAATAGCCTTCCGCTGTACCGATAGAGAATTCGCATCACTAAGAACATGTTAAAAAGAAATTTTAACATGAAAGACATGGGGCTGGCCGATGTGATTCTTGGAATGAAAATTTTGAGAAAATCAGATGGAATCATCTTGACACAATCTCACTATGCCGAGAAAGTTCTCAAGAAGTTTAATGCTTTTGATAGCTTGCCGGCTAAGACTCCAATAGAGTTAAATGCTCACTTGAGCAAAAATCGAGGGGAGCTCGTTGCATAAGAAGAATATGCATGAGTCATTGGGTGTTTAATGTATCTTACAAATTGCACTCGACCCGATTTAGCTTGCGCTGTGAACCAATTGAGTCGTTACACGAGCAATCCAAGCAAAGAGCATTAGAAAGCTCTCGTTAGAGTTTTGAGGTACTTAAAGTATACTCAAAACCTTGGGATACACTATTCGAGATACCCCCCGGTACTTGAAGGGTACTGTGATGCGAATTGGATATTCGATACGAAAAGTTCATTTTCTACAAGTGGTTACGTGTTTACCATTGGGGGTGGAACTGTCTCATGGAATTCTGCAAAATAAATGTGTATAGACCGATCCACCATGGATTCGGAATTCATAGATTTGGACAAAACTGGTGGAAGCCGAGTGGCTCAGAAACTTTCTAGAAGATATTCCATGTTGGTCAAAATCAGTGCCTGCAGTGATGATACACTGCGATAGCCAAACTGCTATTGGTAGGGCAAGAAGTAACGTGTCTAATGGAAAGTCTAGACATATTTGTCGACGCCATAATATCGTGAGACATTTGATCAAAAGTGGGGTTATCTCTATTGACTATGTGAGGTCATTGGATAATCTAGCGGATCCGCTAACCAAAGGGTTAAACCGTGATCAAATTAATAAATTGCTAGAGGCAATGGGTTTAGAATCCACAAATTGAGAATTATCATAGTGGTAACCCAACCAAGATGATTGGAGATCCCAAGAACTTGGTTCAACGGGAGAACTAATCTATGAGAGTTTGTGTGAAACACTCATCTAAGTTTATTCCCTATAGAGCAATTGAGTGTTGAAAGCTTGCCTAGTGGTGAAGGTTAAGTCTATGACTTTTAGTGATTCCTAAAGACCTCGAGGAGGTTGAGTATGGCAAGATACTCGGTAAAAAATCACCTATATAAGTGAGAAATGGGGGCCGCTTCATAAAATGCACTTAAGAATCCAAAGGGGTGCCCAAGGCCCGCAAAGGACACGAAACGTGAGAACGGATGTGGTTGAGGTGTCCAAGTGTTAGCACGATTGTCTCAGTGCACGCCGTGGGGGAATAGTTCAAAACATCAAGCCACTAATCTGCCTGTGTACCCGATGATGTTAACTATGGAAGGTTAAAAGTCACGAACTACCTATCCTTATACTTTAACGCCTCTTGAGGAATGAGCTTGAGTCTGCATATTGCATTTGGGCTATTTTCACTCATGTAGGGGATTGTTGGAATCGTTAATGATTTTAATTTTATTTTGTAAAATTAAATATAATAGGATCGATCTACGTTCTGAGTAGATGATCGTGGTATATTCACTTTCTCTAAACCGATTCCCAGTGAGTGAGAAATAGTGAATTAAAGTTTGTCACTTAATTGTGAATAAATGAGGGATGACTATCCCACATTGAATAATGAGCTATCATTATTCAAGTATATAAGGAGCTACCTTTATTCATGTAATAATTAATGGCACATGTGTATGGGCTTAAAGCCCACACGCGCGCACCGTCTCCGCCGCCTGCCCGACTCGCCTCGGCCGCGGCCGCGTGCCGCGTGTCGCGAACCGCGTGCCGTGGACCGTGGGACTTGGCCTTGATCTTGGACTTGGATCTTTGCAATTGGTCTTTAGGTGGTCTTTGGGCTGTTCTTTGGGTTGTTCTTTAGGTCTGGTCGTGGGCTTGGTCTTGGGTTAGGCCTTGGCTTGCCCAAGGATATTTTTGGACTAGCTCAACAATGTGGTTGGGCTCGTATGCGCACGTAAGAATGCCTGCATTGTGAAAGCCATAAGGGCTTTGTTTACACCCCTTGCTGTAGGTCACAAGTTGTCCAGGAATAAGTTTAGAGGGGGGGTGAATAGACTTATTGAAACTCTTAAACTCTTTTCTTCGAAGAGTGAGTTTCTCAGCTGATAGATATGCGGAAATCAGCTGATGACGAAAACAAAACTAAGCAATGGAACAGTAAACTATGAATGCAATAGTTAAGTGTGATGCTGAAAACAGTAAAACACGCAGGCAATTTATAGTGGTCTCAGAGGTGGGGTAATCCTCTACTAATCCACTTTCTCCAAACCAGTTGGAGATGAATCCAGTATAATTCTGAACCAGTGAGAAATATTACAGTGATTCTTTTACTTAGCTACAACAACTTCCAACCAGTGGAAATCCCATCGTTGCAACTCCTCTTTGACTGCCTAGCACCACTTGATTCTTCAAATCCTCGGATACCTATCAGTATCGCAACTTCAACCAGTGAAGTACCCCAAACTCAGGTTTTAGGACAAGAGTGTTTGTCTTCTCCAACTACGAGCTTTCTTCGAATAAGAACTTCGAGTACTGCTCTTTTCACGATGCTATATGATTGCTTTGATCGCTTTGATAACTTTGATCACTTGAGAGTTTTTGTTCAAATCGTAATGCTCAACTTCAAATCTTCGGATATATATAAGTGTCGATCCTTGAGCATACTTCATAGTCGTTGCAAATATTATAACAAATCCGCCCGTTGGAGAGAGTGACTTCATTGTTTTTTTCTTTCTGAACGTTGCAAGGCTGGATTCCCATATTTTAATCCATCTTTCGACCGTTGTGAAGACTTGCATGTGATGCGCCGAAACTTTTGAATATAATAAGATTAAAGTCTTCAGTGGTAGGTCTGGATGAATTATTTAATTCATATCCTTTGCGGGAATCTCTCCAATTTGTCCCTTCACGCTTGCATATGGCTTTCCGTAAATATTAACTATTCAACTCATGCTGACGTGGACTTGGAGTACTTGGCTGATATCTTATAAGTCAAGCTGTCTGATGTCCAGTCAACTTCTCTGCCGATGACTTCTCTGATGTCCTGTTGAGACTTGCCTGATCAGATGACTTGTCTGAAGTCTTCTATCTTGATGAATTTTGACTTATCTGTTGGTCAGACTTCAGATGTCTTGGTCTGCTGATCACTTGACTGCAGTCTGATCAACCATCACTGATGAACTTTTGTTTCTGTGATTTAGACTTGATTGAGACTTCGGCTTTACTGCAGTGTTTGGTTTACACTTATCTGAAGTACTTATCTGTACTTTTGTACTTTGCCGATTTTGAGCCTAACTTAAATGGCCTATAGAAGATACTCATTTAGTTCTTCTTTACATTTTGCCAAGTATTTAACTTAATATAATTTGTCCTATGGAAGATACTAATCTGGTTCTTCCTTACCTTTTTGCCGAGTAATAAACATTTGAATTACAATAATGACATCATCAAAATCTAACAAGTATTCCTAACAAATTCCCCCTATTTTGATGATGGTACTCCATCAGTTAGCTTCCAAGTGATCTGTTGAATATGGTGATCTTTGAGCCACTTAGGAATATCTTCTTCTTCAGGGTCTGTTCCCCCTGTAGATTTGCTTTGGTGGATTTCCTCTCTCTCTGCATCAGCTTGGATCTGATCTCCTTGGTCTGCAACTGGATCAGCTACCGTCTTGTCATATGCAGGTTGGGATCTGGTCTGGTCTGCATATGAGTCTTTATCAGCTACAGTTTGGTCTTTATCAGCAGCAACTGGATCAGGTAGGTTTGGTGGTCCTGTCTGATCTGCAGTTGGGTCTTCATCGGCTCTGAGATGGGTCTTGAGTGAGTGCGGGTGAGTCCACCATTCATGTGTCATGGACAATGACTTCTTCTAGGGTTGCAGATTTGAGCTTATCCTCAATTAATTCCACTTGTTTCCTGTACCCAGTGGTAGATTCATCAAATACAACATGAGGTGTTTCCTCCACAACTAAGGTTCTTTTGTTAAAAACTCTATATGTCTTGCTTCTTTGTGAATATCTCATAAATAGACCGTCATCAGTTTTAGCATCAAAGGCATTTAATTGGGTTTTACCATTATTGTGGTTGAAACACTTACAATCAAAAATATGAAAATAAGCAACTGTAGGTGTTCTGCCATTCCAAACCTCATAGGGAGTTTTGCCATGTGTCCCTACTATCATACTCCTGTTCTGAGTGTGGCATGCTGTGTTGACAGCTTCAGTCTAGAACCTCTTGGGCAGATCTGCTTCTGCAATCATGGACCTGGCTGCTTCGTTTAAGGTTCTGTTTCTTCTTTCGGCAACACCATTCTGCTGGGGGTCCTGGCTGCAGAGAGCTCATGCTGGATTCCATTCTAATTGTTGTAATCAGTGATCGCCTTGTTGAGAAATTCTCCTCCTCTATCTGATCTGATCTTGATGATTGAGAGGGATTTCTCATTTTGGATCCTTCTCAGCAGCTTAGGTAACTTGGTCAAGGTTTCATTCTTCTTATACAGAAAGATAATCCATGTGAACCTTGAGTAGTCATCCACTACTACTAGAGCCTGCTTTCTCCCACTTGGAGTCCTTGGCTTGATAGGGCCAAATATATCCATATGAAGTAGATCTAAGATCCTTGATATGATAGTTGTAGGTTGAGCTGGCTTGAATGATGCTCTGGTCTGCTTTCCTTTCTGACATGCATCACAAAGAGCTTCCTTCTTGAATGCTTCTTCTGGAAGTCCTCTGACCAGCTTCTACGAACTAATTTTGTTGATGGCTTTGAAATTTAGATGACATAATCTTTTGTGCCACAGCCATCCATTCTCAGCTATTGTCTTGGATAGAAAACAGGTATTAGGGGTTCCTGTGTTCCAATCTATCATGTAGACGTCTCTCCTTCTGAATCCTTGTAGCTTCACCTCTCCAGATAGTATATCTATTACCATACATTTCCAAATGGTGAAGACCACTAGGTTTTTCTCATCACAGAACTGACTTATACTCAGGAGATTATACTTGAGCCCTTTGACATAATGAACTTTGGATATAGTGATATTTCCTCGGTGTAGCTCTCCAAAGCCTTTTGTTTGTCCTCTAGAGCTATCTCCAAAGGTTACATCTGGACCTCTTTCTTTGGTATAATTTATCAGCACCTTCTTGTTCCCGGTCATGTGCCTTGAGCATCCGGAGTCTACAAACCATTCTTCACCTCCAATGTTTGAATTTGTGGAGATGTGGTACTAGTCCTTCCACATTTTCTTCAATCAGACAAGCAGAGATTTAGGTACCCAAATCTGTGTGGGTCCTTGGGGGTTAGATGGTTCCCTGGAGAATCAATTTCTCCTTGGATTGTGAAAACTAGATTGATTGCCCCTATAAGGTGTGTAAGGTCTGGGTCTATATCCTCTGTTAGGATTGTGTACTGGCTATGCCTCATAAAACTGGTGGTGTGGGCCATGCCTAAATCTTGGCCGAGACCATTTGTTAAATCTTTGAGGTCTCCACACTTGTTCGTTTTGGAAATTAGGATAACCTTGAGGTTTCCATTTGCCCCTCCCATTTTGAAATCTGTTTTTGGGGAGTCTTTGATAATAGTGGGCATGTTATGCAGAATTGTTATGCCTTGGCCATTGCCTAGTCTCATGTCTAGGTGGCTTCCTTGTATACCTTGGCTGCAACCTAGACCTGTGACTTGTATGTTGCCTATTTTGAAATACAGGTTTGTATATTGGCTCAGCAGTTGAGACAATTGTTTCTCCCTTGATGAAAGTGGTTTTAGAACTAGAGGGAGTGTGTGGGTCATATCCAAGGCCTGATCTGGAATATAATGGCCTTTTATTTGTACACAATTCGTCCAGGGTTAGAGATGCCTTCAGGGAGGTTATTTCCTTCGCCTGATTTTTACTTAGCTGAGTCAGTTTTGCAAACTCAGCTTTGACATGAGCAAGTGCAACTGATTTTTCACTATTTAAAACAATTAATTGTTTTATCTCAGCTGTGGTATTATCAACCAGGTTTGTAGAGTGGTCTGTAGCCTGTTTTTCAAGATCAGCTTTGGTTTTATTAAATTCTAGGCTGAGTTTTTCAAAGTCATTTTTTAGCTACCCATTCTCATCTTGCAGTTGGGTCCTCTCGGCTGATACAGTTTGGTGTGCAGTTTTTAATCTCTCAAAATCTTTGAGAAGCTGATTTACAGACTCGTGTAAGTCCATGTCTTGTGACATGTCTGAGCTGTTATTATTTGAAACTGGGGGTTTAGATGTTACCTCTTCATCGGCTAGGTTGGCCATCAGACAATCATATTCTTCATCATCATCAGAGAAGAATCCGCTGCTTGATTCTACTCGCTCTTGGTCTTCTCCGATGAGGGCCTTCCTTCGATCTTCTTTTCTACTCACCTCCTTCTTGCTTTCATCTTTCTTGAGATCAGGACAGTCAATTTGGATGTGTCCTGTCTTGTGGCAATTATAACATTCCACCTTCCAGCTTCCAGATTTTTGATTTCTCCTGGGGTTCTCCTTATAATTCTTTTTTATTTGGAGTAATTCTTTCTGAAGTTGCTGAACCTTTGCATTATGAACGCCATTTCTTCCTCAAAATCAAATGGATTTGGAGGTTTTACATCAGGTAGGCTCTTGGCGGGGGACTCGGCTGCAAAGGCTATTCCCTTCTCTGCAGGCTCGGTAGATGACGAACTTGGAAGCTCAAACTCATAAGCCTTCACATCAGAGAACAGCTCTTGGATCTTTATTTTGTTAAGATCCTTGGATTCTATCATGGTCACTGCCTTCATACTCCATTCAGGATTGAGAGATCTTAAGACCTTCAGCGCCATGTCCCTATTCCCATATGATTTTCCCAGAGAGTTAATCTCATTGATGATTTCGGTGAACCTTGTCTCCACTTGGTCTATGGATTCGCCATTCTTCATTTTGAAGTTGTCAAATTTTTGAGTAGCAATTGACAACTTGTTTTCTTTTCTCAGCTCGGCTCCCTCACACATTAAGGCTAATGTGTCCCAGATTTCTTTGGCGTTTTTGCAGTTCTTTATCTTGACCATTGTTGATTTGTCAAGAGTTTGGTACAGCACGTCTCTGGCTCGGTTGTCAAGATTGGCCAGCTTTCTTTCTTCAGTGGTCAGCTCCGTCCTCTTCTTTAGGATCTTCTCTGGCTTCCCTGCTGCAATCTCCTCAGGAGTGTTGTCCTTCTCGAAGATGAAGGGACCGTCCTCTATGATGCACCACATGTCGTCATGGATTGAAGATAGGTGTGCCTGCATCCTTATCTTCCAAAGATCATACTCGTCAACTGAAAAAACAGGTAATCTAGAATGCATGTGTTCCATTTCTAAAATGAGCTTAAAATATATCCTCAATATATGGATCTAGTTCTTGAAATATTGAACCAACCACTCCGATACCACTTGTAGGTCACAAGTCGTCCAGGAATAAGTCTAGGGGGGTGAATAGACTTATTGAAACTCTTAAACTCTTTTCTTCGAAGAGTGATTTTCTCAGCTGATAGATATGCGGAAATCAGCTGATGACGAAAACAAAACGAAGCAATGGAACAGTAAAATATGAATGCAACAGTTAAGTGTGATCTTTGAAAGCGATAAAACACGCAGGCAATTTATAGTGGTCTCAGAGGTGGGGTAATCCTCTACTAATCCACTTTATCCAAACCAGTTGGAGATGAATCCACTATAATTCTCAACCAGTGATAAATATTACAGTGATTCTTTTACTTAGCTACAACAACTTCCCACAAATGGAAATCCCATCGTTGCAACTCCTCTTTGATTACCTAGCACCACTTGATTCTTCAAATCCTCGGATGCCTATCACTCTCGCAACTTCAACCAGTGAAGTATCCCGAACTCAGGTTTTAAGACAAAAGTGTTTGTATTCTCCAACTAAGAGCTTTCTTCAAATAAGAACTTCGAGTACTGCTCTTTTCACGATGCTATATGATTGCTTTGATAACTTTGATCGCTTGAGAGTTTTTGTTCGCATCGTACTGCTCAACTTCAAATCTTCGGATATATAAGTGTCGATCCTTGAGCATACTTCATAGCCATTGAAAATCTTGTAACAAATGACATCATTGTTTTTTTATTTTTCTGAACGTTGCAAGGCTGGATTCCCATATTTTAATCCATCTTTCGACCGTTGTGAAGACTTGCATGTGAGGCGACGAATCTTTTAAATATAATAAGATTAAAGTCTTCAGTGGTAGGTTTGGATGAATTATTTAATTCATATCCTTTGCGGGAATCTCTCCAATTTGTCCCTTCATGCTTGCATGTGGCTTTCCGTAAATATTGACTATTCAACGCATGTTGACGTGGACTTGGAGTACATGGCTGATCTCTTATAAGTCAAGCTGTCTGATATCTAGTCAACTTCTCTGTAGTTTGGACTTCTCTGCCGATGACTTCTCTGATGTCCTGTTGAGACTTGCCTGATCAGATGACTTGTCTGAAGTCTTCTATCTTGATGAATTTTGACTTATCTGTTGGTCAGACTTCAGATGTCTTGGTCTGCTGCTCACTTGACTGCAGTCTGGTCAACCATCACTGATGAACTTTTGTTTCTCTGATTTAGACTTGACTGAGACTTCGGCTTTACTGCAGTGTTTGGTTTACACTTCTCTGAAGTTCTTATTTGTACTTTTGTACTTAGCCGATTTTGAGCCTAACTTAAATGGCCTATAGAAGATACTCATTTGGTTCTTCTTTACATTTTTCCAAGCATTTAACTTAACATAATTTGGCATATGGAAAATACTCATCTGGTTCTTTCTTATATTTTTGCCGAGTAATAAACATTTGAAAATAATGACATCATCAAAATCTAACAAGTATTCCTAACACCTGTAGATGTGAATGGCCTATAAATAGGCATGCATTCCTTTTCATCTGCACAAGTAATTTTCGAAACTCTGGCATACAGCATAAAGCATACAGTTCGTAGTTCATAGTAACAGCTTCGTCCTCACCTTGTTCAAGTTCGCCGGAGCTCGTAGGTCTTGTGGTGCTACTGTTAGGAATAGTGCCCTAGGACATTCGATGTGCCTAGATTTTTAATTGTCAAAATAAAGTTATTTGATATCATTTACTTCTCGTTGATTATTATAATGTGTGCATGTTTTAATATTATAATAATCGCATAATAGTTATTCACGAATAATAAGATTATTTAAATATCCCTAGTACAATCACGTTGAGTAGAGACTCAAGTGATTAATATACTAGTATAAGTTTTATTGATAATCATCGGATGATTATGGGTATGGTACGGATCAATCTTATAGGTATTGGTTGGAGAACTAATACTGGACAAACCCGCATTGAGATCACTGCATGGAAATGTCATAAGTGAATCTCAATATAACAGTATGTCAATAAATCCATGAACCTGAGATTATCATAGAGTCCAACATGATAACTGCTATGCCTTGACGTAATCCAACGTCATCTAAAACATGGTGATCATAAAGGTTAGCGATCGGGATTAGTGGGAGTCATGTAGAGGGCAATGAATAATCAAGATGGGGATTTGTCCCTCTTTAGTGAGAGAGAGATATCTGCTGGGACCCTCGATAAGTAGGACGGAAGGAAATGCATGGACATGCTCAAATGAAGAGTCATTTAATTCAATCAGTCTACTTAAGATCGAGAAAGCATTTGAACATAAATAAGTATGACAGACTCCATGACTTAGTTCAAATATGATATCGCGCGACAAAGGGATTTGACACGTTAAAAGGTTTAATGGACTATTAACTTATATTGTTTGGGTAATCATAATGTCTTGCTAGAGGCCGCTTATGATTTATTATTTAATAAGGTATTAAATAATTGCCAACATAATATAAGTATTTGGGTTGCACGTACGACAATTATAGACAAGTAGGAATAAATATCAATTGGAATAATAAATATAATATTGGATATTATATTTATTAGGAGATTCAATAATAAGTAATATATAATATTGGATATTATATATATTGTATTATTTAATAAGATGAGGGGTAACTAAGAAAATACTAGATTCTTGAATCTAGGCTTTACTTAGTATAAATATAACGTCTTGGACAAGAGTTGGCAACAAGAAAAAAAAGGGAAAAATCGCCCCCCCCCCCAAGAAAGAAAGAAAAATCGGCCTCTTCCTCTTATAGTAGGAGAACGATGTTGGTCATATAATCTTCTTCCCTTAGTTGATCTTGATCGATAGTACAATCCTTTTAGTAAGAAATTTGTATTGTACTATTTATCAATATTATTCGTAAGGATCTAACAATCCGGCTTGTGGAATTGTTCGTGTGTGGATCACCCAGAGAGGAAGGAGATATTTATCTGCTTCTAGTCCGGATTTAGATTTATTCGTCGGATTAAGGTAATTCGATTAATACTTTAATCAAACAATTAAATTACTGCATGAGATCCTAAATTGAGTATTTCTTATTATTTCTTCCGCTGCGTTTTTACTCTTGATTGATGTAATCGATGCATTGAAAACCCAACAGTGGTATCGAAGCCAACTTGCATGTAATTTAATTGTTTGTGTAGAACATATTTATGTGTAAATTATGTTCTTGATTATGTTTATAAAATATAGATTTTATAAAATAATATTTCTGATTTTATTTGATTAAATCGGATCGCAAAAAAAATTGTACTGTTTTTGATATTTTTTGTACTGTTAAAACCCAGAAACTGTCTAGAAATGGGCCGCGAATCGGGCCGACCCGCGGGTCTGGGCTAGGGTTACTGGATGACCGAACTGGGCCGACCCGCGCCGGTGGCCCTGTGCGAAAATAGGCAATAAATGGCGCAAAATGTTCCGCGTCCCAAGTTTTGAACACGGATGGTCGGGGGTGTTGTTCATCCCTCCGGCCAGTGCGCTGCCTTCTTTGTTTTGTTCAATGCAGGCGCTAGATATTATATATATGTTATCTGGCAGCTTTAAATTGTTTATGTGATAATTATTTATGGTATGTGTATATGATGTATGGCATGACCATAAATTGACCAATGTGATTGGATAATTTATTTCCTTATGGGTTGATTTTACGGTCTGCGTGTCGTTTAATTATATTTAGTTTTACGGCCTGCATGTCGTTTAATTATATTTGGTTTTACGGCCTGCGAGTCATCTATTTAAATTATTTATTATTTATGGTCTGCGTGTCGTTTGCACCTCTTGTAATTTAATTTACTAGTGTACTGTTAAATTTCATTAATGTAATGAAGACAAGAAGGACGAGAATGACGAACTCGATGAGCCAATTGATCGCGTATGACGTTCCAATGAGTTGGAAATGGAGACCAATTGCAACCTTTTAGTTTGATACTTGTGATTTTCAGGTTGGCTCATGGAAATCACGTTAGGAATTATGGTAATGCTATACACGGTCCTATGCTTTTTATTGTCAAGTGATGCGATGTTTGTTTAAATTTATGCATGTATGTGATGCTATGTATGTTTAGATGTATGTTAGCAAATATAGACATTAACATAGGATAAAATCCCTCGTTAAATTTTAAATGACGTTCATTTGTAAAAAACACCTATCAAGACTTCAATCATCTTGAGTGGGTCATGCCAAAGCTGGGCGCTCGGATTATCTTAGTAAGGTAGGATGGGTAATGGTGATACCTATGTGTTTTAATGAACTAAGAATTCAAAAGAGTTTTGAACCTTAAGGCATAAGATGGGATTATAACATGCTTGGGCATAAGATGCCAAATCCCATGAATATAATCTAAGAGTTATATATAATGTAATAGATAAAGAGTTATCCACCGAAAGTAGCTCAATTCTAGGCGTCATGCCAATGCTGAGTTTAGGATTGTGCAAAATCGGATCTTAGCCTACTAAAATTATAAATGTTGTAAAATTGAGGGTATTGTGTTTAGTGGGAGTATTTTTCGAGGAATAAAATAGTGTGACTAAATACTTTGCATATTCAATTTTGTAGATAATATAGAATGGCATCAAACAACACGTCCACCATTTCACTGTGATCAGTCCTTGAGAAGGACAAGCTCAAAGAAAACGGCAGCAACTATCTGGATTGGATCCGGAGCTTGAGAATAGTTCTCAAGCAAGAAAGAAAGCTGTATATTCTTGAGGAAGAAATTCCTGATGAGCCAGCTGACAATGCAAACAAAGCAGCAAAAGACAAATGGAAGAAACATTATGATGATTCCACTGATGTCAGTTGTCTTATGTTGGCTACCATTTGTCCAGAACATCAGAAGAATCTGGAGGATATGGAGGCTTATGAGCTGAATGCTCACCTCAAGGAAACTTTCTCGAAACATGTTAGGCAAAAGAGGTATGAGACCTTTCAAGCTTATATGCTTGCAAGATGGTTGAGGGGACATCTGTCAGTGCTCATGTACTCAAGATGAAAGGATATATTGATCATCTTGAAAGACTTGGTATTCCACTTTCTAAGGAGCACTTCACGGATGTGATACTAAATTCATTGCTCGAAAGTTTCGGTTAGTTCATTATGAACTATAATATGAATGAGATGGAGAAGTCCATTGCTGAGCTGCATGGGATGCTTAAAACGGCTGAGCAGAATATTAAGAAGAAACCAAGTCATGTACTGATGGTCAGCAAAGGGAAGTCCTTTAAGAACAAAGGTAAGGCCAAGGGTAAGGCAAAAATTGCCAAATCTAAATACCCTACTAGGACGATTTTCAAGGCTAAATCTCCCAAAGATGGAAATTACCATCATTGCAATAAACCAGGACACTGGAAAAGAAATTGCAAGATTTACTTGGAAGAGCTAAAGCCTACCAAGGGTAGTGAGACTGCCACAGGTATATTTGTTATAGAAGTTAATTTATCTACTTCTAACTCATGGGTATTAGATACTAGATGTAGATCTCACATTTGTACAAATGTGTAGGGGTTGAGAAGCAGTAGAGAACTGAAGAAAGGGGAAGTAGATCTAAGAGTCGGTAATGGAGCAAGAGTTGCTGCACTAGCCGTAGGAACTTATGATCTAGTTTTACCCAATGGGCTTTTGTTAGTTTTGAACAATTGCTATTATGTTCCTGCTATGAATAGGATTATTATTTCAGTTTCTACATTAGATTGTGAAGATTACAATTTTCTTATTAAGAATAAGATTATTCGTATTTTCTTTGATGACTTGCTTTATGGTACTGCAAAGTTATATACCGGACTTTACAATATTGATGTAGATGAGTCCAACACTTTGGAAGTCTATAACATTGCATCCAAGAAACCTAAGCTCAATGATTCTAATCTGACTTACTTATGGCATTGTCGACTTGGTCACATAAACGAGAAATGCATTTATAAACTCCATAATGATGGACTTTTAGACTCTTTTGACTATGAATCATATGGGACATGCGAATCTTGTTTATTGGGCAAGATGACGAAGAATCCTTTCACCGGTCATGGAGAAAGGGCTAGTGATCTATTAAGCCTAATACATACTGATGTATGCGGACCTCTTAGCACTCATGCCAGAGGCGGATACCAATACTTCATTACATTTACCGATGATTATAGCCAATATGGATATGTTTATCTTATGAAGTATAAACATGAATCATTTGAAATGTTCAAAATATTCCAGAATGAAGTACAGAATCAACTTGGCAAGATAATTAAAGACCTTCGATCGGATCGAGGTGGTGAATACTTGAGCCAAGAGTTCGATGATCATCTTAAGAGTTGTGGAATTATTTCACAACTTACTCCTCCCGGAACACCTCAGCATAACGGAGTGTCCGAGAAGAGGAATCGAACTTTATTAGATATGGTTTGATCCATGATGAGTCGAACAGAGCTTCCATTATCATTTTAGGGCCACGTCTTAGAAACAGCAGCATTCACCCTTAACCGTATTCCATCTAAAGCAGTTGAAAAGACACCATTTGAGAAATGGATTGGTAAGAGACCAAACTTGTCTTTTCTAAAGATCTGGGGTTGCGAATCATTCGTAAGGCGCCAAGTGTTTGAGAAACTAGCAGCCAAATCTTAAAGACATTTATTTGTGGGATATCCTAAGGAAACTAAAGGATATTACTTTTATAAGCCCACAGAGAACAAAGTGTTTGTTGCTCAAAATGTTGTATTCTTAGAAAGGGAATTTATTTCCAAAAGAGACGGTGGGGGAAGAGTAATTCTCGAGGAAACTCGAGAACCACAAGAAGACACCGCTTCACCGATGGAAATCAAACAAGCTCAATAATCAGGTGAAGAGCCCATTCAAAGTACACAAGTCCCACGCAGATCTGATAGGATGCGACATGAACCTGAGAGATATGGTTATCTCGTAACAGAGAATGATTATGCATCGCTCATAGATGATGAGCCTAGTACCTATACAGAAGCTGCTTCAGGACCAGAGTCCGAGGAATGGCTAGAAGACATGAAGTCAGAGATGCAGTTCATGTATGATAATCAAGTTTGGAACTTGATAGATCCACCTGAGGGTGTTAAAGCCATTGGGTGGAAATAGGTCTATAAAAAAAAGAAAGACATGGATGATAATCTGCAAGCCTATAAAGCTAGACTAGTAGCAAAAGGTTATAGACAGATTCATGGTGTTGCCTATGATGAGACCTTTTCGCCAGTAGTCATGCTTAAATCAATTAGAATTTTATTTGCCATTGCCGCATACTATGATTATGAAATATGGCAAATGGATGTCAAAACAGCATTCCTTAATGGAAACTTACTCAAGGATGTATACATGACACAACCTGAAGGTTTTGTTCATCCAGAAAATTCTAAAAAGGTTTGCAAGCTTCAAAGATCTATTTATGGGTTAAGCAGACTTCTCGGAGCTGGAATCTTCATTTTGATGAAACTATCAAAGAGTTTGGGTTCATTCAAAATGAAGATGAACCATGTGTGTACAATAAGGTTAGTGGGAGAATAGTTGTTTTCTTAGTCTTATATGTAGATGACATATTACTCATTGGAAATGATATTCCCACCTTGCAGACAGTTAAGACTTGGTTAGAAAGTTGTTTCTCAATGAAAGACTTAGGAGAAGCTGCTTACATTCTCGGGATAAAGATCTATAGAGATAGATCAAAGAGATTGATTGGTCTGAGTCAATGTACCTACATTAATAAAATATTGAAGAAGTTCAATATGCAAGACTCCAAGAAAGGACTCTTGCCAATGTCACATGACATTCATCTGAGTGAGACTCAGAGTCCGTCAACTCCTGATGAGCGAGCCCGCATGAGAAAGATACCATACGCTTCGGCCATTGGATCGATCATGTATGCCATGATTTGTACTCGACCAGATGTATCGTTTGCCCTTAGTATGACAAGTCGATACCAATCGAATCCAGGTGAAAGTCACTGGACAATAGTGAAAACCATCCCAAAGTACTTAAGAAGAACTAAGGATGCATTCCAAATACATGGAGGTGTAGGAAACGAGCTGGCTGTAAATAGTTATGCCGATGCAAGTTTAAAAACCGATGGAGATGATTTAAGATCGCAGATGGTTTTGTGTTTTGTTTAAAATGAAGATGCTGTGAATTGGAAATGTTCCAAGTAAACACGCTCATAGATTCTATAACTTAAAACTGAGTACCTAGCAGCATCGGATGCAGCCAAGGATAATATGTGGAACCTTTTAGGTCCTATAAGTCTTTACTGTGACAATAATAGTGCTATTGCGTGAGCTAAAGAGTCATGGACCGATCATAATTCCAAACATATACTCAGGAAATATCACCTAGTCAGAGAGATCGTAAGACGAGGAGATATTTCAATATGAAAAGTAACAATGGAAGAGAACATTGCAGATCCACTTACCAAGCCTCTCTCACAAGGAAAGCATATTGAGCATGCTAGAGTGATAGGACTAAATATCAGGAATGAATGGCCCTAGTGCAAGTGGGAGATTGTTGGTAATAGTACCCTAGAACTTTCGATGTGCCTAGATTTGTAATTGTCATATTTAAATAAAGTTATTTGATATCATTTATTTCTCATTGATTATTATAATATGTGCATGTTTTAATATTATAATAATCGAATAATAGTTATTCATGAATAATAAGATTATTCAAATGTCCCTGGTACAATGGCGTTGAGTAGAAACTCAAGTGATTAATATACTAGTATAAGTTTGATTAATAATCATAGGATGATTATGGGTATGGTACGGATCAATCTTATGGGTATTGGTTGGAGAACTAATACTGGATAGACCCGCATTGAGATCACTGCATGGAAATGTCATAAGGGAATCTCAATATAACAGTATGTCAATAAATCCTTGAACCTGAGATTATCATAGAGTCCAACATGATAACTGCTATGCCTTGACGTAATCCAACGTCATCTGAAATATGGTGATCATAAAGGTTAGCGATCGGGATTAGTGGGAGTCATATAGAGGGCAATGAATAATCAAGATGGGGATTTGTCCCTCTCTTTAGTGAGAGAGCTAGGCCCCTCGATAAGTAGGACTGAAGGAAATGCATGGCCATGCTCAAATGAAGAGTCATTTGATTCAATCAGTCTACTTAAGATAGAGAAAGCATTTGAACATAAATAAGTATGACAGACGCCATGACTTAGTTCAAATATGATATCGCGCGACAAAGAGATTTGACACGTTAGAAGGTTTAATGGACTATTAACTTATATTATTTGGGTAATCATAATGTCTTGCTAGAGGCCCCTTATGATTTATTATTTAATAAGGTATTAAATAATTGCCAATATAATATAAGCCTTTGGGTCGCACAATTATAGACAATTAGGAATAAATATCAACTCGGTATAATAAATATAATATTGGATATTATATTTATAAGGAGATTAAATAATAAGTAATATATAATATTGGATATTTTATATATTATATTATTTAATAAGATGAGGGGTAACTAAGCAAATACTAGATTCTTGAATCTAGGGTTTACTTAGTATAAATATAAGATCTTGGAAAGAGTTTTCAACAAGAAAAAAAAAGGGAAAAATCGCCCCCTCCCCCCCCCCCAAGAAAGAAATAACAATCGGCCTCTTCCTCTTATAGTAGGAGAACGACGTCGGTCATCTAATCTTCTTCCCTTAGTTGATATTGATCGATAGTAAAATCCTTCTAGTAAGGAATTTGTGTTGTACTATTTATCAATATTATTCGAAAGGATCTCGCAATCCGGCTTGTGGAATTGTTCGTGTGTAGATCACCCAGAAAGAAAGGGGATATTCATCTGCTTCTAGTCCTGATTTAGATTTATTCATCGGAATAAGGTAATTTGATTAACCCTTTAATCAAACAATTAATTTACTGCATGAGATCCTAAATTGGATTTTCTTATTATTTCTTCCGTTGCGTTTCTACTCTTGATTGATGTATTCGATGCATAGAAATCCCAACAGCTACTACCTTCGAGACGCTGCCGTTTTATCTTTGGGGGCGATACGTTAGAACCGAGAGCACTACTGGGACGTATTTTGTCTTGCGGATAGAGGATTCCTCGACTCGGCATTAGTTTATGGTTTTATAATTTATTTTCTTGTATTTTCAATTCTGTTTCGAGTTTTGTATTTTCATTTCCGTACGAGTTTGTAATTTTTCGAGTTGTAATTTTTGTCTCCAGTTGTAATTTAATTTTCCGCCCCTTTACCATTTTCTATTTGCCTGTGTCGTTTTAGTATACTTATCCTATAAACCGTGTAAGCACCAAGCTAACAGGAGACCATTCAATTGTTGTATTTACAACAACTTAACCTTAGACTTCCGTTATGCAAAAAACTTCGAAAAATGATACAACTTATTCAACCCCCTTCTAAGCTGTTTATACTGTATTCTGTGGCCAACACCAAGCACTACTAACCAAGGACCCACAGAATATTGAGGACCTAAATCTACTTAAATTTGTTTACGTGATATCAATGAGGAGGACAACTGGTACTTTGACAGCGGATTTTCTCGGCACAAGACAGGACATATCAAAAACCTGACAAATTACGTAAAAGGACATGGTCCAAGGTTCGATTCAGTGACAAATTTAAAAGAAGGGAAAGGAATACTACTTGTAGGAAAATTCACAGTCACTGATGTAGCCTACGTAGAAAGACTATGATACAACCTTTTAAGTGTTAGCCAGTTATGTGACAAATAGTTCTCGGTTAAATTATTAGGAGGACACTTAGGGTGAATGACATAAATAACAAGCAAAACAATTTCCCAAGACGTTTCAAGATCCGTCTTATTTTACTACGATTACTAGGAAAATTATGATCTTCTGGTAGCATTTTCCTCTGAGTTCTAAATAATCATCCACAAAATTTGGTCGATATCTTGTTCTCCATCTTTACCCTAGGTGAGGTGGGGTGTTTTTAATTTGTGATTGTTCCGGGAATTATGATTCTATCCTTTTCTTGTATGTGTCTTGCCTAATATTGTTTATAGTAGGATACATAGATTTAAGGGTTCTAGATCTTTCTAGAGGTAGTACGATTCCATTAGGTGTGTCACCTTAATTAGGAATCCTATGTATGGAAAGACTCTCATTGTAAAGCCTACATAAAGGCCCCCTCTATCAGTGTTATGATAAGAATGGACTGCGTTACTGATCCATCCTTACTGCTTCTTTACGATCTCCTGGTACACATTATCAGCACATAGCTACAAATTTTTTTATGAATTTCGAAAGAAAAAAGAAAAAAAATCAGCTGAAACCCTAGCCAACACCCCCTCCCCCCGCGCGCGTGCACACTGACCGCTACCGCCATTACTACCGAAGTGTTAGGAATGCCCTAGGACATTCGATGTGCCTAGATTTGTAATTGTCATATTTAAATAAAGTTATTTGATATCATTTATTTCTCGTTGATTATTATAATGTGTGCATGTTTTAATATTATAATAATCAAATAATGGTTATTCACGAATAATAAGATTATTCGAATGTCCCTGTACTAATCACATAGAGTGGAGACTCAAGTGATTAATATACTAGTATAAGTTTGATTGATAATCATTGGATGGATGATTATGCATATGGTACGGATTAAACTTATGGGTATTGGTTGGAGAACACAATACTGGACAGACCCGCATTGAGATCACTGCATGGAAATGTCATAAGTGAATCTCAATATAACAATATGTCAATAAATCCTTGAACCTGAGATTATCATAGAGTCTAACATGATAAGTGTTATGCCTTGACGTAATCCAACGTCATCAGAAATATGGTGATCATAAAGGTTAGCGATCGGGATTAGTGGGAATCATGTAGAGGGCAACGAATAATCAAGATGGGGATTTGTCCCTCTCTTTAGGGAAAGAGATATCTGCTGGGCCCCTCGATAAGTAGGACTGAAGGAAATACATGGTCATGCTCAAATGAAAAGTCATTTGATTCAATTAGTCTACTTAAGATCGAGAAAGCATTTGAACATAATAAGTATGACAATTTCCATGACTTAGTTCAAATATGATATCGCGCGATAAAGGAATTTGACACGTTAATGGTTTAATGGACTATAAACTTATATTATTTGGGTAGTCATAATGTCTTGCTAGAGACCGCTTATGGCTTATTATTTAATAAGGTATGAAATAATTGCCAACATAATAAAGCATTTTGGGTCACACACACGACAACTGAAGACAAGCAAGAATAATTAATAGATATAATATTGGCTATTATATTTATTAAAGAAATTAAATAATGAGTAATATATAATATAGGAGGTTATATATTATATTACTTAATTATATCAACTGAGAAAGATAATTATGATATTAGATATTATGTTTATTAGAGGACTAAATAATAAGTAATATATAAAATATAAGATGTTACATGTATTGTATTATTTAATAAGTTGAGGGGCAACTAAGCAAATACTAGAGTTTGACTCTAGGGTTTACTTAATATAAATAAAGGGTCTTGGGCAAGGAGTTGTCATAAGTTAAAACTACACAACCCTAATTGTGTAAGGAGAATATCGACCCCCCCTTAAGAAAATCGGCCGAATTATTTCTATCCGAGAATCCCATTTCGGCCATCTCCGTCTTCTTCCCATAGTTGATTTTGATCAACAGTACAAATTCTTCTAGCAAGGAATTATCTATTGTACTGTTTATCAACATTGTTTGTAAGGATCTAGCTGATGGGATTCCACAGAAAATAAACGCAGCGGAAGAATAAACGGAATCCCAAAGAGGATCGATCAAGTAACATATATACGAAAATAAAAATACGAAGATCAAGGAATCAAAGTCCCATACCTATGATATCTCTGAAAAACCTTCGTATGATGATGACGATGATGATGATGGTGATGATGATGAAGAGCCCTTCGTTCCAAGCACCTAAAGCAAGGTGCCTCTACTTCACACGCCGGAACTTGATGGAAAAATCTACAAGCTTCCTTTCTTCAAGAATGCGGCTAGGGAAGCTTGTAGGAATTTTCTCTCTCAATGTATTCTCTTATATCTTGTCTCTAAGATCAAGATGAAGTTATCAACCTTACTCTCTCAAATTCGTGATTTTGAGTTCAAGGGAGAAGAAGGAGTACTCTCTCTATTTTAAAGACTTTTATTTATAAAAAAATGAAAGTCTACCTTTAACACATAATTGAGGGTATCAAATCACCTCACATATGTCACCTAGTGACATAAAATAAGTATAAAAGAGACAAGAGAGGGAGGGGGGCGGCCTTAAGGGAAATTTCCAAGAAGACGGGTCGAATTTACTCGGCCCGTGTATTGGATGTTCGTCAAAACGAATCCCTCGTGTACCGGATGTTCGTCAAACGAATCCATTTTATTTCCAATGTGTTTGGACTAATTAATTAATCCAATTAATTAATTATATCAAACACAAATATATATTTCTCTAAGAAATATAATTTATGAATTAAAGTAATCACCCAGTAACCTACTTACAATTCATAAGACCGCTATTTGATTTATCCGATAAATCAAAATTAGATATCTAATATCTAATATTATAAGAGAGATAATTAATTCACATTTATCCATCAATGATCCTATTGCGCGACTCCGTAGGTTCGTCTCAGCCGGCATTGGGAGGAACCAATGAGTGCGGGCAGCACTTAGCCAGCCTAGCGGGTCGCACTGTAAATCCCGACTGAGAACGAATGAACGAATCATTCCAGAACCACTATGTCATGAATACCATATATGTATAAACCCTTCATCAGATGCCCCGGTCAAGTCTTCGGGTCACGGTAAAGTCAAACCCTAGTGTTGACTAGACTCTATACATGTGTTAATGCAAATCAAGACCGACTGATTAATAGTGTATCTAATACGAATATATCAGAATGCTTTGGCCAAAGACTTATGATCTTAGTTGCCATTAACCGTATAGGACATTCGCCTGCTCACTAACAGGAGATAGAATCCTTTCTTGGCGTACAGTAAAGACTGCTACCTGCCCGTATAGTCTGCACTTCGAGATCGACTCAACAATTAAGCAAATGAGTCTAACTAGTCTAATGACAAACTAAACGTCACAGGCTTATCTTCTACTGAACCCTCAAGTCAAAGGTACACGTATACTATCACAACCTTTCGATTCGTCATCGACTCTCCGAGAGTGAATACTGTGTGACTGAATCGAGTATGAGTCGTGTTCGAGTATACTGGTCCCACCAATATACTTATAACTATGCTATCAAGACGTGCACACGTCCTAGCATCAGTTATACAAGGTTTATTAAAACTTAATGTCCTGTTAAGTTTTATCGACTTGCGAACTAGTTAAGCATTCGAGCTCTAAACACTTCTAGTGCCTATCTCCTTATCTCCATAAGAAGTAGAATGTTCACTCTCAAATGCAAGGACTATTATTCTATATACCAAATCACAATGCCAGTGATATACAATAATATAGAAATAATAATTGTCTTATTAAATATAATAATCATAATTACAATACAATTGCTCTCACTCTCTCATCCTCTGAGTGGCATTCGAGGGCATATTCCTAACAATCTCCCACTTGCACTCAATGCCACAAACTATGGTATCTAATACCCATACTCTCCAGATGTCTCTCTAAGACCTTCTGAGATAGTGGCTTGGTAAGCGGATCAGCAACGTTATTTCCTGTGTCTACTCTCTGCAGTGTAACATTCCTATCCCGAACCATTTCTCTAACAAAATGATATTTTCTCGCAATATGTTTGGTGTTGTGGTGAGCCCTAGGCTCCTTAGCTGTCTGCAATGACTCCGTCGTTGTCACAAAAGCGAGGTCACAGCTTCTGCGTTAGGAACCACTTGAAGTTCCTCAGTGAACTTCTTTATCCAAAAAGCTTCTTTAGCAGCCTCCGTGGCTGCCTGATATTCGGCTTGACATGTAGAGATAGCAGTCGAACTTTACTTGGAACTTCTCCAAGAAACTGCCCCACTATTCAGCGTAAAGATATACCCTGATGTGGACATCTGAGCATCCATGTCCCCTGAAAAATCTGAGTCTGTATAACCCATCACTCTTAGGTCTCCACCGCCGTATGTAAGAACCAAGTCTTTAGTCCTCCTTAGGTACTTAAGAATGTTCTTTCTGACGATCCAATGTTCACCTTACTGGATTTGGTAAACAGACTTACTACACTCACAACATAGGCAATGTCCGGTCTAGTGCACATCATACCATACATGAGGCTACCTACTGCCGAAGCATAGGGCACCTTACTCATTTCCTTTCCGTCTTCCTCACTTTGAGGACACATCTCTAGGGAAAGTTTTGCACCATGTTGCATAGGAAGGAACCCTCTTTTAGAATCTCTAATCCTAAATCGCTTCAGGATTTTTTTTATATAGAGGGCTTGGTTTTGGGAAAGACCTAACACTCTTTTCGCTCTATCCCGGTAGAGACGAATACCCTCCCAAGTCTTTCATTAAGAACTCTTTAGAAAGCCAAGCTTTCACAGAACTGAGCATTCCTATGTCATTTCCTATAAGTAGAATGTCATCTACATATAGTATTAAGAACGCAATTTTGCTCCCACTAACCTTCTTGTAAATACAGGGCTCTTCTTCGTTTTGGACAAAATCAAACTCTTTGACTGTCTCGTTAAAATAAAGATTCCAACTCCGTGAAGATTGCTTCAGTCCATAAATGGCACGCTGAAGTTTGCATACTTTATGAATATTGGTTTGAGATATGAATCCCTTAGGCTGTTCCATGTAAATCTCCTCCTCGAGGAATCCATTTAGGAATGCCGTTTTCACATACATTTGCCATATTTCATAATCTAAGTGGGCTGCTATAGCAAGCATCATGAGAATAGACTTAATCATAGCTACAGGCGAGAAGGTCTCGAAGTAATCGATTCCTTCTCTCTGGGAATAACCCTTTCTCACAAGCCTGGCCTTATAGGTATCAACCTTGCCATCTCCATCAGTCTTTCTCTTATAGATCCATTTGTTTCCAATAGGCACTATGCCTTTAGGACGATCTACTAAAGTCCAGACCTGATTAGCATGCATTGAGTCTATCTCAGCTTCCATAGCTTCTTGCCACTTGGTGGAGTCAACGTCTACCATCGCTTGGTCGTATGTAGAAGGATCATTCTCTTGACCACTTTCTGTCATCTCATGGACACCCAGTTCCTCTTGATGCAGATAGCCATACCTCTCAGGTATTTGAGAAATTCTACTAGACTTGCGAGGTTGTGTTTGTATTTAAGAAGGTAGGGTTCTAATATCTTTCATAGGTGTCTCATTTGGTGTTTCTTTTATTTCTTCCAAAGAAATATTTCTACCTGCCCCTCCTTTCTGAATAAACTGATCTTCCAGGAAGTGTGCTTGTATAGCAACGATGATCTTCGTGCATGTAGAATAGATATCCCATGGAATCCCTTGGATATCCTATGAAACGACCTTTCACAGACCTAGTTTCCAATTTCTCTACTTTAGTCTTCTTGACATAAGCAGGGCATCCCCAAATCCTAATGTGATTAAGACTTGGTTTCCTACCTCTCCACATCTCATGGGGAGTCTTAGGAACGGATTTGGAAGGACATCTGTTCAAGATATGCACAGCAGTAAGGAGCGCGTAACCACACAGATAAATCGGTAGATCAGTATAGTTAAGCATGGAGCGAACCATGTCCAACAAGGTTCGGTTCCTTCTTTTTGATACACCATTTAATTGTGGAGTAGCTGGAGGAGTGAATTGTGACACTATTCCTAGTTATTATAAGAACTCATAAAATTCGGTACTCATGTACTCACCACCCCGGTCTAACCGAAGAGTCTTAACACGGTTACCTGTTTGATTTTCAACTAGGGCTTTAAATTCCTTGAATTTATCAAAAGCTTCAGACTTATGTTTCATTAAGTACACGAATCCATACCTGGTATGGTCATCAGTGAATGTAATGAAATACTAAAAGCCGTCTCGTGCCACTTCAAAAGGGCCACAGACGTCGGTATGGATCAATCCAAGTTTTTCAGCAGCTCTTTCAAAAGTCCCTGCGAAGGGTAACTTAGTCATTTTGCCTTGAAGGCAAGATTCACAAGTTGGATAGGGATCTGATCCCAATGGACCCGTAAGCCCATCTTTCTCCATTTTATGAACCTTGGTCTGACTGATATGACCAATTCTAAGATGACACTTAAGTGCTTGGTTCATTTCATCCCTACCACGCTTCCTAGTTATAGTGTTCACAGTTGTTTTATTCTTTAAATTTAAATGGTATAAACCATTTAATAATGTAGCAGTACCAACCAATTTATTTCTGAAATAAATACGACAGGACCCATCTCCAATAAAGAAGTGAAATCCCTTTCGGTCCATGACCGGAATTGATACAATATTCTTGTGCCCCTTGGGCAAAACAAGTACATCATCTAAAGTAAGAATAAAACCAGATTCTATATCCAACATAAGGGATCCGATATCAGAAGCCTCGACACTATGCCCACTTCCGACGGTGACCATCACCTCCCCTGAATCCAGCTTCCTACTTCGTTCCAGATCCTGATTCATTATACAAATGTGAGAACTCGCACCGGAATCAAGTATCCAAGAAGTAGAATATACAGTTACAGAACAATTTGTTTCTAAAACCAGTAGTTCCGTACCTGAAGGCGCATTACGGTCAAGATTTAGACAGTACCTCTTCCAGTGGCCTAGCTCACCGCAGTTGAGGCATACATCCGTTTTCTTGGCCCCTTTTCTCTTTTGAACCATTGGGGCCTTGCCCCTTCCCTTGTGGATCTTGGCTATCGGACCTAACTGCTTCTTGTTCTTTTTCTTCTTATTCTTGGACTTCCAAGTCCTAGAAGAAATCACAAGTGCAGCTTCCTTTCCCTTTGTCTTTATCTGAGACTGGGCAGTCGTCAGTTTGTTCATTAGCCCAGCTAAGTTACATGCAATCTCATTACAGTTGAAGTTCATGACAAATTGGGAAAAGGAGTCAGGAAGTGACTACAGGATAAGGTCAGTTTGGAGAGATGCATGCATCTGAAAATCAAGAGCTTCCAATCTCTCAATCATCGAGATCATCTTGAGGACATGGTCCCCAACCCTCTCTCCTTCCTTCATCCTGGCGCCGAATAATTGCTTCGATATCTCATATCTAGCAGTCCGGCTATGCTCACCATAGAGCTCAGCCAGGTGCGCTAAGATGGATCGCGAAGACGTCATCTTTTCATGGGCACGTTGAAGCTCATTGGTCATTGAGCCTAACATGTACCCTCGCACTCTTATGTCATCTTTTACCCATTTCTCATGGGCATCGACATCTTCCTGATTGGCTCGGGTTCTTGTAGGAGCCGCTGGGATGTCCGCCTCCAAGACGTATCCCAGCATTTCCATAGTTAGGACAATCCTCAAGTTCCGAAGCCAGTCCACATAGTTCGGACCAGTCAGGACGTTCTTTTCAAGTAGTATAGCGAGTGGGTTCATTGTCATATTGAGAGTTTTGTTAACTGTAGAGAATAATTTAAGATTCGTTAGTGATTGTTTAATTATGATCTGAGTAAAGAATTTAAGGACTTTCTTTATTCATAACTCGGCTCCCACTATTTTATCGGCATTTACACACTCCCATGTTAAATCCATAAGTCTTAGGTGACTTCATAGTGGTGATCGATTTCTTTACAAAGTTTAATAGAGGGCAACCCATACGGTTTCTATTCTATTATTCTTTATAAAGTGGTGTCTAACACCAACCCATCTAATGGATGATTCGATTTTCTTTTACCCCTAGTTCACTTGCCCTCAACCCATTCGGTTTCTATGGCTCGCTAAACTAGTTTAAACCGTCAACTCCTATTAGTCTGACAATTGAATCTTACCCGGCAACCCATACGGTTTATAGGGGTTTGATTTGTCACAACCAAAGGCATCTAATGCACTCTAGGAATTTATCAACTTACCCCAAAAATATTACCCCGACATACTCGGAAGAATAATATTCCGGTTTAGATTTTAATTTTCCATGAGTTTGCGGAGGGTAGGAAACCTCGTAACCTTTATAACTTAGTGTTTGTAAGTGGGAATATTAATGCGATTATATGTTACACTTTGCACATTAATCCGTTTATAAGCGCGGTTTGTGGTTTGTCAATCATTCAAAATGAAAAACAATAAATAGCAACCTAGTTACTACCAACATATAGCTCATGGACTTTTTCCTAAGTATTGGGCCAAGCCAAATAAAGAAAGGAAAAATACAGTATTGATTCTTCGTCTTCTAGTCGGTCGTCTTCGGTCTTCGTCATAGCCATATGAATAATTACATCATTGAACAATACGTCCTATTATACATATTTTCTAGTAAAAATAAATAGGCTCAAAATGGCCTTTACAACCATATCGAATCGAACAAATCAACAACTAAGTCCACAAGCTATATCACCATCACATAAGGCATTCCATACAACATGTAACGGTAAATGAAATTAAATAATCAATTAATATATTACTCCAATTAATATAAAAATTAATCTATTTAATTTCTATAATATTAATCAAATTAATATATATAATCGTCATTTTAATCCGTTCAAAGTAATCCGGCCAAAACAATATTCTCGTCTAATAATTTCCCTTAATAAAAAATATTCCAAATATTTTATTAAATCCAATTAAATCCAATTTAAATTTCGGAAATTATTACAACGAAATATAAACACAAAAATGGAGTCCCAGAAAATCCGGTATCAGGCCCAGCCCACGGCCCGATTCAAAATCGGGCCAAAAACCCGAGAACCGCCCGCACCGAGTCACTCTCGGCCACTGCCCGGCAGGCTGGACGAGCTGCTACAGTAGCCTACCGAGTCACTCTCGGCCGGCCAGGCAGCAGTCCAGTAAAGCTGCTGCCGGCAGCTGCGTCTTCATGCGGTATTCGTGTTTAACCCCCGTACTTCTCATTTTTTCGACTCGCTTCCAAAACGAAAAAGTTTCTTAACTTCATGAAGAACTTTTAAATCAACAAAAATCAAATTTTTCAGATTTATAATTCACATAAAATAGTCGAAACTTGACTTACCGCGAACGATTAAATTTCTTCGATTATATCTATTATGATTCTAAATCATAAACATCATCAAATAACATTCCAAATGCAAAGATGATCATATATACGATATATTTGACCTCGCTCCGATATCACTGATGGGATTCCATAGAAAATAAACGCAGCAGAAGAATAAACGGAATCCCAAAGAGGATCGATCAAGTAACGTATATACGAAAAGAAAAAATACGAAGATCAAGGAATCAAAGTCCCATACCTATGATGTCTCTGAAAAACCTTCGTATGATGATGATGATGAAAATCCCTTCGTTCCAAGCACCTAAAGCAAGGTGCCTCTACTTCACACGCCGGAACTTGATGGAAAAATCGACAAGCTTCCTTTCTTCAAGAATGCAGCTAGGGAAGCTTGTAGGAATTTTCTCTCTCAATGTATTCTCTTATATCTTGTCTCTAAGATCAATATGAAGTTATCGACCTTTCTCTCTCTCTCAAATTCGTGATTTTGAGTTCAAGGAAGAAGAATGAGTACTCTCTCTATTTTAAAGACTTTTATTTATAAAAAAATGAAAGTCTACCTTTAACACATGATTGAGGGTATCAAATACACCTCACATATGTCACCTAGTGACATAAAATAAGTATAAAAGAGACAAGAGAGGTAGGGGGCGGCCTTAAGGGAAATTTCTAAGAAGACGGGTCGAATTTACTCGGCTCGTGTATTGGATGTTCGTCAAAACGAATCCCTCGTGTACCGGATGTTCGTCAAACAAATTCGTTTTATTTCCAATGTGTTTGGACTAATTAATTAATCCAATTAATTAATTATATCAAACACAAATATATATTTCTCTAAGAAATATAATTTATGAATTAAAGTAATCACCCATTAACCTACTTACAATTCATAAGACCGCTATTTGATTTATCCGATAAATCACAATTAGATATCTAATATCTAATATTATAAGAGAGATAATTAATTCACATTTATCCATCAATGATCCTATTGCGCGACTCCGTAGGTTCGTCTCAGCCGGCATTGGGAGGAACCAATGAGTGCGGGCAGTACTTAGCCAGCCTAGCGGGCCGCACTGTAAACCCCGATTGAGAACGAATGAACGAATCATTCCAGAACCATTATGTCATGAATACCATATACGTATAAACCCTTCATCAGATGTCCCGGTCAAGTCTTCGGGTCACGGTAAAGTCAAACCCCACTGTTGACTAGACTCTATACATGTGTTAATGCAAATCAAGACCGACTGATTAATAGTGTATCTAATATGACTATATCAGAATGCTTTGGCCAAAGACTTATGATCTTATTTGCCATTAACCGTATAGGACATTTGCCTGCTCACTAACATGAGATAGAATCCTTTCTTGGCGTACAGTAAAGACTGCTACCTGCCCGTATAGTCTGCACTTCGAGGTCGACTCAGCAATTAAGCAAATGAGTCTAACTACTCTAATGACAAACTAAACGTCACAGGCACATCTTCTACTGAACCCTCAAGTCAAAGGTCCACGTATACTATCACAATCTTTCGATTCGTCATCGACTCTCTGAGAGTGAATACCGTGTGACTGAATTGAGTACGAGTCATGTTCGAGTATACTGGTCCCACCAATATACTTATAACTATGCTATCAAGACGTGCACACGTCCTAGCATCAGTTATACAAGTCTTATTAAAACTTAATGTCCTGTTAAGTTTTATCGACTTGCGAACTAGTTAAGCATTCGAGCTCTAAACACTTCTAGTGCCTCTCTCCTTATCTCCATAAGGAGTAGAATGTTCACTCTCAAATGCAAGGACTATTATTCTATATACCAAATCACAATGCCAGTGATATACAATAATATAGAAATAATAATTGCCTTATTAAATATAATATTCATAATTACAATACAATTGCTCTCACTCTCTCATCCTCTGAGTGGCATTCGAGGGCATATTCCTAACACTAGCAATCCGGCTTATACCAGTTGTTCATGTGTAGATCACCGAAAGAGGAAGACGATATTAATCAACTTATGGTCCGGGTTATATATTTGTTCTTTGATTCGATGAACTCTTTATAAATCAATTAAATTACTGCATGAAGATCCACAACTGGATTTTTTCGTTAATTTTTCTGCTGCGTTTTGCTCATATTTATTGTATTAGATGCACGTAAATCCCAATGCGAAGTCCCAAGACGGAAGTCGCGACGTGCTCGGACCCCTTGTCGTACACCTTTGCGCGATCCGGCCCGACCAGCGCCGGTCCAGATCGATAGACCGAGCCCCTCGACGTGCACCGTCGCCTTCAACCACGACCTATCAGCATAAATCCATTGCTACCTTCCTCCGAGCCAATCTAGTCAGCCCACGCCCCTGCCTCCGCTGCCCGACCATTTACTGCGATCAACCCTGCTCGACCCCTCCATGATCGACCACTACAACGGAGCCCTGAAGCCACCTACCCAGTTTTCCCGCCGCCCGACCAACCAGCCCTGCCGAAGTTACAGTCCAGATTGCCCGCGCCAAGTACCTGTAACACCCTCAAATCTATATAGAAATATTACACGCCGTAGACCCTTTCTCACGAGGGTCTACCAGGCTAAACTCCACAGAATAACTAAATGTTCGACCGGCCGGGGTCAACCAGCAGACCATTAAGGTAAAACATAATTAACTACATGGACTGATGTGGTCTCACAGCTAACTCAGACGGTAAAAGACGACTCTATACAACAATACCCACTCAGGGGTGAAGTACATTACAGCTGAAGACTGATTACAACAAGACAATACAACAAACAGACCAAACTCTCAAACTTGATTAGTATCACAGCTCATCATCTCCAGTGCCGATCCTGTGAATACTTCCTCGAACCAAGCATACCTGAAATGCATGAAACACATTTCCCCTATTTAAGGGGTTAGCATTTGAATGGCTAGTACAAGTATCATACTATACGAAATGTAACAAGCAAATAGCAACCACAAATCAGATACGACAATAAACTATCAAAACATTCCTGAGAGGTTTTAGAATTTCGAATTCAAGCAAAGAAGTATTTGAAAATAAAATTCTCATCCTAGGGATTATTAATACTAGAAAATCTTTAGGACCTCGAGTCATGAATTTCAAAACCTTTTCGAAAATCTTAGGGTCCTAGCCCAAATCTCAATTCGTATTTCAATAATTTATAGTACGAAAACATTTAAAAAAATTTCGTGGGCTCAGCCTGTAATATCCGGAATTTCAACTACTGTTGTTTAATGTTATTTTATCTGAGTTATGCTGTACAACGTGGAATCTGTACAGTATGGGTAAAATAAATGAAGGATTGAGACATCTGTATTGGTATAATTACTGTACTTGGTCGACAATTGCAGTTGAGGATATTGTGTATCGTATGAGAATATTATTGGAAGGAGTATGTGTATTTGGTATGCCGTATGTTCATATTCTGTATGTTGAGACGTTGGACAAGAATAGTTGAAAATGGCTAAGTGTAGCATTATTAGCGCACGCTAATATACATGCCTAGCGCACGCTATCGTGCAGGTTTAGCGCACGCTAATGGTAAAGGATACCGCACGCTAGTACAGACCAGATCAGAAGGAATCTACGTGTGGACCCGGCCACTTTCGAAGCATGTGCCGACAAGGTCAACGGATGTTTGTTGTGAAGGGTTAGCGCACGCTAATGCATATTGTTAGTGCACGCTAACATCAGATCGGTCCAAAGGGAATCTTATCATTGTCAGAGCTTTTGGCATGTGGGGACACGGGGGTAGGTGCAGACTGTAGCAAGTCAACAATGAGTAGCGCACGCTAGGGTTGAAGGCTTGCGTACGCTAAGTAGAGGCAATTACGTACACTATTGCATGGGCATTGCGTACGTAAATCATTGTATGAAGTAAGGCAGTAGCCTCTGGACTGCGATAGCGCACGCTAACAAAGACAGTTAGCGCACGCTAAACGTGTAACGTACGTTAAATGAAGATGTTAGCGTACATTAATAATGTACAGTGTATATATAAGTGCAGTTGGCCTATATTCGTCATTTCCGTCCATTTCTTCATGTGAACCGATAGAGAGAGTTCTTAGAGAGATGTTTGAAGTTCCAAACACTGGATTATGGTGAAGTTGATCATCCATAACAATATCAAGCTTATAAATAAGTGAGAATGGATTCAACCTTGGAAATCAATCCATTCCTTCGAAAAGGTAATTACTCTTCACATTTGGATTTTGTTTTTGTTTAAATGTTGATGTTCTTGAGTTGATGATTATTATTACATAAACAAGTTGACAAGCATGATTATGAGATGGATTACCGGAGTATGATGATATTAATATGATTCGTGTGGTTTGAATTATGTAGTTTATTTTCTTGAGATAAGTTGGTTAATCCTTATTCTCCTTTGCGCATGTTGATGTCATTGTTGATGATTAATCTCTGTAATGTTAGATTAGGGAAGTGTTGTTAGGGTTCTTGGTGTCCATGATGTTGATATTTGAGGAAGAAGATGATATATGAATATATGAATTGGATTAAGAGTTGGATGATTACCTATATATTAAGGGATATCGGATTTCGTTTTGATAGCAATGATCATGGTTTAGAATCATTTAGTGTTCTTGATAATCGCCATATGTTGATCGGTATCTGAAATGCATGCAATTGCATGTCATTAGCGCACGCTAGTGTTACTAGCTAGCGCACGCTAACGGGAGCGATTTAGCGCACGCTACGTTAAGTGATTAACGTGCGCTAAGTCAATAGGCAGGGTAGTATATCCTGTTTCAGTTATGAATTCGTGATCGTTTAAGTTGGATTGATCAGACTTGTGGTTAATCGAGATATTCTTGAGCCGTTGGGTTTGTGAATTGGTTATATCGATTGTTGATTGTTATCGAACTTGTTGTTTATCGATTATTGTAATAGGTTGAGATTATTGATCGGTGATTAGAACCATGCGTTGCGGTCGTATTCGAGAATGTTCATGTATTGCATTGATCAGGGCCGAGGGACTCGTAGATGACGGCAATATAATTGATAGCGGCTTCATCGGTATCGAGGCAAGTTATTACTTGCTCAGTTTATAATATTTAATGAATGATTTCCGTTACATTCGTTCATAATTCGTATAGCAATGTTTATAATCGTAATCACAGGATATTTGGGATTATAATTTGTATTCGAGTTTTGGGAATTAAATCATAATATATATGATTTACATTTATTGTTGGTATACTTGGTATCGAGGATACATTGTGGTATAGATGAAGACGTGATTTATCTACCGTCTGTGACATTTTGGATCATTGAATATTCAGAATAATGGTTGGTATTTTAATCATCTTTGTCATTTGTGTCGATCATGTTGTGATACATTTGTGTATCGTTGTTGTCATGCATTTCTGTATTGTTGTTGTCGTGCATTGTGTACTGTTGTTTTGTGCAGTTGTGCATTGTTGTGATATGTCCACCATGCGTTGGTCCGACGGGATCAACATGGGATATCTATAGCTGTGTGCGCTGGATCGTTGGACAGGTAATGCCACCATGCGTTGGTCCGACGGGATCATCATAGGGATCTATAGCTGTGTGCGCTGGATCGTTGGATTACCATATGTGTTGTTGTTATGCATATCTATATTATGGGTTTGCCATAAGTATACATTGTTGTTATTGATGTGAGCATATTGATGTTGTCATATGAGTATGCATTTGTAGGTCTTGTGTTAGGAATGTGTCCGTATGTTATGTTGATCTGATCTTGAGTTAGACTGATGTGATTTCGTCATGGCATTTCATATCTTGAGGTATGTTCTGTATTTCCTTTGGTATTTGTCTTTTGATGGACAATCGATTATCGTGTTGGGATTTGATGATGTTATTCCGATGGATCGAATTGGTCAGAGTTGGTATATTTTCATATTGCGAGTTATGATGATGTTTTGAGAACCTTGGGTATTGTTGAGATACAATACAGATATTTTGGTATGAGCTTATTGTGTTGTTGAAAGGATACGAGATGTGAACTTTGGTGATTATTATCACGAGTTGGTAAAGTTATGGCGGTAAGAGTACATTGGTCGTATTCTTACTTAGTATTTTCATTGGTATGTAATTATTGTCGTGATGTGATGGTTATCATTGTTGGATATTATGGCTGACCCCGTCGTGGGCTTTCTTTTTAGGTTCTTGGATTATCAATCTTGTAGCGGCTGTGAAGACATGAGCTTCCCAGAGGATACTGGCTAGGGAATGTCTTTGTGTATTAAGTTTCCTGATCAGTTCTTGTATTCCGCTGCTAGAGAATTTTAATTATTTGTCTTTTTCCACTGCGTGAGTATTTTTAAATAGCCTTTTGGTATCTGGTAACTTAGGTTACTTTGGAAATCGTTTTCTAAACTATTCTATCGGTACGTGTAAACGATAGCTTAACATATGTTTTTAAATTGTTGAGTTTTGGCATTTCGGGCCTTGTGGTTTCAAATGAGATTTTTACGACGGTTTTGATAAATGAGTTTTATTAAGTCTTCGAATGTTTTTAAGATAGTACCATCGTTCGCCTCTTGGGCGTTTGTAAATGTTTGCGAAAATTTCCTTCAGCCTTGTGGGTGTTACAGAATATGGTATCGGCACTGTATTATTCCTGAATGGCTCTGGGGGTATTACAGAATATGGTATCGGAGCTTAGGTTGTAAAAACCTACGCAGTCGGGTCGAGTTGGGTCGTGATTTTGTCGTGTCATTCGAGTTGTCGGTTGACAAGTGTTTGAGCTCTGAGTTTTTGTTGTTCACTCGGGCTTGTGCGTTATGTGATTTACCAGTGTGGTACTGGGGTTGTTGTAAATTTTTCCAAATGATATTAACATGTTTCTTCGGATAGAGCTGTGTTGTATTCTCGAGTTGAACTGAGTTTGCAAAATGTGTGTTTTGAAAATATCTGTGTCGAGTATTTTCTGGAGTCGAGACATGTGCCAGAATCACGGGGAATCGTCGGCTTCACGATCTGTAAGAATTTGGATTTTTGAATTGCATTGAGATTTGTTGCCATTCTAAGTTGATATGTTCTGAGATTCAGAAAGGTATTATGCGTTACAATATGAGATGACAAAACTGAGACATGATTGATGATCTTGAGAAATTATGATTTTGGAAATCAATATGTTGGTTAGATTTCGGAACGGAGTTGTGTATTCGGGAGAAGGACTGTGAATTGTTGAGAAGAACGTGTAGTCATGTTAATTCATTTTGAGATATATGAACTGTTTTTTAGCATTTGAAAATGATACTTTTCAAAATGAATGTTTTACGGATGTTTTACGGAAAATGATTTTTGGGCCGAGACCCAATCGATTTTTAAATAGTTTTATAACTCAGGACTTGAGGTCCGAAAAAGGGTTTTCGACTTTTTAAACTTCTTGTAATGTGGAACGGGATTTAGGCTGAGACCTAACGTTTCAAAAAGGGCTTTTTCATGTTTTCTAAAACTCCCGAGATTTGTAAAACACTTTGCCAATCATTTATCTATTTTATTTCCGCCTTTCGAGGTTTTGGTTTACTTGTTCAAATGAAACTCCTCGGGAAGTCTTTCGCGATGTTGATTTGTTTCAATGTTTTGTCATAGCATATTTGAGGTGATCCAGGATGGGTTAATGATTGACGTTGCGAGTCATATGTGGAAAAGGAGTTTTTGGTCGGAGTTTATATATTGAGTTTTTGGAACTCTATCGTGTGGTTTTCCGATGGAATATCAGTGGATTTGGTGACAAGCCGAATTGGTATACAGGAGTATAGATGTGGCCAATCATTTGCATAGTTTTCATTTTAAAACTTCGAAATCATTTGGATTCGAAGGAAACTGTTATCGAATACTTGGCACCAGCGAGCCGATTTAATATTTTGGAAATTGATTTTGTGGTATTACCAAACTTTATGTTTTGAGTTTTGAAATTTTTTAAAGAACTTTTGAAAATTTGTCTTCTTGACGAGACTATATGATTTCAAATTGGTTTTGAAAATGTGATTGATATACATACGCATTTAGTGCATAATACATATTATGGTGAAGTTATGAGTGTGACTCACGAACTGGATAATACATCCGTATGGAACGATGAACAGAGATTCGAACTTCAGTATGGTAGTTTGGTTATCCAGGGATGATCGGTTGATTTATCGGATAAGAGAAATATGCTGCGTAATGTAGATTCATGCATAGGATGTAATTTTGGAACTTTGGATTTTGCGAAAGCATGACATATGTGCTATGTGATTCCATTGGTATGGTAGTAGCGCGATTTTACCATAATGATTTTTTTTTTTGAATGATTTCTTTGTAAGTGTAGATTCAGGGATGGTGACCCCATGCTGGTTGTTTTGGATATGTTCGTCGGTTTGTGATCGGTTGTTCGTATGCCAAGTAGTATGTTCACCAGTTGGGTATGTTTATTGAGATCCACTGTATGTGATTAGTGTGTCGTTTTGAGAATGTTATTCTTTCGTATATCTATTTCTGTGGTTCTGTGTTGATCATGTTGGAGCTTACCGTGTGAGGGTATTCCCTATTATCGTTAATCGTTCATTGGTAATATTGGAGTTTATCATGTTGATGATATTTTCGATTGTGTTTTGACCTCTAGTTGGTCATATTGGAGCTTATCATGTTGATGATATTCTCGGCTGCGTTTTGAGCTTTGGATTGGTCGTATTAGAGTTTATCATGTCGATGATATTCTCGGTTAATTTATTAGTTGATCATTGCGGGTGATCATCTGGACGTTCAGATTTTGTGTCGATATTTCGGGATTTGTTGCTATTATGTTGGGCAGTTGTTTCACAGATGTATCGTGCATTATTGGTTTTTAGTAGATTGGGACTTGATCGTGTAATCAGGCACACAGGATTTGAAACGGATAGATTATTTCGTCCGAAGATGATATATTTTGTTGAGACTCATGGAATTGTGATTGTAAGCGTGTTGAAGCTTTACAGTGAAGTCCCTTGCTAGTATCTCAGGAGATCGTCGACTTTGCGCATTTGTAAGTATGTTATTTTTGTTATTCGGTAATAATGATGATTGATCGTTGTCGTGATGGTTTCGGAATATTTTGGGTTGAACGGTTTGTTTGTTTCTTTACAACGGATTGCAAGTTTCGAGGACGAAACTTATTTTAAGTGGTGTAGTATGTAATATCCGGAATTTCTACTACTGTTGTTTAATGTTATTTTATCCTAGTTATGTTGTACAATGTGGAATCTGTACAGTATGGATAAAATAAATGAAGGACTGAGACATCTGTATTGGTATAATTACTGTACTTGGTCGACAATTGCAGTTGAGGATATTGTGCATCGTATGAGAATATTATTGGAAAGAGTATGTGTATTTGGTATGCCGTATGTTCGTATTCTGTATGTTGAGACGTTGGACAAGAATAGCTGAAAATGGCTAAGTGTAGCATTATTAGCGCATGCTAATATACATTCCTAGTGCACGCTATCGTGCAGGTTTAGCGCATGATAATGGTAAAGGATAGCGCACGTTAGTACAAACCAGATCAGAAGGAATCTACGTGTGGACCCAGCCACTTTCGGCGCATGTGCCGACAAGGTCAACAGATGTTTGTTGTGAAGGGTTAGCGCACGCTAATGCATATTGTTAGGGCACGCTAACATCAGATCGGTCCAAAGGGAATCTTATCCTTGTCAGAGCTTTCGGCATGTGGGGACACGGGGGTAGGTGCAGACTGTAGCAAGTCAACTATGAGGAGCGCACGCTAGGGTTGAAGGCTTGCGTACGCTAAGTAGAGGCAATTATGTACGCTATTGCATGGGCATTGCGTACGTAAATCATTGTATGAAGTAAGGCGGTAGCCTCTGGACTGCGATAGCGCACTCTAACAAATACAGTTAGCGCACGCTAAACGTGTAACGTACGTTAAATGAAGATGTTAGCGTACGTTAATAATGTACAGTGTATATATAAGTGCATTTGGCCATTATTCGTCATTTCCGTCCATTTCTTCATGTGAACCGATAGAGAGAGTTCTTCGAGAGATGTTTGAAGTTCCAAACACTGGATTATGGTGGAGTTGATCATCCATAACAATATCAAGCTTAGAAGTGAGAATGGATTCAACCTTGGAAATCAATCCATTCCTTCAAAAAGGTAATTACTCTTCACCTTTGGATTTCATTTTTGTTTGAATGTTGATGTTCTTGAGTTGATGATTATTATTACATAAACAAGTTGACAAGCATGATTATGAGATGGATTACCAGAGTATGATGATATTAATATGATTCGTGTGGTTTGAATTGTGTAGTTCATTTTCTTGAGATAAGTTGGTTAATCCTTCTTCTCATTTGCGGATGTTGATGTCATTGTTGATGATTAATCTCTGTAATGTTAGATTAGGGAAGTGTTGTTAGGGTTCTTGGTGTTCATGATGTTGATATTTGAGGAAGAATATGATATGTGAATATATGAATTGGATTAAGAGTTGGATGATTACCTATATGTTAAAGGATATCGGATTTCGTTGTTTTGATAGCTATGATCATGGTTTAGAATCATTTAGTGTTCTTGATAATCGCCATATGTTGATCGGTATCTGAAATGCATGAAACTGCATGTCATTAGCGCACGCTAGTGTTACTGGATAGCGCACGCTAACGGGAGCAACTTAGCGCACGCTACATTAAGTGATTAACGTGCGCTAAGTCAACAGGCAGTGTAGTATATCCTGTTTCGGTTATGAATTCGTGATCGTTTAAGTTGGATTGATTAGACTTGTGGTTAATCGAGATATTGTTGAGCCGTTGGGTTTGTGAATTAGTTATATCGATTGTTGATTGTTATCGAACTTGTTGTTTATCGATTATTGTAATAGGTTGAGATTATTGATCGGTGAATAGAACCATGCGTTGCGGTCGTGTTCGAGAATGTTCGTGTATTGCATTGATCAGGGCCGAGGGGCTCGTAGATGACGGTAATGGAATTGATAACGGCTTCATCGGTATCGAGGCAAGTTATTACTTTCTCAGTTTACAATATTTAATGAATGATTTCCGTTTCATTCGTTCATAATTTGTATAGCAATGTTTATAATCGTAATCACAGGATATTTGGGATTATAAGTTGTATTCGAGTTTGGGGAATTAAATCATAATGTATATGATTTACATTTGTGGTTGGTATACTTGGTATCGAGGATACATTGTGGTATAGACGAAGACGTGAATTATCTACCGTCCGTGACATTTTGGATCGTTGAATATTCAGAATAATGGTTGGTGATGGTTTAGATATAGAGATTGCTCTTGAAGGACTCGGAGCAAGTATTGTAATCATCTTTGTCATTTGTGTCAATCATGTTGTGATACATTCGTGTATCGTTGTTGTCATGCATTTGTGTATTGTTGTTGTTGTGCATTGTGTACTGTTGTTTTGTGCAGTTGTGCATTGTTGTGATATGTCCACCATGCGTTGGTCCGACGGGATTAACATGGGATATCTATAGCTGTGTGCTGGATCGTTGGACAGGTAATCCCACCATGCGTTGGTCCGAAGGGATCATCATGGGGACCTATAGCTGTGTGCGCTGGATCGTTGGATTACTATATGTGTTGTTGTTGTGCATATCTATATTATGGGTTTGCCATAAGTATACATTGTTGTTATTGATGTGAGCATATTGACATTGTCATATGAGTATGCATTTGTAGGTCTTGTGTTAGGACCGTGTCCATATGTTATGTTGATCTGAACTTGGATTAGACTAACATGATTTCGTCATGGCATTTCATATCTTGAGGTATGTTCCGTATTTCCTTTGGTATTTGTCTTTTGATGGACAATTGATTATCGTGTTTGGATTTGAGGATGTTATTCCGTTGGATCGAATTGGTCAGAGTTGGTATATTTCCATATTGCGAGTTATGATGATGTTTTGAGAACCTTGGGTATTGTTGAGATACAATACAGATATTTTGGTATGAGCTTATTGTGTTGATGAAAGGATACGAGATGTGAACTTTGATGATTATTATCACGAGTTGGTAAAGTTATGGTGGTAAGATTACATTGGTCGTATTCTTACTTAGTATTTTCATTGGTATGTAATTATTATCGTGATGTGATGGTTATCATTGTTGGATATTATGGCTGACCCCGTCGTGGGCTTTCTTTTTAGGTTCTTGGATTATTAAGCTTGTAGCGGTCGTGAAGAGATAAGCTTCCCGGAGGATAGTGGCTAGGGCATGTCTTTGTGTATTGAGTTTCCTGATCAGTTCTTGTATTCTGCTGCTAGAGTATTTTAATTGTTTGTATTTTTCCGCCGCGTGAGTATTTTTAAATAGCCTTTTGGTATCTGGTAACTTAGGTTACTTTGGCAATCATTTTCTAAACTATTCTGTCGGTACGTGTAAGCGATAGCTTAACGTATGTTTTTAAATTGTTGAGTTTTGGCACTTCGGGCCTTGTGGTATCAAATGAGTTTTTTACGACGGTTTTGATAAACGAGTTTTATTAAGTCTTCGAATGTTTTTAAGATTGTACCGTCGTTCGCCTCTTGGGCGTATGTAAATGTTTGCGAAAATTTCCTTCAGCCTTGTGGGTGGTACAGAATATGGTATCGGCGCTATAATATTGCTAGGTGGCTCTGGGGGTGTTACACGGCCCAACATTCATTTTTTTGAAACTTTCCATCAAAACTTTGATTGATAAAACGTAATTCATGACACCGTGATCCCCTGTCACGTGTCTCCGTAGGTTCACAACCCGCACAGACTTCACCGACCACAACAATCACAATAATCACAATAACCAGTCATGCTCATGAATCCGTGATCGCTCGCCATGAGTTTACATAGGTTCAACAACCCACATGGATTGAGCCAGCACAACAATCACAACAACCAGTCATACTCATGACTCCGTGATTGCTTGCCACGAGTCTCCGTAGGTTCAACAACCCACACGGATTGGTCCAACACAACAATCACAACAACCAGTCATGTTCATGACTCCGTGATCACTTGGAACGAGTCTCCGTAGGTTAAACAACCTACACGGATTGAGCCAACACAACAATCACAACAACCAGTCCCGACTCCATGATCTCTTGCCATGAGTCACCATAGGCCCCGTCGGGCCTACACGGTTGGACGTACTATGTCCTGACCCCTCGATCCCTTGCCATGTGTCATCATAGGCCTCGTCAGACCTGCGCGATTGGACCTCAGCACCACATACTAAGTTCTGATCCAATGGTCCCCCACCATGAATCCTCGTAGGTCCCGTCGAGACTGAACAAGTGAACTTAGCAACACAGCACACAACATTAAAATTCACGTTTCACCAAGGTCATACGGCCAATCAATCACATTGATTACCATAACTGTAAACACCCAACGCACATAGCACAATCTCAACAATCCAACCATCAACATCAATAACACACAATCCAGCATAACTCATGATCGAAGAACAACACATTGCACAACTACGTGCACAACCAACCAACAAGATTATCACAATCCTTCACACATAACACAACACACAATACACGTCCAATCGTAAAATCAATCCGACACAATCATCACAACCATCATGATTCCTCGATCATGAACAATCAAGCACAACACAACCAACAAGAAGTATTTACTACATTTAGTTTATACTCACGATATATGATATATATATATATATGTGTGTGTGTGTGTGTGTGTTCACAAGGATAAATTAATCAACCCTAACACGTAATCTCTATTCACAAGACACAGATCGTATAAACAAGATACTTGCCTCAATAACCGATACCGAACACTCCGACGAACACGACTCGACCGGGAAACTTCGAATACCTACAACTTCTGCAAGACCCAACGAAAACACGATCAAAATGAGTATCAAGACCAATAACAATGGAAATCACATCAAACTCTCGAAGGAAAACTCATTCGAATATTTAATCGAACATTAAATGTTCACGATCCTTCAAGAACACCAAAATAACCCATCAGGTTGAATGAACCGAAGATATGGACATACAATCCATAAAACATGTTTAACAACAACATCTAACACTAATCTATTCATCAAAACCGGATTGGATTCGGAATCAAGAACAAATCTCCAAAAAGTCAACTCTAGGGAAAAATGGGAAAATACTTCGATCCGACGAAGAACAACGGATTAAATGATGTTACAATCACCTAGAACTCTCAAATACACCTTTGGATGGAAAAATATTGGCCAGGAACTCGAACTGTAATCCCTCGTCTCAAACCCGTGTAGAGAAGAAGAAAATAAATGAAAATGAGAAAATAAGCATGTTGTCCGGTTTGTATACCGGATAAATTAGCGTGCGCTAACCACACAAGTAGCACGCGCTATCGAATTCTTCAACCCAGTCCAGTAGCTTCTGGACTGCCCCAAAACCACCAGTTAGCGTGCGCTCTCCTCACCATAATGTGCGCTATTGATGCACCTTAGCGCGTGCTATCCAATTACATAGAGTGCGCTATCGACTTCCTAGTCCAAGGCAGTAGCTTCTGCATCGATTATGCACCTCCAGTTAGCGTGCGCTAATGGAGCCTTAGCGCACGCTAGCAACTCCCTAGTAGAATGCGTTATCCATACACGTAGCGTCCGCTATTCCTACTGCATAGGCAGTAAAATCGCACCAAAAACTCATCACAACAACGATACCTGTCAAGGGGACGACAAATCATGCAACATGCGATAAAACGCCAAAATCCTACACAAACAAACAGTTGCAACAAACACGTGACACGACATGACACACGATCATATAGGCACGAACATCATATAACTCACTAAACAGTAGAAAAAAATTCAACTCAAACTGAACGACATTCTCGGGTATCACATTATACCCCACTAAAAATAAGTTTGGTCCCGAAACTTAAAACAAGATCATCACAGTGCCACATAACAAAACAAATGCAAATGTTCAAACATCATAAATCAACATACTCGGGACACCGTGATCTACTGTCATGGGTCTCCGTAGGTTTACCAACCCATACGGAGTTATTCGAACCAAAATATCAGACAACAAACACCATTTATCAAATCTCCACATGAGATATAAAGCACAGTACGAAACATAATATACTATTACTGGGCACCGCTGGGCCCTCTAGGAGTAGGAGCAGAACTTCGGTTCTCAAACATCTTCGTAGTGGTCGCAATGCACCGCTTGGTGTCCCACTTGACCACACTGGAAACAGTTCACCTTTGGCGAGCGACAGTTATGCCGTACATGGCCCACACGACTACAGTTAAAACACGTATTTACACTACTCGCCTTACTAATCACGGGGGTAGGATGGTTGGACTGACCATCCGAACAGGGAGTCTTTTCAGAAGAACAATACAAAACAACAGACCCATGGAATTCACTTCTCTGACCCTTTGAGAAACTACCCGAAATCTTCTGTTCCTTACTTTCAGGACCCGCCCTCATCACTGAAATGGCCATCTCAATGGCTAAAGATCGATCCTGATACTATCTTAAGGTAGTACACCTGAGGGGAGCCATACTCTATCGTATACTGGGTTTCATCCGCATTTCAAAGAAATGGATCTTGTCCACATCACCTCTCACTTCACGAACATGACACAACTGTTGATTATAATTGACTATCGCCTGGGATATCGACACATATTGGGGCGTAGCCGAGAAGAGCTCAACAATCCTGCACTCTCGCATAGGCAACGGACAATACTCCGCCTCCATCACAGCCTTGAACTTAGCCCAAGTAGCCGTACGATCTCTAGGCACTACGGCCTCCCACCAGTCTGCAGCTTCCTTGTCGAGGAGGTACTGAGCAATGGGTACCCTCCTTTCATCCGGACAAGCTACAGCATCAAATGTTCTTTCCAACTGGAAGAGCCAGTTTTCCCAACCTAACAAATCTGAGGAACCCACAAAACGAGGCGGATGCATTCTCATCACGTCTCGTAGCCACTTACTAGCTACGTTATCCCTCTCTAGGAGCTCATTCCGGTGAACTGCTTGATTCATCTGTGCCAAGTGGTTTTCTACTTGTTGAAGTATGGTGGCGGTGCCAACATTAACATTATCTTCAGCTAGTTGTCCCTGATCATGTGACTGGTCCTCCAGATCATCTGCACTGGACCGATTGGTGCTCGGCAATGAACGAGCCACCCCATAACGCTCCTGATTGCGTCCATGGCCTCTACCTCGACCTCTCGGCATACTGAACAGGCAATCTCTCAATACAATGAAACACAATATTGTAAAGCAATACACCAAAATGCTAATCAGCACAACACATTAACATAGGGTAACAATTAGTAACACGACCAAATACCCATATCAGTAAATTACACGAATACTAGAATTACAATTGCAATATCCAGAACTTACTGTCACAAAACGAATCACATGACCATATCAACAAGAGACTTATGACCAATATCAGTACAAACAAGACCATAACAACTACACATCGTTGTAATCAAATATTTATGATATTCCTTTTAAAACTCCACGAGGGATTCATTTAAATTATACCATTTGAAAATTTTTAAATTCGTATATTTTCCATAAGAAATTTGAAAATGTTGTTTATACCTTGGGTTGTTTTACCAAAACCATGAGTCATAAGTCTTACCCATCTCACTTTGAAAACTTTTACAAACAACGTTCCAAAATATCGGTTTCTTCGGAAATAACATCATCAAGATAACCACGTTATCACATCATATCACCACAAATGGCAACACACTGTTGGAATATTCTATTCCAAATAATCATAAATTGGTTTTGATGATGAGCTAATGATGTTATTGATGAGTTGATGATGTTGTCGATCAAACCAAAACAACAAAGTAAACAATAGAACGAACTAAAACAATAAAGGAGTCGAAGACACTCGAAACAGTCAGAAAAGCAGAAGCAGATAACGCAAGCTAAGGTGCAAGTCCAGCATACGCTATATAGAGGACCTAACGTACGCTATGCATGTATCATAATGTCATAATAGCAAGTCAGCTGAAGACTCACCTGATGTCACCTAATGACTTAGCGTACGCAACCAAAACAAGATAACGTACGCAATCGGACGAACTTAATGTACATAACATAAAGGTGCTAACGTACGTAATGTAGTTTGAATATGAATTCAAACAAATGAACCGTTGGAAGATTTGGAGTCAAAGTCAAAAAGGCATGTAACAGATCTATGACTTTGAGAAGTTAACGTATGTTACGAATCAAGTTTAATGTACGCAACATCAAGCAGTTGACATACGTAATAGGGAATAGCTAATGTACGTAGAGGATGGACAGAAGACATTGGACTGAAACTGGAAGCAGATAACATACGCAACGGGGAGGCTTTAACGCACATAAAAGCGTTAATGCACGTTATGCATAAAGCATAACGCATTCTATGAAGAGGTAGTGGGCTAACGGCTAGTTGAGAGAATTTGCCTATAAATACCAAGTCATTTGATATCATTCTACACAACAACTACAAGCAAATCACATATTGACCAGATATCATTGTATATATTATTGTTGTTGTATTTGTGCTTATTTGATAAGTGTTTGAGTGTTCATACACGAAAACATATAAACGAGAAGAAAGATACGGATTGTAGATTGATTTGGTGTTATTAGGATCATTGATCAGTATATTAGAATCATATGTAAATCCAAGTGATGTTTGTCTAGTACCAATAGAAAGCTAGATAGGTTGCTTCCTTCTCCGATAGAAAAGGAAAATGGTTTATCTTGGACCGACATAAAGACAAGATTGTAACGGTTTATCTCGGACCAATAGAAGACGAGATTGTAACGGTATCTGTCAGACCGATTGAAGTCGAGGTGTAGGGGTTGATCTTGAGACTATAGAAAAAGATACGGAGAGAGGACGTAGGCACGTTTGGTCGAACCTCTATAAATCATGTGTCGTTTATCTTCCGCAATTTAATTACGCTTCCGCAAGTGCAAAAGAGTCTACTACGAGATATTATCCCACTAATCCAAGTGGCGGCGGTACCAAAATTGTTCCAACAATTGGTATCAGAGCGGTATCTCTAAAAGTCGGCTTAACATCCGAGGATAAAAAGATCCCATGGCGCTCCAATTTGCCCCGGTCAAAGGTCTTGCCTTAAACCGACCTCCATTCTTTGATGGATCGAATTTTAGGACGTGGAAAAATAAAATGTCGATATTCATCCGAGCCTATGATATCGAGCTATGGAAAGTCATATGTCTTGGTCTGAAAATTCCCATGAATTCAAACGGTACTCTCAAAATGTAATACCCGGTTGTAATTCAGTCATTATCATTCAGTATTTATCGTTCAGCAATTGTCACTCAGTAATTTTCACTCATTAATGATCATTTGTCACTCATATTCAATCATTGTATTCACCGTTCAGAGTAATTGTATCGTGTATCAATCATCATTCATCATCAATCTAGTTGGAGAATCGTGCCGTGTTTATCATCATTGTCATCTTCATAGTGGGCTGTCTGTGAGGAGTAGCGCACGCTATGAACACTCTTTAGCGCACGCTAATTGAGTTCAGGTAGCGCACGCTACCTCCCAACACTAGCGCACGCTAATGTACTTCACTGCAGGCAGTCCAGAAGGCACTGGAATGCAGTTGGGTTGTAAGTAGCGCACGCTACGAATGGTAAGTAGCGAGCGCTAGTAGGTCGGAGTAGCGCGCGCTATGCAGTCTATGTTGCGCGTGCTAAGGACGGATCAGGCAGAGTCCAGTATCTACTGGACTGAGTTGGAAACATTCCTAGCGCACGCTACATATAGTTGTTAACGTATGCTAATCAGTGTCAGTATCGCACGCTGAATCTTGTGTGTAGTGTGCGCTACCGTGATAAGAGCAGAGAACAGGAGGTTCTGGACTCCAGTACTGGGCATCAGATAATTTGTTAGCGCACGCTAACATATTGGGGTTAGCGCACGCTAAGTGTACAGTCGTAGCACACGCTACAAAAGGTACGTAGCGCACGCTATCGTTTTCGGACAATGGGTACTGGACTACCCAAAACACCCGTTAGCACATGCTAAGAACTGGAGCTAGCGCGCGCTAAACTGGGACTGCTATAAATAGGGCAGTTCAGCCCTTTCTTCGTCATTTTCATTTCTCACTTCGTTTTTGGGCGTTCCCGGGCAATTTTGGATGATTTGGAGAGTGTTATTCGGGCTACTATAATCTATCATCATCATCAAGCTTAATCCATAGTAATCATCATTTCATCATCTCCTTCACATCAAATCAAGGTAATGATTTCTTGAATCTAGAAATTCGGAGTTCAAGTGTTTTCCTTCCGATTTCTTCGTGTAAGCTTGGATTGTGGTTGGAATATGTTAGATATGGATTATCTACCTTGGATAAATGTATTCCTATGGATTTAATAGCATGTATTTCGGATTTCATGAATTGTTTGAGGTTGATTCAAGAACACTTTGGGGTTGACTTTGATATTTTTTGGGGGTTTCGATTTAGATGTTGTCGTTAACTCGAATTGTGGATTCCTATGGGATTATTGATATCATTGAAGTTGTTTTGTTGGTTTTAAATACTCATTTTGGAGTTGGTTTCGATATATACAGGACTGGATATTATCAAATGATGTGTGTTTGCTAAGTGTTCGCTAGAATGCCTCAATGAGTTTGGATATTGTGTATCGACGTTTAAGTTGGTTAAAATCTTGTTTGATTCGTATATTGAGCATTGTTGGTAATTGTAATTCAAGGTTGTTCGAGTGACCGACATCCCTTTTTAGACGTTGTTCGAGGAAGGACATTCTTCACCAGTTGTGTAAGTTGATTCTTACTCGGTTAAAAGGATATTCATTCCTTTTGTTGTTGTTCATTAATAATAATAATTCATTCATAATGTATTAATCGTATTGGGACTTGTAATTGTCAATTAATCACTTCATTCACAAGGAACGACGGTTCCAATCATTTCATTGAGCTATCATTCGTTTCACTATCATTTCATCTCGGTGAGTCATTCTTGAGTTTGTCGGATTGTTATTCATTATTACTCTTCATGGTCATTCCTTGCCCATATGACCTTTTGGGTTCATATTGCGTGGTCGGGTGGGGATGTGTGAAATTTTTAGTCGGGCACATAATGGTCATGTGTTGGGGTCACCGACACATTGGACTGTGCACACGGTAAGGTACCTCCGTGAGACTAATTAGGTACAAGGACGGGTGTGTCCGGACACTCGTCTTGTGCACGTGCACATACCATTACGGGCGTACTATGATGCCTCTCTTCAGCGTCATTTCATAATTAAGATATATCATGATTTGTGTTTATTCAACTCTTAAGGATTGTTGTTCTGTGTAACTGAACCCGTTGGGGGATGTTGTTTTCAGGTCATGGCAAGGCTAAGGCACGGGAAGAGAACGTTGACGGTGAGGAGTCCCAGTGATAATAGTAGGGGGGCCCAGTCCTTTCATTCACTCGTGTTTCTTTATTTTATTTCCGCTGCAGACTTCTGTTTGGATATTCATTTCATTTAGTGTTGTATATTTTATCTTCATATAAAATATACATGTATTCGGTATTATCTTGGGTGTGTTGTAATGAAACTCCTCATCGGAGTAATTATTGATATACTGTGGTTCGGTACTACAATTATATCACTTGATTCATTTATTTTCATTCGCCTAGTGGGTCCTAGTCGGGGGTCCACGACACTGTAATATTCGCCTAGTTTGGGGTGTTACAGAGTTGATATCGGAGCGTGGTTTTGAATACTACCTTCCGAGTCATCTCTCATTTGAAATCATAGTTCATCAGACTAGTATCATTGAACTTTCGCGTCACGTGTGACCTGTGTAAGATCCGAGCCCCTCAGACCAAAGAACAGTAAGATTTCTGACGCCATGGTATAATTTCTGGCAATAGAATCACTCATTCATCATTCAACAGTCAACAATCCTCTTTCATCATTTTTATTTTTGATCAAGTCGATCATGTTAATTCATTAATCACTCAGTTCATTACATTCTTCAGTTGTTGATCTTGAGGATCATATCATTAATCTTGTTAACTTGTTCAAGATAATCATTTCAAGAATTTCATCAGATAATCACGTCACTTCAGTTGATCATTCATGTAATCATTGGGTTTGAGCGCGTATTCTCATTTTCATCATTTCATAATATAATCATAATGTGATATTCATGCGAGATATATAATCATCATATGACTTTCCACTTCAGTATGGAAAGAGCTGGCAGAGGACGCGGGGGAAGAGGCCGTGGTGCGGGCCGAAACACGAGAGCTCGTGTGAATACCCGCGCTAATGCTAGGAATAATGATAACTCATCGAGTAGTGACGCTGCCACTCATTCACCTGGACGTAATCATTCACTATCAGGGAGTCGTACCCGGGACACAGCTCAGTCAGAAGGTGTTCGGGTTGATCCACTCGCTTTTATGTAGGGCATGATGGCCCAAATGACTCATATGGCACAATTGATGGAGACGATGCACAACTCGACTACTCAGAATCAACAGGCTCCTCCTCCGCCACCTCAGAGGCAAGAGAGGGGTGTGAGCAGTATCATTGGCGACATCTCTCGCTAGAGACCACCTACCTTCGAGGGCTCATCTGAGCCGGCAGATATCATTCACTGGCTTGAACATTTCGAGAAACTGTTTGCTATGGTGGACTGTCCTGAGGGACACAAAGTTTCAGTTGCGGCTTACTATCTTGGTAAGGGCGCACATTCATGGTGGTTATCGTTGAAGCCCACCGACGGATCTTGTACATGGGATCAATTCAGGACTCTAATGATGGAGAGGTATTATCCGGCCCCACTCAGGGAAGCTAAGTTGTCAGAATTACTCACTCCCAACCTCTCAGCGGACGATGATGTTCTCACCATCACCGAGAAATTTCAGGAGCTACTTCCGTTCGCCTCGTCCATTATTCACTCTGAGGCGGACAAGATCAAGTATTTCAGCAAGAGGCTGAAGCCTCATATGCGGATGCAGTTGCTTAATCACAATTGCACTACTCTGGCTGAATTCATTGAGAAAGCTCTTACTTATGAGCTTACTGATAAGTAAATTGCTAAGCAACAACCTTCATCTGCTGGCAAGAAGTCTAAGAATCGTAATCAGTCTGACAGCAGTCAGGCCACTTTCAAGAAAGCACGTGCGGGCTCTACTTTTCTGAGCGACCCCCTATGGCGCCTAGACCCACGGAATCTCAGTCACGAGCGGCCAGTTCGGCCATCACCTGTTTCAACTGTGAAGAACAGGGTCATTTCAGCACCAAGTGTCCGAGGCAGACTGTCACGTGCCATAACTGTGGGATTGCTGGGCATAAGGCCCATTTTTGCCGAAGAGACTCTAAACCTACTCCGGCGTCATCTCAGGCCCCGAGACATTCAGCGGTGCAGAATCAGGCCACTCAGTCCGTGTCGTTCAAAACGACAGGAGCAAATAAAGGCGGAGTCAAGAGCTATCAGACGGGAGCGTCCAGTTCAGGGGCCGGCAAGCCCCAAATTTATGAGATGAAGAAGACCGACGATACAGAGGCCCGGATGATCTCAGGTACACTCGATATTCTATCTCAACCTGTGTGTACCCTTTTTGATACTGGTGCATCCCATTCATTCATTCCCGAGTCATGTTTGAGTAGACTACGTCTGGGTAGTGCTACAAGTTGTGAGCCTTATGTCATTGGTATACCTGATGGTAAAAGAATTATCGGGAATCGTGAGATTAAGGATTGTCCGATTCAGCTTCATGGCCGTGATTGGTTAGCAGACCTAATCATGGTGGATTTACCGAGAGACGACGTCATTCTGGGTATTGATTGGATGGATCGTCACGATGCCGTCATTAGTGTCTGTAAGCGTATGGTCACTATCATTTCAGACGATGGGCTCGAATGTGTATTTCAGGGAGGTAACCCCAGCTATTCCGGGAGAGTCATCAACTTGATGAAAGTAGTGAAATTATTCAATCAGGGGTGTATCGATTATTGGTGCTATACGACCAAGACCTAGAAACCATCAGTAATGTTGACGGATATTCCTGTAGTGAGAGAATATGCCGATGTTTTTCCAGACAAGTTACCTGGTTTGCCTCCACAGAGAGATGTGGAATTCACGATTGAGTTGGAGCCCGGTACGTCCCTGATATCGAAGGCACCGTACCGGATGGCCCCGACTGAAATGCAGGAGTTGAAGAATCAATTAGAGGATTTAACCGAGAAGGGTTATATCTGACCGAGTGCGTCCCCGTGGGGAGCACCAGTGTTATTTGTCAAGAAGAAGGATGGTTCGTTCCGCTTGTGTATTGATTATCGGGATTTGAACCGGGTGATGATCAAGAATAAGTATCCTCTACCCCGTATCGATGATCTTTTGGATCAACTTCAGGGAGCTTCAGTATTTTCCAAGATCGACTTAAGGTCTGGATATCATCAGTTGCGAATTCGAGAGTCGGATCTCGCAAGGACGGTGTTCCGAACACGCTATGGTCATTATGAGTTTGTGGTTATGCTGTTTGGGTTAACTAATGCACCTGCGATATTCATGGAGTTAATGAATTGAGTTTTCATCGACTATTTGGATCAATTCGCGGTTGTCTTTATTGATGACATTTTAATTTATTCTCGCGACTGGAGGAGCATGAGTTTCACCTTCATCAGGTGCTCGACGTGTTGAGACGAGAGAAACTTTATGGGAAGTTTTCCAAATGTGAATTCTGGATGTCCGAAGTGACGTTTCTCGGACATGTAATTTCATCAGACGGAGTTTGTGTCGACCCTCAGAAGACGGAGGCTATTCGAGATTGGCAACATCCGAAGAATGTTAAGGAAATCCGAAGTTTCTTGGATTAGCTGGCTATTATCGGCGATTTGTTGAAAGATTTTCTAAAATCGCTCAACCCATGACGAACATTTTAAGGAAAGATAAGAAATAAACGTGGTCCGATGCGTGTCAACGGAGTTTTGAGGAACTCAAGAGCCGGTTAATTTCAGCACCTGTCCTTTCTTTACCGCAAGGGACGGAAGGATTTGTGGTTTATAGTGATGCATACGGACAGGGTCTCGGATGTGTACTAATGCAGAATGGGAAAGTTATTGCTTATGCTTCACGACAATTGAGACCTTACGAGGTTAATTATCCGACCCACGACCTGGAGCTAGCAGCCGTGGTATTCGTATTGAAGATTTGGCGTCATTATCTTTATGGCGTTACTTGTCAGATATTCACCGATCATAAGAGTTTAAAGTATATATTTACTCAGAAGGAGTTAAATATGCGACATAGACGGTGGTTGGAACTAATTAAAGATTATGATATTGAGATACTTTACCACCCGGGCAAGGCGAACGTTGTCGCCAACGCCTTGAGTCGTAAGTCCATTCAGGAGCAGATGCTTGCTCGATTAACAGTTCAGAAGGAACTTCAGCAGGAATTTCTGAGACCCGAGATCGAGGTCTGGTTAGAGCGAGTACAAGGGAAACTTTGTACGTTAGAGATTTCATCGCCACTCGAGGAGGCGATCAGGGAGAATCAAGGTTCAGACCCATTCTTGTTACGCATTCGAGATGATGTGACTCAGGGGAAAGCTCCTGAATTTGTGGTCCACGAGGATGTACTTTTGCGATTTAAGAATCGGTTGTGCATACCGGTGAATGATGAGTTGAAAAACTCGATTTTGAGAGAAGCTCATGCTACCCCTTATTCCGTTCATCCGGGGTCTAGCAAGATGTATAAAGACTTGAAACAAAATTACTGGTAGAGTAATATGAAGCGAGAAGTCGCGGAATTTGTTTCGAGATGTTTGACCTGTCATCAAATCAAGATAGAACATCAACGACCGGCAGGTATGCTGACGAGTCGTCATGGCATGAATACAATTTGGGTAATTGTGGACCGCTTAACTAAATCAGCTCGTTTCCTTGAGATTAAGGATATGTGGAGTCCCGAGAGACTTGCCCAGTTGTTCATCAAAGAGATAGTGAGACTGCATGGTACTCCTAAATGTATCGTTTCCGATCATGACGGACGATTCGTGTCTCATTTTTGGAAATCAGTTCATCATGCCATGGGAACTCACCTTAATCTCAGTACAGCTTTTCATCCTCAGTCCGACGGACAATCAGAGAGGACTATTCAGACGTTGGAGGACATGTTGAGGGCATGTGTTCTCGATTGGAAAGATGATTGGGAAGCCCAACTACCGTTGATCGAGTTCACGTACAATAATAGTTGGCATGCTTCGATTAAGATGGCACCTTACGAGGCCTTGTACGGTCATCATTGTCGATCTCCTTTATGTTGGGATGACTTATCAGAATCAATCGGCACTAAGCCCGATATGCTTACAGCCACCCGTGAGAAGGTAGCTTTGATCAGGAGTCGTTTGTTGACCGCTCAGAGTCGACAGAAATCTTATGCAGGTAAACGTCGTCGGCCATTAGAGTTCGATACAGGTGACCATGTTTTGGTCAAGGTATCCGCGAGTCGAGGTATCTTCCATTTTGGGAAGAGGGAAAAGTTGAGTCCGAAATTCATTGGACCGTTTGAGATTTTGGATCAAGTAGGCGAGCTAACTTATCGATTGGCCTTACCTCCGGCATTGAGCCGAATTCATAATGTGTTTCACATCTCTCAGTTACGGAAGTATGTTGCTGACCCGAGTCACATACTTCAGCTCGATGAAATTGAGATCGCCGATGATCATTCATATGAGGAGCGTACTATACGAGTCTTAGAGCGGCGAATCAAATAGTTGAGGAACAAGACGATTCCTTTGGTTAAAATTCAGTGGTCTAGACACGGAGTCGAAGAGGCTACTTGGGAAACCGAAGATAGTATGCGGGAGAGTTATCCCGAGTTGTTTGACCCTTAGTTTCAGGGACGAAACTCTTTTAAGAAGGGGTGTATGTAATACCCGGTTGTAATTCAGTCATTATCATTCAGTATTTATCGTTCAGTAATTGTCACTTAGTAATTTTCACTCATTAATGATCATTTGTCACTCATATTCAATCATTGTATTCACCGTTCAGAGTAATTATATCGTGTATCAATCGTCATTCATCATCAATCTAGTTGGAGAATCGTGCCGTGTTTATCATCATTGTCATCTTCATAGTGGGCTGTGTGTGAGGAGTAGCGCATGCTATGAACTCTCTTTAGCGCACGCTAATTGAGTTCAGGTAGCGCACGCTACCTCCCAACACTAGCGCACGCTAATGTACTTCAATGTAGGCAGTCCAGAAGGCACTGGACTGTAATTGGGTTGTAAGTAGCGCACGCTACGAATGGTAAGTAGCGCGCGCTAGTAGGTCGGAGTAGCGCACACTATGCAGTCTATGTTGCGCGCGCTAAGGATGGATCAGGCAGAGTCCAGTAGCTACTGGACTGAGTTGGAAACATTCCTAGCGCACGCTACACGTAGTTGTTAGCATACGCTAATCGGTGTCAGTAGCGCACGCTGAATCTTGTGTGTAGCACGCGCTACCGCGATCAGAGCAGAGACCAGGAGGTTCTGGACTCCAGTACTGGGCATCAGATAATTCGTTAGTGCACGCTAACATATTGGGGTTAGCACACACTAAGTGTACAGCCGTAGAGCATGCTATAAAAGGTACGTAGCGCATGCTATCGTTTTCAGACAGTGGGTACTGGACTACCCAAAACACCCGTTAGCGCACGCTAAGAACTGGAGCTAGCGCGCGCTAAACTGGGACTGCTATAAATAGGGCAGTTAAGCCCTTTCTTCGTCATTTTCATTTCTCACTTCGTTTTTGGGCGTTTCCGGGCGATTTTGGACGATTTGGAGAGTGTTCTTCGAGCTACTATCATCTATCATCATCATCAACCTTATAATCCAGAGTAATCATCATTTCATCATCTCCTTCACATCAAATCAAGGTAATGATTTCTTGAATCTAGAAATTCGGAGTTCAAGTGTTTTCCTTCCGATTTCTTCGTGTAAGCTTGGATTGTGGTTGGAATATGTTAGATATGGATTATTTACCTTGGATAAATGTATTCCTACGGATTTAATAGCATGTATTTCGGATTTCATGAATTGTTTGAGGTTGATTCAAGAACACTTTGGGGTTGACTTTGATATTTTTTGGGGGTTCCGATTTAGATGTTGTCGTTAACTCGAATTATGGGTTCCTATGGGATTATTGATATCATTGAAGTTGTTTTGGTGGTTTGAAATACTCATTTTGGAGTTGGTTTCGATATATTCGGGATTGGATATTATCAAAGGATGTGTGTTTGCTAAGTGTTCGCAAGAATGCCTCAATGAGTTTGGATATTGTGTATTGACGTTTAAGTTGGTTAAAATCGTGTTTGATTCATATATTGAGCATTGTTGGTAATTGTCATTCAAGGTTGTTCGAGCGACCGACGTCCCTTTTTGGATGTTGTTCGAGGAAGGACATTCTTCACCGGTTGTGTAAGTTGATTCTTACTCGGTTAAAAGGATATTCATTCCTTTTGTTGTTGTTCATTCATAATCATAATTCATTCATAATGTATTAATCGTATTGGGACTTGTAATTGTCAATTAATCACTTCATTCACAAGGAATGACGGTTCCAATCATTTCATTGAGCTATCATTCGTTTCACTATCATTTCATCTCGGTAAGTCATTCTTGACTTTGTCGGATTGTTATTCATTATTACTCTTCATGGTTATTCCTTGCCCATATGACCTTCTAGGTTCATATTGCGTGGCCGGGTGGGGATGTGTGGAATTTTTAGTCGGGCACGTGATGGTCATGTGTTGGGTTCACCAATACATTGGACTGTGCACACGGTAATGTACCTCCGTGAGACTAATTAGGTACAAGGACGGGTGTGTCCGGACACTCGTCTTGTGCACGTGCACATACCATTATGGGCGTACTATGATGCCTCTCTTCAGCATCATTTCATAATTAAGATATATCATGATTTGTGTTTATTCAACTCTTGAAGATTGTTGTTCTGTGTAATTGACCCCGTTGGGGGATGTTTTCAGGTCATGGCAAGGCTAAGGCACGGGAAGAGAACGTTGACGGCGAGGAGTCACAGTGATACTAGTAGGGGGCCCCAGTCCTTTCATTCACTCGTGTTTCTTTATTTTATTTCCGCTGCAGACTTCCATTTGGATATTCATTTCATTCAGTGTTGTATATTTTATCTTCATATAAAATATACATATATTCGGTATTATCTTGGGTGTGTTGTAATGAAACTCCTCATCGGAGTAATTATTGATATACTGTGGTTCGGTACTACAAATATATCACTTAATTCATTTATTTTCATTCGCCTAGTGGGTCCCAGTCGGGGGTCCACGACACTGTAATATTCGCCTAGTTTGGGGTGTTACACAAAAGCTTTGAAGAGTATGATGATACAGATTGGAAAAACGACCATTATAATTGCAAAGTAACGCAATTATTATATTGTGCTCCAAATCTGGAAGAACACAATTGGATATCCTCGTGCGAAAGTGCCAAAGATATTTGGAAAATATTTCAGGTAACTCATGAAGGAACATCTCAAGTCAAGGAGACGAAAACAAATATGTTCCTCCATGACTACGAGCTATTTATGATGGAAAGTGACGAGTCTATAACAAACATGCTCGACCAATTTTCAGTCATTACAAATGGACTAACTTATTTTGGGAAACCATTAACAAGTAGTGAAAAGTGAAGAAAATCTTACAATCACTACATGTTGAATGGGACGGAACGGTTACGGCGATTATGGAATCGAAAGATTTAAATAATCTTGATTTTAGTGCCCTCGTTGGTTTTTTAATAAGCTACGAGATAGTTCTTAAATCTCGGAACGCCAAGCCGAAACCGAAAGAAAGAATAATAGCTTTAAAAGCTAAAAAAGTGTCAAGAAACGAAGAAATTCCGGTGGACGAAGATGATGAAGAATTGGCATATTATGCCAAGAACATAAATAAGTTTCAAAACATATTAAACCGGCGAAGAAAAGACATCAACCCGAGCGAGTCAAAGAAATTCTACAATAACTGTCGAAACTATGGTAAACCAAACCACTTTGCTAAAAATTGTCGAGGCTCAACTTATATGAAAGAAGTCTTAATAGCTACTTGGAGTGACGAAGAGGATGATGATGAATATATACAAAATAACCTCGCACTCGTGGCAATGAGCTCATTCGACGATAGCGACATCGAAAGCCAGGTTAGTACCTCGTCTCACAATGAATTATTTGAAGCATTCGAACTTTTACATACGGATTTTCAAAATGCTTTAATCGATCCCTAAGAGCGAAAAATAAATTATTGGAAATCGAAATTTACAAAATAAATGAAAAAGGGAAATTCATTGAAACCAATCATTCTATATGCCTTGAAAACGAGAATAAATTGAAAGATGATCTTTTAAAAGTCCAAAACGAACCCAAGAATTTAACGAATAAATTTTCTTATGGTAACGACAAATTTGAACAATTACTTTCCGTTCAAAAATTTTCATTAAAAGAATAGGGGTTAGGATTCAAACCGTGTAATAAAACCAGATCCTTAAATTTTAAAATACCCCGATGTGATAAATATTTAAAAATTGGGCATCATATTTCGATTTGCAAAAGCTCAAGACGGACGATCAAAATTAAAAGGTTTGGATTCCTAAAGGAACCAAAATACCGAATATCGTCTACATTTCTAAAGATAAACTAACTTTCGATTGGATCCCCAAAAATCATAATTTGATATTTTCAAAAAAATGGTATTTAACTCAGGTGGAGTTACCATTATTTTAAAATGGGAAAATCTATTTTTCAGGAGGAGTTTTTACCCATTGTCATATTTAATGTATCATTTCTTTTTTTATTATGCTCTTTTTGATTATGACGAAAAGGGGGAGAATGTCGATAAAAATGATGGGAGAAGGAGAATACGAGTTATGGAAGAATGACGAGAAAAATATAATGCCGATCATGAAAAGGGGAGAAAAGACGAAGGAAAAGAAAGTCGAAAATAAGAGAAGAAGCTAAAAAATAAAAAATGAGAAGGAGCTGAAAAGGAGAAAAGAAAAGATGGGGAGAAGAAACCTAACGAAATGGACAAAGCCGAAAACTTTGATCTGTAATGTTTTATATTTTTTCAGGTATATAATCCCATCGAAGGTTGTTGTTTTGTCATCATAAAAAAAGGGGAGATTGTTGGAATATTCTATTCCACATTATCATAAATTGGTTTTGATGATGAGCTAATGATGTTAATGATGAGTTGATGATGTTGTTGATCAAACCAAAACAACAAAGGAAACAATAGAACGAACCAAAACAACGAAGGAGTCTAAGACACTCGAAACAGCCAGAAAAGCATAATAAGATACCGCATGCTAAGGTGCAAGTCTAGCGCACGCTATATGGAGGACCTAACGTACGCTCTGCATGTATCATAACATACGTAATAGCAAGTTAGCTGAAGACTCACCTGATGTCACCTAATGACGCAACCGAAACAAGATAATGTACGCAATCAGACGAACTTAACGTACGTAACATAGAAGTGCTAACGTACGTAATGTAGTTTGAATATGAATTCAAACAAATGAACCGTTGGTAGATTCGAAGTCAAAGTCAAAAAGGCATGCAATGGATCTATGACTTTGAGAAGTTAACGTACACTACGAATCAAGTTTAACGTACGTAATGGGGAATATCTAACGTACGTAAAGGATGGACAGAAGCTACTGGACTGAAACTGCAAGCAGATAACATACGCAACAGGGAGGCTTTAATGAACGTAAATGCGTTAACGTACGTTATGCATGAAGCATAACGCACGCTATAAAGAGGTAGTGGGCTAATGACTAGTTGAGATAATTTGCCTATAAATACCAAGTCATTTGGTATCATTCTACACAACAACTACAAGCAAATCACATATTGATCAGATATCATTGTATACATTATTATTGTTGTATATGTGATTAATTGATAAGTGTTTGAGTGTTCATACACGAAAACATATACATGAGAGGAAAGATACAAATTGTAGATTGATTCGGTGTCATTATGATCGTTGATCCGGCATTATTAGAATCATATCTAAATCCAAGTGAGGTTTGTCTAGTACCAATAGAAAGCTAGGTAGGTTGCTTCCTTGTCCGATAGAAAAGGAAAATGGTTTATCTTGGACCGACATAAAGACAAGATTGTAATGGTTTATCTCGGACTGATAGAAGACGAGATTGTAACAGTATCCCTTGGACCGATAGAAGACGAGGTGTAGAGGTTGATCTTGAACCTATAGAAAAAGATACAGAGAGAGGACGTAGGCACGTTTGCCGAACCTCTGTAAATCTTGTGTCGTTTATCTTCCGCAATTTAATTATGCTTCCGCAAGTGTAAAAGAGTTTGAAAACTCTACTCCGCGATATTATCCCACTATTCCAAGTGGCAGCGGTACCAAAATTGTTCCAACACACAAGGTAACCACATGTTACCACACAGCACTATCACAATTAATCAACACACAAGGTAATCCACTGCCATGCTTCCTTGGCATCGACCCCCAAAGGTTTCACCGAACCATCACCGGGTGGATAACCCATTCGTACTCGTACTAACCAATTCTACAGATCAATAACCTCATCCGAAAACATCGTACAAGTCATAAAGCAGAAGAAAACCACATAATATAATGCATCTTAACACGCGCTAAGCCTACAGTTAGCGTGTGCTGACTTTAACATTTTGCCTGCCCATATTAGTTAGCATGCGCTAATTAGCACATTAGCTGTAATACCCGAATCTGATGTGTAATTTTATCTATATTTGAAACTTGTGACATTGTATATGTTGTATTTTGATCTAGGTATAATCCTCCATATTTCATAATCCTGTATCGATGAGTGTATGATTTCGTAGTTGTTGTTTCATGCATGTACTTATGTACATTTAGCGCACGCTAACGTTTAAGTGTAGAGCGCGCTAAACATGTAAGCTAGTGCATGCTACAAACGAGTCTTAGCGCACGCTATACGTGGTTAGCATGATTGAGACAGGTTAGTAGGTGAGATCGGACCGCGGATTTTGTTGGGGACATGTCGGGATGAATCTGGACGGCTTTTGGAAAAGGCGAGTCAACGGTGATTAGTACACGCTATGTGAGAGATGCTAGCGCGCGCTAAATAGAGTATAGTGAGGTTAGTGAGCTTTCGTAAACCCGATAGCGCACGCTATGATGGGTATTAGTGTACGTTAACTGTTGCATTTAGTGCACGTATAGACTATTTAGTGTACTCAAGACCCAAGACAGATAGATACAGTGGGCTGGGAGCCCATTAGCGCACGGTAAAAAGGAGCAGCAATGCGCGCTAATAACCATTTTCTATTAATATAACAGCACATCACCTCATTTTTCAGTCTCCACTTCACCCCACACTCAATTTCCGAGAATTAGAGAGTTACCCTCCCCATCTTCAACCTTCATATCGGCCTCTACTCATATCATTGAAGGCAATGAGCCTTGAGGATTAGTGTTCTAGCGTTTGGCGTGGAGTTCATCAAGTAATCTCATCTTTTCCTTCCGTGTAAGGTATGTGGCTATTCACCAATCTGGATTATGTGTTCTTGTTGTCAAATATGAACATGCTACGGAAGTTGTTGATTTATCACTGAGATTATTAAGTTTCTTACGTACAACTTGAACAAGCAACGCGTATAGGAGAATCTAGTGGACTTGAACTTAGAATTATTTCTTGAAGAATAAGACGATAATCTTGTGAACCTAATAACCGAGTTTTATGGTGTTCTTCAAGATATTTCGGAAATCTTGCTACATTGGATTAATGGAAGTTATGGTTAGAATCCATGTTAGACGAACTACCTTGTGTTATAGTTGTAGAATTCGACCGATTGATGTGTTTAAATCTTGATTTGGAAGAGTATGAGATTGTTGTTCGAATTAGTATCATAGTGTTGATTCAACCGTTATGGGTGGGGTAGATTCATATGTTTTTATGATCGGGTAGATTTCGTCTCTTGGTGCTAGCATGATGTTTAGAACAATTATCCGGAACCGTTAGTTATATGGGTGCTATTGTTCAATGAAGGTTCGGATTGTTGGTGAAGTGATCGAGTGAGAACTCTTCGACCGGGTTGGAGGTTATTCGTAGTATCTATCCTTGTCGCCATTTTTGAGGCAAGTATCGTAACATGACTTCGGTTTAACGTTGATGATTTTTTATCATGCATATTACAATTCATATTGATGAATATAATTGTTATAATGTCGTTCATGTTTTTGGTCCATGTGTATGTTCATGTTGATGAACATATTGTGTTGCATATGTATGCATGGTTGTATCGTGTGTGTTGTATTGATCCGAAAGGGATCGTGTGATCTATGCTGAGGGCATTAGATCAGTTGTCCACCTCGTGTTGGTCCGACGGGATCATCTTGGGATCTATGCTGAGGGCGCTGGATCATTGGATTACCCCATGTTGTGTTGATGGAATCATGTGGATACGCATCGTTGGATTCCGGTAGCGGAAGTCCGTGTTTTGTATTTTGTTATGCATTGTTGTTGCATATCTGTTCTTGTATATTATGATACTTGTACTAGCATCATTTTGCTAACCCCTGTGGGGGTGGATATTTGTTTTAATTTTCAGGTAGCCGAGGAGCAGGAAAGCAGCCACAGTACCGGCATGATGACGAAGGGGGTGATGTTGTCCGTTGTAATTGTTTTGATATTCTGGTCTGGTATTTAGTACTCGAGTACGTGTGTATTTTGATGATTTGAAAATTTGTAATAAATGAATTGTGCTGAGACGTTTTAATTGGTTATATTAAATTACTCAACTATTGGTGGTATTTTCGTATTATTCAGCTATTCTTTTAATTTAGCCTTGTAAATTCTTACATAAAGGGTTTACGGCACTGCAATTATTCCGATTATCTTGGGGTGTTACATTAGCGTGTGCAAACTGATACAATTTAGTAAATTTCATCCTCCACCCTTTTCGAAAATAAAATCGCGTTTGATTTATCAATATAAAAATTTTACGGTGTGAAGGTTTTAAAATCATTTACTCAAATCATTTGAAAATAACATGAATACGCAAAAACAATTTTCTCAAAATTCTTTCAAATACGACAAAAGATCGTCACGGATAGCATTTTACCGAGTATCCAAAATACTTCAAAATTCCCCTTCCTAAACACATACAGCGGATATGATTACCACAGCGATCCGAAATCAATCGATTTTCAAACACATGCCCGTCTGACATACAGATTCACCAATTTCACAAACAACTTATAAACACCAAGTTCAAACACATGTCAACCATCCATGCTTCCACCGAGCATCTTTGATCATTAAACACGTAATGTACCACAAGTACTAAATACGAACTCCATTTCACAACACACTTATAACAAGGTCAATAAACACAAGATACGGTAGAGGAGACTTACATCAAAGATCACATGAAGATGACAGCCACCCACGATACTAATCTCAACGATCAACATCGACAGCATAAACAACATAGTGTGACAAAGCACAACTCAACTTGTCACCTGACAACTCGGGTGACGCGATAAAATACGACTCGACTATTCACGAATCGACTCGACCCGACGGCCTAGGTTTTTACAACCTAAGCTCTGATACCATAAATGTAACACCCCCAAATCCATATGGGAATATTACACGTCGTAGACCCTTTCTCACGAGGGTCTACCGGGCTAAACTCCACAGAATAACTAAATGTTCGACCAGCCGGGGTCAACCAACATAACAATACGGACCATTAAGGTCAAACATAATTAACTACACGGACCGATGTGGTCTCACGGCTAATTCAGACAGTAAAAGACAACTCTATACAATAATACCCACTCAGGGGTCAAAGTACATTATAGCGGAAGACTGATTACAATAAGACAATACAACAAACAAACCAAACTCTCAAACTTGATTAGTATCGCAGCTCATCATCTCCAGTGTTGATCCTGTGAATACTCCCTCGAACCAAGCATACCTGAAATGCATTTTACCCATTTAAGGGGTTAGCGTTTGAATGGCTAGTACAAGTATCATACTACACAAAACGTAACAAGAAAATAGCAACCACGAAACAGATGCGAGAATCAACTACCAAAATATTCTCGAGAGGTTTTAGAATTTTGAATTCAGGCAAAGAAGTATTTGAAAATAAAATTATCATCCTAGGGATTATTAAGACTAGAAAATCTTTAGGACCTCGAGTCCTGAATTTAAAAACCTTTTCGAAAATCTTAGGGTCCTAGCCCAAATCTCAATTCGTATTTCAACAATTCATAGTACGAAAACCTTTCCACAAATTTCGTGGGCTCGACCCAACATTCATTTCTTGAAACTTTCCTTCAAAACTTTGATTGATAAAACGTAATTCATGACACCGTGATCCCTTGTCACATGTCTTCGTAGGTTCAACAACCCGCATGGACTTAACCGACCACAACAATCACAACAATCATAATAACCAGTCATTCTCATGACTCCGTGATTGCTTGCCACGAGTCTCCATAGATTCAACAACCCACACAAATTGAGCCAACACAACAATCACAACAACCAGTCATGCTCATGACTCCGTGATCGCTTGCCACGAGTCTCCGTAGTTTCAACAACCCACATGGATTGAGCCAACACAACAATAACAACAACCAGTCATGCTCATGACTCTGTTATCGCTTTCCGTGAGTGTCCGTATGTTCAACAACCCACACGGATTGAGCCAACACAAAAATCACAATAACCAGTCCCGACTCCATGATCTCTTGCAATGAGTCACCGTAGGCCCCGACGAGCCCACACGAATGGACGTACTGTGTCCTGACCCCACGATACCTTTCCATGTGTAATCGTAGGCCTAGTCAGACCCGCACGATTGGACCTCAGCACCTCATACTAAGTTCTGATCCCATGGTCCCCTGCCATGAATCCTCGTAGGTCCCGTCGAACCCGCACGAGTGAACTTAGCAACACAGCACACAATATTAACATTCACGTTTTACCAAGGTCATGCAGCCAATCAGTCACATTGATTACCATAATTGTACACACCCAACGCACATAGCACAATCTCAACAATCCAACCATCAACATCAATAATTCACAATCCAGCATAACTCGTGATCGAAGCACAACACATTGCACAACCACGTGTACAACCAACCAACAATATTATCACAATCCTGCACACATTACACAACACACAATATACGTCCAAGCGTAAAATCAATCCGACACAATCATCACAACCATCATGATTCCTCGATCATGAAGAATCGAGCACAACACAACCAACACGAAGTATTTACTACATTTAGTTTATACTCACAACATATGAAATATATGTTCACAGGGGTAAATTAATCATTGTAACTCTAACACATAATCTCTATTCATAAGACAAATCGTATAAACAAGATACTTGCCTCAATAACCGATACCGAACACTCTGATGAACACGGCTCGATCGGGAAACTCTAAATACCTACAACTTCCGCAAGGCACAATGAAAACACGATCAAAACGAAGATCAAGACCAATAACAATGGAAATTACATCAAACTCTCGAAGGAAAACTCATTCGAACATTTAATCGAACATTAAATGTTCACGGTCCTTCAAGAACACCAAAATAACCCATCGGGTTTAACGAATTGAAGATATGGATATACAATCTATAAAACATATTTAAAAACAACACCTAACATTAATCGATTCATCAAAACCAGATTGGATTCGGAATCAAGAACAAATCTCCAAAAAGTCCACTCTAGGGAAAAATGGGAAAGTACCTCGATCCGACAAAGAACAACAGATTAAATGATGTTACAATCACCTGGAACTCTCCAATACACCCTTGTATGGAGCAAAATTGGCCAGGAACTCGAACCCTAATCGTCCTCGTCTCAAACCCGCGGAGAGAAGAAGAAATGAAGAGAAAATGAGAAAATAAGTCTGTTGTCCGGTTTATATACCGGACAGATTAGCGTGCGCTAGCCAGGCAAGTAGCGCATGCTATCGAATTCTTCAACCCAGTCCAGTAGATTCTGGACGACCCCAAAACCACCAGCTAGCGTGCGCTATCCTCACCATAGCATGCGCTACTGATGCAGCTTAGCGCACGCTATCCAATTACATAGCGTGTGATATCGACTTCCTAGTCCAAGGCAGTAGCTTCTGCATCGATTAGGCACCTCCAGTTAGCGTGCGCTAGCAACACCCTAGTAGCGCGCATTATACATGCACGTAGTGTGCGCTATTTCTACTGCACAGGCAGTAAGATCACACCAAAAACTCATCGCAACAACGATACCTGTCAACAGGACGACAAATCATGCAACATGTGATAAAACTCCAACGTCCAACACAAACAACCAGTTGAAATAAACATGTGACATGACACGACAAACGATCATATAGACACGAACAGCATATAACTCACTAAACAATAGAAAAAAATTCAACGCAACCTGGATGAAATTCTCGGGTATCACAGTACCGCCTCCTGCAGTCCGATTCGTCTGATCCCTCTGTTAACGGCCCTCTGACTCGATCCAGCCCAGTCTCCCGCCATCCGAAGTAGCGACCTAATCCAACCCAGCTCGCCCGACCCAGTTCAAAGTTTCGGTCCAAATATCCAAACACCTGTTTAATTTGTGACTTTCTGGACCCGCCAAAATTTCGCACCTGGTTTTACGTCTTCGTATCGAGTATCAATCGACTGATCAGAGTGCACAACCGATTGCTCCAAATCACATAGCTAATTTTATAATCGAGGTAATTATCTAAACTAGTCCCTATTTTAATTCTCTCCATTTAAGAATTTTTCTGAGGACATGGGTTCTTGGGTTCTTTATCTCTTACACTGCTTTGAGATGGATGAGACTACGAGAGAAGTTGGTATCTCTGCATATCGAAGAAAACTATGTGATAGTCCTGGGGGAGTCACGGGATTGTTGAAACTCGACACTTGCAGTTGTTACATACATCAAGTATCTGGGTGCGATTTGATATCGCTGTTTTTGTTGACTTTACTAACAACAATTATGGGAAGTATATTGAGTAATGATTATGTTACACGTTTTAAAAAAAGCATTGATTGTGACCGTTTCAGTGTCACTGAAAATCCAACAAGACTAACTTCTTCTTATTTATATCTTGTAGATGCACAAAGCTCCAATACTCACCCGAAGTTTAAAATACTTGACCATACTGGTAAGGAGTACTATAAGTGGGTCTCAGATGTTCGCTTGGTGCTCATCGGTAAGAGATTTACTACCACCATCTTTCCCTCTAATAAGCCTGCTGCTCAGGAACCGAGCGAGAAAACCAAGGCTAATGCACTGATGTACTTGCGTAGCCATATACATCCGTTGTTGAAAAATTGTTACATGAATTTGCAAACTCCCAAACAACTATGAGATACACTTGAACAACATTTTAACAATGTGTATGATCAGCGCTTCCCCAAATTGCAACTTCAATGGGAGCAAATCCGGTTCTTGGATTATGCAAATGTGGAGGCATATAATCAAGTTGTTCTCGATCTTTGTGCTGGTCTTAGTTTTTCTGGTGTCAAGAAGTCCAATCAAGACTTGATCAAAAAGGCTCTTAACACATAGTGTGATTTCTCATAAGTTGCGCGTTGCCTATAAGGAAGGGAAAATTAAAAATTTTAGCAACCTTATCTCCTACCTCACAAAAAAAGAAAGGCATAATGAGATCATTCTCAATAGTAATGCATGCCCAGGTGGTTTAAAGCCGATTCCGAAAGTGAATCAGTCTACCCACGAGAAGAAGCCACGACAAAATAGAAAAGGCAATGTTGCTTAGTTTGTGCAAGCACCGCGGGTGCATGACTCGAGCAGGCAAGGGAAAAGACGAGGTTGTTGTTCCAATGTGTGGAAGAGGCAATATGGCTCGACCGTCGGTCCTAGTGGATCCCAACGACATGGACCACCTCCTGCCACCGGGAATGGACCCACTCTGAGGGAAGACTGGAATTACTATACTTGTCGCTCACAGAAGCATACTTATCACAACTACAAATCGCCAAAGAACATCCAAGCCTACTACAAGCAGTATAAACAGTATTTGACCCAAGAGTCGAATTATATGGAGGAAGATAATGAGAATACGGATGTGAACCATGTTGAGATCCCTCCTCTCACCATCATGGACAAAGAACAATATTTGGATGTTGCTGAGTTTGACTAGATAATCTTAGTTTGACTAGTTCTTACGCTTTGGTTTATGTTTTGTCATGTTTTTAGTTTCATTTGGGAACTACTTTGGATTTTCTATGAATGTAATAAAATTGGCAATGATGAATACAATTCTATTAGATGCTGCGATTGTGAAAAAACGAATCTTATTTTTCCCTCAAATAACATGTTTCATTTGGTTTTTACAAAGCAATTGCTTAGTAAGAATTTCTTGGTTAATTTGATGCACTGGGTGGATTTTATCAAAAACTTCTGATAACGACTAGGCACATCCTCCTTGGTATTAGTTTATACTTTGAAAGTTCAAACGGAATCAGTGATTTCTTAACGACCTTAGTTGTATCGTCGTCCTACTTTCTTTGCAAGTCTATCAAGTTGGAGTTATCGAAAGGATCATTTGTTGAGATAGAAATCAAACATCCCACTACGTTTTAACATGTCAAAATGCGCCTATGGCCATCATTGCCATATTTTTTCATCAACACTAATGCCTTTTGAAAAGGCTTCAACCTTGCTCTATCACTCGAAGATAGGAAAATGCCAAAATAGCAACTTGAAATGAGCACAATGATCCAGAAAGTGCACGACCTATGGATAGAGAGATAAGTAAGCCTAGCTTTCAGAACAACTGACCGTTCATCCATAGACTTATTAACGAATGAGTTATTACTGTTTTGGTGAACAAAGGTCAAGCTATGTGGAAACTATTTCCAGCTATTGTTCTAACTTTGATCCTAACCAGCTTGGTCGAACTTTTCCAAACTCGAAATTAGTGATTTTTCGATGTGTCTTCCAACACAAGACTATTCTAGTTTCATGTCTTATTGTAGATTTCTCGTGGCAAAATTGAGTGCCTTGCTTATAGTAGAACAACCCACACTATGCTTTAGTATAGGTAATTATTCAGGGATATTATGCCATATCCTCAGTGACAACAATGATTAGTTCCTCCCAAGTAATTCAAGGGAGGGGACCTGCTCATTTCTTGCTACATAATTGTACGTGTATCAATATCACAAATGCTCTCTATGCCCCAAGAGCAAACCGAACTGATGCGAATTAACGTTCGGATGTAAACGTATTTCGCATGCAACGCAACGAAAGTGTATTTTATGAATTTAGTACACGAATAATAATTTTGATGTTTAGAACACAACGTAAAAATCGTCCCAAAGTAGGGCGATTCGGCCGAACAAAAATAAGTATAAGGTTTTTATCGAATTAGACCTATAACTCGATAAAGTGATTTCTCCCAAGCCCTATTGAGAATCGATCGGATTAAAACTCGAAAATGCATCGAATAATAATCAAAGTTTCATAGGAACTCGTCCAACAAGTAATACAAGAGCATTAAATTTTATTTCTTCAATGATGTCCTTTAACAAGCCGTAAATGGCTATTTAAATAGAGATTACACAACTTGAAAACAAAAGACTACAATCTTACAGATACATGGAAAATCTAATAAACTAATAACTTGACTAGAAAAATGACACACTCATGTGCCAAAAGGGGGGAGGGGGGGCGAATGCTTGTGAAGACAAGGGTGGAAGAGATCTTTCATGATTTTGGACAAGATCTTGGACCCATGTTGTGAAGACTTTGAAATGAAGAAAAACACACTTCATGTGCAAAAGGGGAGGGGCGGCCGAATGCTTGTGAAGTATAGGGTGGAAGAGATCTTTCATGATTTTGAACAAGATCTTGGACCCATGTTGTGAAGACTTTGACAAATAAGATAACAAATGTGATGAAAATCTTCATGATGTTGTCGGGATCGGCCGAATCTTGGAGAATTTGGACCGATTGGTATGCATGGTGCATACTACGTACGCATGTCGACACATCTAAGTTATTCCGAGTCCGGTCACCAAAGTTATTCCATTACTCATATCTATTTTCTCGCCCAAATAAATAGTTGCATGTGTATGGCGGGTTGCATGGTTGTTTACGTCGATTCTCACATCATCTTCTTCATTCGGAATAATCGTTTTCGTATCATTCCCTACTTCTTTAAAAGGAATTGTCCTCGATTCCGCAATCCCATTGTCACCGAGATACGGAGATAGATCACATATGTTAAAAGTGGCATGTATTCCATAATCACCCGGGAGTTCTACCTTGTACGCGTTATCGTTTATTTTTGAAATTATCTTGTAAGGACCCTCGGCTCGCGGCATAAGTTTATTCTTGCGTTTCCCCAGAAATCGTTCCTTTCTCAAATGCACCCAAACCAAGTCGCCAATTTCAAATAGTCTTGGTTTTCATTGTTTGTTAGACTTCCGTTTTTAAGCCTCATTAATTTCCTTAATCCGATTATGTATTTGCTCATGTTGCCTCATCATGGACTTAAGTTTCGACTCCGCGTCTTTGTGAACTAACTCATCGCTCGGCAAGGGAATCAAGTCTAACGGCATATACGAATTCAAACCATAAACGATTTCAAAAGGTGAGTGAGCCGTGGCATGAGTAGGGGATCGGTTGTAGGAAAATTCCGCATGTGCAAGTTTTAGATCCCAATCCTACTGCGTTTTGCTTACGAGACCACGTAGCAAAGTCCCCAAAGTCCGATTAGTTACGTCGGTATGTCCGTCCGTTTGGGGATGATGCGAAGTACTAAATAAGAGTTTGGTCCCCACCTTTCTCCATAATGTGATCCAAAAATAGCTAAGAAACTTTGAATCCCGATCCGAAACAATAGTCTTCGGTATTCCATGCAAACGAACCAATTCTAGAAAATATAGGTCTACTACATTACTTGCATCATCAGTTTTATGACAAGCTACAAAATGAGCCATCTTCGAGAAACGGTCAACGACAACCATAATATCATCCTTACCTCATTGAGTACGAGGAAAATCAACGACAAAATCCATCGAAACATCCTCCCATGGTCTTTCCGGAATCAGTAGAGGCATATACAAACCGGGTTTGAATGAGCTTTTCGCCATATGACATGTCACGCACTTACTAATGACATCATTAATGTCCCCTTGCATTTTGGGCCAATGAAAATGTTCCTTAAGCACCTCCATGGTTTTATCCATGCCAAAGTAGAGAGTAAAATCCTTCAACATCTCAAATCCAAGTAAACGAACATCAAGTGTATAGAGTAAAACGTATCACCTAGATAACGCATCCGCCACCACGTTGCTTTTACCGTCTTTATACTTTGATGAAAAGTGGAATGATTGCAAGAACTCTACCCACTTAGCATGTCGTGGATTTAACTTTTGCTGCCCATTAATATATTTCAAAGATTCGTGGTCCGAATGCAAAATGAAATGCTTCGGACGAAGATAGTGACTCCAACGATCAAGAGCTCTCACAATGGCATAAAACGCCTTGTCGTAAGTGCAATAATTGATCCGAGCACCACTCAATTTCTCCGAAAAATACGCAATAGGCCGCTTTCCTTGAGTAAGAACCGCTCCAATGCCAACTCCGCTAGCATCGCACTCCACTTCGAAAGGTTGTGTAAAATCGGGTAATGACAAAATAGGTGCCTCACATAACTTTGCCTTCAATTTTTCAAATGCTCCTTGGGCAGCCCCGTTCCATACAAACGGACCCTTCTTCAAACATTCCGTTATCGGACTCGAAATTATGCTAAAATCTCGAATAAACCTCCGATAAAATGAAGCAAGGCCGTGGAATGACCTAACTTCCATCACGGTTTTCGGAGTAGGCCAAGACTTAATCGCTTCGATCTTATTTTGGTCAACCGACACTCCAGCCTTTGAAATAACGTAGCCAAGGAAAACTATACTCTCGACAAGAAATGAGCACTTTTCCTTCTTTCCATAGAGCTTTTGGGCCCTAAGAGTCTCGAATACTTGTCGCAAGTGCCCAAAATGTTCTTCCAATGACCGAATATACACCAAAATATCATCTAAATACACAACCACAAATCGCCCCAAAAATGGTTTGAGTACCTCGTTCATCAAATGCGTGAAAGTACTCAGAGTATTAGTAAGACCAAATGGCATGACGGTCCATTCATACAACCCGTGTTCAGTTTTGAAAGCCGTTTTCCACTCATCTCCTTCTCGCATACGAATTTGGTGATAACCACTCCGCAAATCGACTTTTGAAAAGATCACGGATCCATGTAGTTCATCCAACATGTCATCAAGTCTCGAAATTGGGAATCAACACTTGATTGTTATGTTATTCACGGCTCGACTATCAACACATTCTCCAAGATCCGTCCTTCTTAGGAACAAGAAAAATCGGGACCGCACAAGGACTTAGACTTTCTCGAACATACACGTGGTTCATTAACTCCTCGATTTGTTTTTGTAGTTCCTTTGTTTCTTCGGGATTACACATATAGGCAGTCTTGTTTGGGAGCGAAGCACCCGGTATGAGATCGATTTGATGTTCAATCCCACGAATAGGCGGCAAACATGGCGGTAACTCTTCGGGAAAAACATCCGCAAATTCATGTAATAAGGTATTTATCCTTCCTTCGTTTCACACAACCATGTTATCATTCTGTGCCTCCTTCAATATTAACAAGTACACCCACTCACCATCATCAATAGCATGTTCCATCTCCCGCTCGCTAGCAAACATGGTAAGTTTCGGTTTTTCCACCCGATTAGAGCTCATAGAACGAATAGCTTGAGGTGACATCGGTTTAAGCATAATTTTTTTTCCCTTATAACATAACTCATATTCATTATTGCTTCTTTCACTAGTACAAAAATGAGCAATGGTCACACAAAATAAATGTGACCATATGCCTTTAGTCACATATTTTTTTTTTCATTGAAAGTGTGACCAAAGGTCGTGTCATTTTAGGCAACATACGGCTACATTAAAATTAAGTGGTTGTATTAACTGAAAAACTGTAGCCGTAGCATAAAATCGTGGCTATTGGGTAAGAAATTTTGTTGTTGTAATCGTGCATTTTATCTTATATTGTGGCCGTAAACCCTTTCTAGACACACAATTTTATTTTTTTAGTGACCATTGTTCACCCAATAGCCACATAAATTTATTTTCAAAGTGGCGCTTGCTATTATTTAGTCACAATAATATGTATTTATTATGACTATTGCCTATCTTTTAAAGACATAGAATTAATCAAACAATGGCCAAAAGTATTTTAAAGACACACAATTTTTTTTAACTATGGTTATCATATAACTTACAGCCACATACATGTTATTTACCATGACCGTTGCTATCTTTCAGACATACAAATACTTGTAAGTGTGACTATTTTATACTTTTTAGAAATAGAAAATCTAATAAACAATGACTATATTTGATTTATAGACACAAAAGTGTTTGTAACTGTGGCCAATATTAACTTTAAGACTACAATAATTTGTTTTCAGTATGACCTATTTTATCATTTAGACACTTAAAAATTGTTGTGTGTGACTATTGTTTGTATTATAGACACTGAGAATTACTTAAACCATAGTTGTAAATGTGTTATGGTCACATAATGTATTTATACATGTGACTGTTGTAGAACTTATTGTCACATGCATGTTTGAATCCGTGACGATTGTTATCAATTTGACACACTATTATCCATTATCAATACTATTATTTAGTTTTTAGTCATGTATTTTAAAAAAAACATGACAATAAATTAATTGTAAACACAAATACTTTTTTAGCATGGCTATTGTTCACAATTTAGCCACATGAACTTATGTTAACCATCACATTTGTTATCCTTCAGACACATCAATATTTGTCAACATGGCTATTGATTATAATTTCTACGTCAGAAAGCAAATAAATTGTAGCCGTAATTGTTCTTTCGACACATAATTTTATTCACCATGACTATCATTTACCATATTGCCACATTAATTTATATTATCATGTCCTTTTTTTAGATTATGACACACAATTCTTTTTAAACTGTGACAATAGGATACATTTTAGTCACGTGATTATGTAATAAAGTGACATGTGCTATCATTTTGACACACTAACAATTTAATAAAATATGACCATATATATGTTTTAGCCACATTTGGTTTATATTATATCAGGTCCTCTGTTTAGATTTTGACACAATTGTTTTATTAGGTGTAACTATTTAGTACACTTTAGTCACATGAAATTGTAATAAAATGACATACGCCATCATTTTGACACACTAAAAATGAAATATATTGTGACCATACGTATTTTGTGGACACACAATTTAATTTACTGTAAATAATGTATATACAATAGCCACATGAAAATATTACTAAGATGACGTTATTTTTCATTTTAAGACAAAAAATTTTTGTAAAGTGACCACTATGTATGTTTTAGTGACAAATAACAAATTTAAACGTGGCATCAGTTGTTTATTGTAGATACACAGATTATTTTGAGCGTGGCTTTTGTCTACCCTTTAGCCACATTAATTAATTTTTACTATTACATTCGCTATGTTTTAGACACGTTAAAAATCAATGTGAAGTGATTGTAAACAAAGCCGACAATGTGAAATAATAAATAAATACCAATATTAACAATAAAAGAGAATCCATATATAAGTTCTGAAGATAAATAGCAAAGCAAAAACTTCGAATCCAAACAAATCTACGAAATATCCCAAGGGAATTGCAAAAAAAAAAAAAAAAAAAAAGAACTAGATGTTTTTACTCTTGATCTTGTTCATATTGCTCCTTGTCTTGACAATGCCTTGTAATGTTGTAAATCAAGCTTTCCGCTTCTTGGGATTTTGAACTTCGTTCTTTTGATTTGATTTTGTATGCGGTTCCTGTAGTAACATTGAATCAAATATGAAAAACACGTTGGTAAGAAACATTGAACCAAATATGAAAAACTAGGTAATTTATAAAATAGTTTATGAAAAAAAATGTAATGCATTATGAAATTAATTCAAGGAACAAACCTTTAAGTCACATTTGACAAGGAATTTTGGCCAACCAACAAAACTTTTATGTGCATCCCCAACCTGTCTTGTGCACACTAGTTTCTATTGGTAAAAATGATCTTTGCCTTTATCACTTCATCAACGGACACTTTATAACAGTCATCTTGAAGTGGAACTCCATGAATGCTCTGTTTTTCTGATGACAAGTAAATGGTACCACGAGCTACGATATTTCTGATATCCGGATACGACAAAGTAAACTTCATTGATCAGTAATGACTTATGGCATATTAGCATCATAAAAGCTAAATGAAAATATACATATATATGAGCATGGCGAAATAAATACATGTGCGACATTTTTTGATTGTGTGTTGTGTATCTTTGGTCGTGAATCATTATTTAATGGCATCGCAGGATTTGTAGTCGAATTCTTAAGTCCAATGGCTTTTTTGCTGGTTTTCGCAAATTCCTAAAAAGAAAAATAAAAGCCATATGCTTTCTGTTATGCACCCGTAAGACTATGATTAATGCAAAACTAAAATGAAAAGAACACAACTATGAGGGCACCTACTGAACTAGATGCAACTCAAAAGAAAGCTTGGGCAGTAGGTTGCTAAGCAATTTGTAGAGTGTGGATTTCAACCTAAAATCCTCTCGATTTCTCATAATTCAAGAATTTAATCATCAATTTGTAGGAGAATAACATCTACGAATAATCATATGCAACATGATTGTACAGACAAAACGGATTGAAACAGACAATTTATCAAAAAAAACCAAAGTACCAAAATCAGGTTTGCTAACAGGCAGCAGTACTGCTGTTGTTCAGCCCAAAACGACGAGAAAAATGCAACTAGAAAGGAGATGAAGCACTTACGATGACAATCCATAAACGAGTCTAAGCGCTAATCAGAAACGCGAGTATGACAAGCTGAAGGTGCGGAAAAACGAATACTAAACTAAAAGTCCAGAATATCAAAATTACGAAATAGTCCCAAATATTCAAAAATTATAATCGCGACATTTGTTGTCTGTGTGTTGTGTACCTTTGGTTGTGAATCATTATTCAATGGCATCGCAGATTTGCGATCGAATTCTCAAGTCCAACGGCTTTTTTCTTTAGTTTTCACAAATTCCTAAAAATAAAAATAAAAGACATATGCTTTCTGTTATGCGCCCGTAAGACTATGATTAATGCAAAACTAAACTGAAAAGAACACCGGAAGCTCCGGCTACCAAATGATATGCAATGAAACATGTAGAGTGTGGATTTCACCTAAATCCTCTCGATTTCTCATAATTCAAGATTTTAATCATCAATTTGTAGGGAATAACATCTACACAGAATAGAATAATCATATGCAACATGATTGTATGACAAAACGGATTGAAACAGACGATTTATCAAAAAAACCAAAGTACCAAAATCGAGTTCGTAGAATTTACCAAAATCGGGTTGTTTGCTAACAATGAGCAGATCACATTGTTCACCAAAACGACGAGAAAATGCAACTAGAAGGAAATGAAGCACTTACGATGAAAATCCATAAACGAGTCTAAGCGCTAATCGAAACGCGAGTATGACAAGTCAAGGTGTGGAAAACGAATACTAAACTAAAAGTCCGTAATATCAAAATTACGAAATAGTCCCAAATATTCAAAAATTATAATCGCGACATTTGTTGATCGTGTTGTGTACCTTTGGTTGTGAATCATTATTCAATGGCATCGCAGATTTGCAATGAATTCTCAAGTCCAACGCTTTTTTAGTTTTCACAAATTCCTAAAAATAAAAATAAAAGACATATGCTTTCTGTTATGCGCCCGTAAGACTATGATTAATGCAAAACTAAACCGAAAAGAACACCAAGCTCCGCTACCAAATGATATGCAATGAAACATGTAGAGTGTGGATTTCAGCCTAAATCCTCTCGATTTCTCATAATTCAAGATTTTAATCATCAATTTGTAGGGGAATAACATCTACACAGAATAGAATAATCTTATGCAACATGATTGTACAGACAAAACGGATTGAAACAGACGATTTATCAAAAAAAACCAAAGTACCAAAATCAGGTTCTGTAGAATTTACCAAAATCAGGTTCTGTTTGCTAACAGGCAGTAGTACTACTGTTGTTCAGCCCAAAACGACGAGAAAAATGCAACTAGAAAGGAGATGAAGCACTTACGATGACAATCCATAAACGAGTCTAAGGGCTAATCAGAAACGCGAGTATGACAAGCTGAAGGTGCGGAAAAACGAATATAAAGGAGTTGTTTCTTTATTAACATAATATGTTACTTGTTTATCATTTTATATAACATATTATCTTTTATTTTCCTATTATAAATAAATATTAAAATAAAACAACTACAAAATAACTTACTTGTTTTGGAGACATTTCATTTGTAGGGGATGTGAGCTCTGGTAACGCCATTCCTTGAGAAGCAAGATGAGCTAATACCATATTTAGTGTGTTATTTTGTTTCACACTGGGTGGACAACTCCTTAAGTTGTTCATCTTTCTTCGCATGCTCATGTCTCTCATTCGTAGTTGAAAGTTAAGGTCCAATTACTTCTTTTGATGATCCTTTTGTTCGAGGAAGATGCCAATATCTTGTGGAAGTGACTCCGTGCCAACCCCTTTTAAATATCCGCCATGTTCCTTTCCAAAGACTAGTGTGAGGGCATCCGTGCCGGATCAAGCTTCGTGCCTCCATCATTGATTTGTTTTTCATGATCGATCTGTATACATAAGATGTCAAATAGATGTACTCAATGGTTATTAACAAGTTTCACAATTATTATAGTAAAACAACATACAAGAAAGTTTCTTTAAACTTACTATTTTATCTCGCAATGACCTTAACAAAGATCATCTACCAATTCGCCATTTTTGTTTTCACGTCCTTTCCTCCACATGAATGACCGGTCGGGAAGTTTACCTTTCTCAATCACTTTATCTTTAATCTTGTAATCATTAAATATACATATTAGTTCACAATTAAAAATGGAGAAAACCATGGATGTTGTACTGTACATACATACATACGCCATATTTAGCACGGGACAAAAAAAGTAGCATACAATAATTTAATTTGCACAAACGTAAGGGATTGATGTAACTATTAAATTATTATTTGACTCTTGAATAGTGAACATGAATCAAAGACGGCTAATGTGTAAATTAAAAAGAACGGTACATTATATGAGATTGTTTACTACTCTCCTTTACATTGTCACTAACCTTTGAAAAATTCATATAGCATATCTAGATGTCTTGAAAAAGTTACAGTTTTGGTCGTTGTTCTACATGAAAAAGACTGTTATACCCTTTATAATATATCTTTTCTTTTTCTATAAAGGGCAACAATAAGTATAATTTTTGGTGTAAAATATACATAAAAATTTGATTTTACATTAAAGTATATCAATGTTGATATTTATCAAGAGAGAATAAAAAGCTCAGAATTGTAACATATTATTTTGCTTATATTGAAATAAATGTAAGAAAAAGTAAATGTCAGACATAAGTTAAATAACACATAATCAAGATTAAGCAACCTTTGATTTAGTTTGTTGTATTGTGTGGCAACAATATCAAGAAGCGGATATAATGTCAATAATTGTAAAATAAGATTTGATTATACTACAGAATCAAGAAGCATATTACAGGTTTCAAGAAGAGGATACTCCTTACCAATTTCTCTGTTAGCCCTGCATATCCACCTCGTCCCATCCGATGCTGATAATGGGAATTCGAACGCGCTATTTTCGTATTATTTGACATATCCTTCCAAAAGAAAATATAAGGATGTGATAAGTATTTTTTAACGTAAAACCATGAAAACAAAATGATGATGAAGATAACAAAAATGAATAAAACCTTGAATTTGTCCGATTGTGTATGTTGTACAAACTTGTCCCAGTGTTCTTGATTAAGTATAATTGTACGATACTGTCTGGGAATTTTTGCAAGCTTGGTGGGTTTGCCTATGTCCGGAACTATGTGATTTGCATACGCTTTCTTATAAAGTTCCGTAGAAGATTACCTAGCCGGTTCATTACAAGCTTCCTTCTACATTCCTCAATATCATAATAACGCTGCAATAATAATTACTAATATGTTATGAATGGAATGAAATTGTAATGTAGCATCAATGCAAGTACTTAAAAAAAAGATGTTTACCGTTATCTCTTCCCAAAGTTTTTCCTAAACTTCATTGGTCACCTTCTTCCAGAAAGTTCACTAACTCCTACTTTCTCCGTACTAGATCTCCCAAAAACTAGGAAACTCGACCTATACTTACCCGAAAACCGACCCAATTCATCAAAGGTTACTTTGCGTTTTTTCCACGGAAGAAGTATATGCAAATTCAACTTTGGCAACCGAGTCAAGCCCCTCTTAGTCTTTTTCTTTCTAGTACCCGTATTTTCCATTTCTTTTTCTCGCATCTGTCATGCTATCGGACTCGTTTGAATCAAGTATCGATTCATCTTCGTGGTCCGAATCTCCTTCGTTGGGTTCAACATCATCTTCCATTTCATATTCGGGCAAATCCTCAATGAATGTCATTTCTCAAATGATGCTTCATTTCACATGAAACATTAACATACAAGTTTGATATGTGTTACAATAAAGAATAAGGAACCGTAAAATAATATTTGATGAAAAAGGATATTAGATCAAGACATATTGTTGTCTAAAGTATAATGTTCACCCGCGATTGGAAATTTAATGAAAAAGGTAGTTGCATTTACTTATTAGAGCATGTCATATGACTACATAAATTAGACGACTTATGCAATTTTTATTACAATTGTTCCGCATTTAACTTGGGAAGATCTAATGAAGGTATTATGAACATTGCTCTTAGTGAGGATGTTCCTCCTAATCCACAAGGTAACAGATTATGATCTCAGACTTGGCGGCAGGAGTACAAGTTAATCTGCAATTTTTGTACTTGTACAAGATAGATGTTATTCTTCAATTTATGTCTAACTGCAATTTATTTTTCTGTCTACAATTCTACAGTCCAGTGATTAATAAAACTACAAGGACTGGGTGATTATGTACAACTTATTTCGATCTTAAGAGGGTATTCAAGTTCTAATATTCTCAAAATTTTCACAAAAATGACACAACAGGTGTTATTTGTAAATCTTCGTGGCACGAATCTCCTTCGTTGGGTTCAACGTCATCATCCATTTCATATTCGGGTATATCGTCGGTGAATGTCATTTCTCCATTCACGATGAACATTAACATACAAGTTTGATATGTAGTACAATAAAGAATAAATAACCAGCAAATAATATTTGACATAAACTTTTTCATGTAAGCATCTCATCGAACAGTTGGTGTGCAACAAGCACACCCCCAACTGTTAACAAAAATATCAGTTTTCTAAGGCATAATTCACCTCGTTATACAATCAGTAACATGATCAATCATAATGAAAGATCATACTAATGTTAACATTCATTAATATACTTACATATTAATGTCAGATTGTTGTGGAGCACCCCCAACTGGAATGCAGCCGACTTGGTGTGACAATGGAGATAACGATACAACTGGTGGGATATTTTCATCTGGTTTATAGGGATGATAAGAATCCGTTCCTAATTTCATGGCACTTACCTAATATCTTGTATTACCTTTCTGGAATGGATTTGGAAAAAAATTTGGCGGTGGTGAAGGATGATGTATTCCCGCCTTGTTTTGCAGCCGAAAAAACTTCTGGAAATAGATGAAATTACTAAGATGAAATTACTATCCATTTTTTTTTGAGATCGCATCCAGTTGTGGTGTGATTCAGTTAGGATGAGAAAAGGAATGTCTCCATGGACGAGTCCAGAAATCTAGCAAGTTAAAAAACCCAAACACCCGAATTATATAGATATATTATTATAGTATATTATACATAAAGATTATATTATATTATATATTATGTATATTATTATATAAAATATAATATTTTAAATATTTATTATATTAAATTGAATTTATTAATTATATTAAATGTATATCTGATATATATTAAAAATATTTATATTTTTAAATATAGGTTATACGGTACCCGATTACCCGATGAGCAATATCCAAACCGACCAATCAAATAGGGTAGGGTATGGAGGAGGCATACCGTACCATATCCGACCCATTGACATCTTTATTTATAATTTTTAAAATTAAAAAGAAATGATCACCACATCTATCTTTAGATTCTATATGAAATATCGGTTAGTAAATAAAAATAATTTTGGAGTCTAATTAGAAATCAAAGTACTCTTCAATAAAAGAGATAAATGAATATTTTTGTAACACAACAACAAATCGTAGTTTGAGGTATAAGGAAAATTTTCTAAGTTAAATATCAAACATAATTATTTGGTGTATAATTTGCCTCACATTCACAAATATGTAAAATCAATCGAACACCTTTTATAATATAAAGTCATAGAAATTACTCTAGAAAGTACAAAATAGAGTTCTCCGAAAAATAAATACCTAACCGATAATTTGTAAAGCTTAATATATTTACTTACACTCGGCCTCGGTAGAGCGCTTCCTCAATAACCTTAAAAATGTAATATCCGGAATTTCTACTACTGTTGTTTGATATTATTTTATCCGAGTTATATTGTACAGCATGGAATCTGTACAGTAAGGATAAAATAAATGAAGGACTGAGATGTCAGTATTGGTATAATTGTCGTATTTGGTCGACAGTTACATTTGAGGATATTGTGTATCAGGTTGTCGTACTTTTGATATTGGGTATATCGTATGATGACATTATTGGATTCAGTGTTTGTGTTCAGTGTGTCTTATGTTCGTTTTTGGTATGTCGAGACGTTGGACAAGAACTGCGGAAAATGGCTAAGTATAGCCTTATTAGCGCACGCTGATATTCATGCATAACGCACACTATCGTGCAGGATTAGCGCACGCTACGTTTATAGGTTAGCGTACGCTAGTGCGCATGCATCGGAAGGAATCGCGTGTGGACCCTACCGCTTGCGCACGTTCTGGTAAGTCAACGGTTGTTGTCCTGAAGTATTAGCGCACGCTAAAGATTAGGCTTAGCGCACGCTAAATATATATCAGTCAACAAGGAATCTTATCCTTGTAAGATGCTGTCGGAATGTGGGGGCGAGTGGTAGGTGTGTAATATCCGCAATTTTCGATTTTCGGTAAATTTCTTTTTTCGACCGGAGTCCGTTTTGACGGCTCGCTCATGACCGTTTCGTCATTCTGAGAATGATTAATTCTACACTTTTTGTCATCCGAGTTCGTTTCGGTGTTGTTTTGTTGAGTTCTGTGGTTTTTAGCGACTTTTCCGCATTTGAGTTCGATTCTTGCGAATCTCGTCCGAAACTGCTGTTTCGAGTTTCCCGCAAGTCCGTTTAACTTTGTTAGACGTGTTGTGAACTTCGGTTTAGTTATTCGATCACGTATCGTGATTTCCGGGCGTTTTGGGCCATTTTGTAATTTATTGAAAGTTACGGGTATCCATATCTGTATTTGTCGTCTTGACCCTTTTCTTGGTCGCGTATGATTAATTATTGCATTACGTTTTCATCTCGAGTCGTTGACATCGTCCGCGAACTTTTGTCGTGGTCCGCCTGCGGCGCTTAAATCGAGGCGTCGGGTCGTGGCCGAAAGCACCGGGCCGGACGGGTGCGGGATCGCCGGACGAGTGTGGACATCGCCGAGCAGCACGGCAGAACCGGCGAGCGCACGCCACGGCCGGACGCCGCGCGCTTAGCTCGGCAGTGTAGCGCACGTTGTCGAGTCACCAACAGACGCTATCGGCCCGGGCGCAGGTATTCGAGGTTCTCGACTCGGTTAGGATCGGCGGTAGCGCACGCCATCGTCGGTCGAGCGCGCGCTAACCGGTAGGGGTAGCGCACGCCGCCGCCGACTAGCGACGCACGGATGAGTTGTCACCCGGTGGCTACCGGATGTGCCGGCCAGCGCGCAGCTTCCGGCCGTAGCGCACGCTAGCGGGAGTCGGCGTCGAGTCACGGTCGGCAGATTGGTCGGTGGTGCCGGTCGTGCGGTCCATGGCCGAGTGTGCTCGGCCGAGCATCGCCGATAGCGCACGCTAGGTCGGGAAGGCTAGCGACGCTAGTTCCGGCCAAGATAAAAATGACAGACGGCGACTTTCTCCGTCATTTTTCATTTCATTTCTCTTCGGTCATGGGTCGGGTTTCGGAGGAGACGAAACCATGTTGTTGAACAACAAATCCATGAAGTTCTTGAGGTTATATCGTTGATCAATCATCCTATAACATCCTTCGATCCAAATAATCAAGGTTAGATCTTTAGAACCCTACTTTTGGGTAGATTTGGGGATTTTCGCGTTTTGTCCGATTCGTTCGCTTTGTCGATTAATTCATGATGAATGTGATTAATCTTGTTGGTATTCTTAGTTTCCCTACGGATTCTTGGTATATTTCGTGATTTTTTCGGAATCGAGAGGGTTTGGTCGTGGTCCGCCCTCGTTGTTGTTTATATACGAATATACATGAATCGTAGGCGGGTTTTCAGTGTATTCCAATTCCGTATTCATTTAGAAATGGTTGTGATTGTATTCTTCGAATCGTTAGGTTCGGTTTCATTGGTTCCTAGCGTTCGTCGGTGACTTTCCTTTCCGTTCGTTGCGTCGTCAATAATTCAAGGCAAGTATTTTTGGAAACCTTTAAGCTTAACATGAAATGGTGATGTATATTACTTGTGTGTAACTCACCTCGTGTTGACTGACGGTCAAGGAGGGAAATCTATGCTGCCGCCCTGGATTTCACGAGTTTGTTTAGCTAGCCAGTGCGGGAGGGTCCTTAGAGGCCTCGTGCGGGAATCTATGATATTACTCTGTTCCCAAGGCGATGCATGTGCGTGTTTTGTTTTGTAATGTAGCCGGTGCGGGAGGGTCCTTAGAGGCCTCGTGCGGGAATCTATGATATTACTCTGTTCCCAAGGCTAATTGCTTGACTGTTTATTTTCCGGAAAAGACATGTCTTGTTTTGGTTTTCGAAATGATATTGGTGCATGTACTATGAAATGTGTAAGCGATTGGTTTGCCTTCAATACTTGTACTAGCGTAATTGCTAACCCCTTTGGGGACCCGTTGTCGGGTAAATTCTTGTTATGGATTTCAGGTTATGTTCAATGCATTTGAGCGGCTACTGGATGGTACGAGGATGTCGGCCAAGGTTGTTGACATGTGCAATTGAGTCTTGTTATTTCCTACTGTCTCTTTTGATGTGGATGTTTTCCAAATTGTAAACTTATAGATTGTACTCGCGAGTACTTAGGCTTTTCTTTTCGGATTGTGTTTGGACTTTGTTGGAGTTACTGTATTTGTCGGTTGATGTTTATTATGCCGGTTGTACCGGACGTGTTGTTTTATGTTCTTGTTGTTAATAGTTGTTTCCTTGCTAACCGAGATGGTTAGTCGAGTGGTGTTTTCTTGTGTTAGCCTGGTGGGTCCCATGTAGGGGTCCACGGCGCTGTAATACACCTCGAATATCTTGGGGGTGTTACAGAAAATGGTATCGGAGATCTAGGTTTATGGATACCTAGGCTTGTTGGTTATTTGGGTCTAGTTGTGTTTTGTTTTGCACATTGTCACACCGCTGCCGGCATCTCAGTACATCCAGTGCTCGTAAGTTTTCCTTACTCAATTCTCTTGTTTTCTCGTATTGAAATTCCACTTCTTGAACTGTGATTGCCTCTCTCGTACTTATCGTCGAGTTGTTTTTCGATCCATCCGGTTTGTGTACTTTTGATTCTAGTATTGCGCCGTCCCTTGTCTCTCTGGAGTATGTGCGCCGTTCTGGGCTTGACCGTTTGTCGTTTTGCGAGCCTTCCATCGCTAAACTTCCTAGCATTGGTGGGATCGTTGGTGATCGAAAGATCCGAGTTTTGCTCCGTGGTATATTGTGAGAGGGATTGACTCTCTAGTCTTTTGCTGTGTGATGGAATCTGCGTTTGGTAATTGCGATATACTAAATGTATGTTGAGCCGAATGTACCGATGAGTTGGACACCGAAGGGTGCAGTATGATGTAGAAGTTTTGAACATTGATATGTTCCGGTATAGGTATTGATGGCAGAGTTTGTTGAGAAACTCACATAGCTGGTTTCGACATATGTCCAAATCGGTGATCTTTGGTTACGCTGTCAAACTTGAAGAGATAGTTTGACATATGCTTGGAATTAGTATTCCCGAGTTGCGCTTGTTGAACTAGTGATTTTTGAATGTCGTATATGAGTGTGTCCGGGAATTGTTGGTACTTGGCTAATTATTGTTATTTACAACCAATGTGTTTCTATTAATAATAATACATGCGGCGTGCATGCTTGAAAATCTCTGAGACTTGATCGTATTGTGGGTTTTTGAAAAGTGACATGAATTTGGGCGAGCCAGCCTTGTATTTTCAAATAAAAACTTGTGTCGTATTTAAAGGTCGTGTTTCAAAGTGTTTGGGACATTTTATAAAATGCTACCGCTGTTAAGCCCTTGTCGTGTTTGAAAGGGTCTTGAAAACGATTTTTAACTTATCGGTTTTATTTTCGAATAACTAGAGTATACGATTTTAAAAATCAGATTAGCTTGGGGAAACCTAGGCTGTCGAGTCAAGTTGTGTTTGTTGAGTTTTGTCTCGTTGGATTTTGTCTGACTTAGTTGCATTGTGACGCGTCGTTTGAAGATCATTGGTCGTGATTAGTATCGAGGGGTGGTCGTCACTTACGTGCGACCTATGGATGTTAAACTCCCTTCCTTGTGTTGTGCCTCGTGTGACGCGAGTTATTTGTATGATTTGTTGCTTAATGACGGAATCCTCTTACGGATTTTGATTTCTTGATATGTGTTTATTAGACTCTCGTATTTGGTTTATACGAGGAGTGTAAATCCTTCCGATGTATTTTCGCACCGTATTTTATCCACGCGTGAGTTCTTTCAAACGGCTTTCGGTATTTTGCAAACTGAGTTTTATTTCGTAAAACCGATTCCTTGAATCAAGTTTTGGCATTTTGGCCTTGAATATTTCATGATGGTTTGACAAATGATTTTGTGAGCTTTGGAAAAATATTACCGTCATTGGTCTTTTTAGCATTTTCGAAATAACATGGGAAATTGTGCTTAGCCTGGTAAATCCTTGTGAGAAAGGTTTACGGCATGTAATTTTTCTCCGATGTGTCTGTTGTTGTCTCGTGGTCGTTAGCGCACGCTACGCTTTGCAGCCTAGCGCGCGCAAGAGTGCATTGGTAGCACGCTAAGGGGAGGATAGCGCACGCTACACGGTAGTTGAGGCGCCCAGAGCTACCGGACTGGTCTGAAGTTCTCGTTAGCGCACGCTAACACTTGGGGTTAGCGCACGCTAACAGTGTATTTTTGGTCGGGAGTTTTGTTTGGTGCCGTGATAGCGCACGCTAACCTTAATGATTAGCGCACGCTAATTGTGTCGATATAAATACCGAACACCACCTAGAAGTTGCATTTTCTTCATTTCTTCTCCTTCCTCCATGAGTTTGAGACGTAGCGACTCGGTTTCGCATCCTGGCTGATTTTTCTTCCATCCAAAGGTGTTTTGGAGTATCCTAGACGATTTTTAACATCATCTAAACCATTGTTCTTCGCGAATCTAGGTATTTTCTTGAATCCCTAGAGTTGACTTTTTGGAGTTTTGTTCTTGATATCGCTTTCCATCCAGCTTTGATAAACCGATTGTTGTTTTAACGATGTTGTTGAACATATCCTCGAGGATTGTATATCACCGCCGTGATTTTGAGCGATTTGATGCGTGTGATATGATGTGTTTAAGTAAATGTTGATACGTGCGAATTTTGGGCATTCTCGCCTATCAGTACTTCGAAAAACCTTGAGTATCTTAGAAAATAAACCTCGAGACGTACTTTTAAAATAAATTATTTTCTCACAGTGCTCTCAAGATGCCTACTAGTGTCACGCTATGTTTCAAAATTATTCTACTTTGAGGATCAAAATATTTTGAAATATTTCTAATGATTTAGAAATGCATTCGCTTAGACCCGAAGGTCGAATATAGCTGACAAGTTTTAATTTAACGAAAGGTGTCTTCATTTCTTTTTTTTTCAAATGCAAGATGATTTTTTTTTTAGTCTCGATGACGATGTTTGTACTACTTTTTGATATATGATACTCAAGATCAACTGGTGCTTGCAAGTTATTTTCAAAGGTGGTTTTCGTTTTCAAAACCTATCATTCCTATTTGTGGTCCGGGAATATATGTGTGATGTTCGTACTCTCGTTAGGGTGTTAACCCCCGAGTTGTTGTTGAATTGGTGGTGTGAGCGTTGAGTCGTTCGCCACACAGTTGTCGTGGTAGCCTCTGTGAGGGGTGTGATATTGGTATTGGATGTTGTCGCCTCGTGGCGGTTTATGCTTTATCGCATATATGCGAGCTGTTAGAGATCGGATTGGTATGATTGTGTGCATCGGTGATTGTTCCACGTTGTGTCGGTTGCTTGTTGTATTATTACCTTGGTTCCGTTGTGGTGAGTTTCGGGGGCGAGGTCAAAAGAAATACCCGTACTATTTTGACTTCTATATCTTCTCTTTCTCCAGTCTATCGATTCGCTCGTGTTCATTGATACCTTATGAACTTGTTCTGTACCTTGGTTTCATCGTTCGAGCGAGCTGTAATCTGGTTTTGAGTCGATCTGGTTATCGCTGTGACCTTCCGAATTCGGTTCGACTATTGTAAACCTTGTTCGGAAGTAACATCTTTTGGTTCTAATAGTTCTTTTATTCGAAGTGGATCGGAATTTTAACTTCTGTACTTTTGGCTCTATCAACTCGTTTATGCTCGTTATCATTTCTGAACTTTCCCTATCCCTTGCTTTTGTTGATCGAACGAGGGTGGTATTGTTTCGGAATAACTCGTTTGTCGTTGTGGCTTTTCAATCGCTATTCCCTTTCCTGTGGATATTGTGGGAATGCACGTCTTGTCGCTCTCACCAGTCATCCCGGGAGTTGTTGTTTGAATTTTATTATCCTACGTGTTTCGAACATGATTGTTCGATTCTTGTTGTCTCAATCGTTTGCTTGTTCGGTTTTTGTTCTCGTTTCGTGATTGTTGAGCGCCTGTGCTCCTTCGTAGTTCCCTTAAGTTCGGGAAATTAGTCTCGCTTTCGATCTTCCAACCCTTGGGCGGTGGAATTCGTATTTGTTCAGCGTTGACTCGCGTTTTGGGTTGATGAACCGTTGGGTTGGTCAATCGTATTGATTTTCGTTCGTTGAGTTTTGTGATTGTTCGGATAATCGACTCGATTGGATTGTCTATTTGATGACGCTTGTCACTCGTTGATTTTATTATGTCTCTACCGGTGACGTTGTGTTAGTCGCCCTAGAGCGTATTTTCTCGCCGTATGTCTCTTTGCGTTCCTTGCAGCGTTTCGCCGTCGCGAGTCTTCGGTTTTGTGTATCTCGTCGAGTTTTCCTGGCAAAGGATATTGCTTCTCCCTACTTATTTTAAGTTTCGGACGAAACTTCTTTTAAGGAGGGTAGAATGTAATATCCGCAATTTTCGATTTTCGTAAATTTCTTTTTCGACCGAGTCCGCTTTGACGGCTCGCTCATGACCGCTTCGTCATTCCGAGAATGATTAATTCTACACTTTTTGTCATCCGAGTTCGTTTCGGTGTTGTTTTGTTGAGTTCTGTGGTTTTTAGCGACTTTTCCGCATTTGAGTTCGATTCTTGCGAATCTCGTCCGAAATCATTGTTTCGAGTTTCCCGCAAGTCCGTTTAACTTTGTTAGACGTGTTGTGAACTTCGGTTTAGTTATTCGATCACGTATCGTGATTTCCGCGCTTTGGGCCATTTTGTAATTTCTTGAAAGTTACGGGTATCCATATCTGTATTTGTCGCCTTGACCCTTTTCTTGGTCGCGTATGATTAATTATTGCATTACGTTTTCATCTCGAGTCGTTGACATCGTCCGCGAACTTTTCGCCGTGTCCGCCTGCGGCGCTTAAATCGAGGCGTCGGCGTGGCGAGCCGGTGGCGGACGGGTGCGGACGGCGGACAGGCCGACATCGGACATCGGCGAGCACGGCGAGAACCGGCGAGCGCACGCTACGGCCGAGGCTGCGCTTAGCTTCAGCAGTGTAGCGCACGCTGCCGAGTCACCAGCCGACGCCATCTCGCCCGGGCAGAGGTATTCGAGGTTCTCGACTCGGCCAGATCGGCGGGTAGCGCACGCCATCGTCGGTCGTAGCGCGCTAACCGGGCAGGGTAGCGCCGCCGGCCGACTAGCGACGCACGGATGAGTTGTCGATCCGGTGGCTCTCGGGGCCAGTGGCTAGCGCGCAGCTTCCGGCCGTAGCGCACGCCAGCGAGTCGGGCGGTCGAGTCACGGTCGCGGCAGAATTGGTCGGTGGTGCCGGTCGTGCGGGCCATGGCGAGTGTGCTCGGCCGACATCGGGCCGATAGCGCACGCTAGGTCGGAAGGCTAGCGACGCTAGTTCCGGCCGAGTATAAAAATGACAGATCAATGACTTTCTCCGTCATTTTCATTTCATTTCTCTTGGTTCATGGTGGGTTTCTGAGGAGACGAAACCATGTTGTTGAACAACAAATCCATGAAGTTCTTGAGGTTATATCGTTGATCAATCATCCTATAACATCCTTCGATCCAAATAATCAAGGTTAGATCTTTAGAACCCTACTTTTGGGTAGATTTGGGGATTTTCGCTTTTGTCCGATTCGTTCCGTTTTGTCGATTAATTCATGATGAATGTGATTAATCTTGTTGGTATTCTTAGTTTCCCTACGGATTCATGGTATATTTCGTGATTTTTATGGAATCGAGAGGGTTTGGTTGTGGTCCGCCCTCGTTGTTGTTTATATACGAATATACATGAATCGTAGGCGGGTTTTCGGGTGTATTCCAATTCCGTATTCATTTAGAAATGGTTGTGATTGTATTCTTCGAATCGTTAGGTTCGGTTTCATTGGTTCCTAGCGTTCGTCGGTGACTTTCCTTTCCGTTCGTTGCGTCGTCAATAATTCAAGGCAAGTATTTTTGGAAACCTTTAAGCTTAACATGAAATGGTAATGTATATTACTTGTGTGTAACTCACCTCGTGTTGGCCCGACGGGGTCAAGGAGGGAAATCTATGCTGCCGCCCTGGATTTCACGAGTTTGTTTAGCTAGCCAGTGCGGGAGGGTCCTTAGAGGCCTCGTGCGGGAATCTATGATATTACTCTGTTCCCAAGGCGATGCATGTGCGATTTTTGTATTGAAATGTATCAAGTCAGGGAGGGTAATTAGAGGCCTAGTGCGGGAATCTATGATATTACTCGTTCCCAAGGCTAATTGCTTGATCGCTTATTTTCCTAAAAGACATGTCTTGTTTTGGTTTTCGAAATGATATTGGTGCATGTACTATGAAATGTGTAAGCGATTGGTTTGCCTTCAATACTTGTACTAGCGTAATTGCTAACCCCTTTGGGGACCCGTTGTCGGGAAATTCTTGTTATGGATTTCGTGTTATGTTCACTGCACGAGCTGCTACTGGATGGTACGAGGATGTCGGCCAAGGTTGTTGACATGTGCAATTGAGTCTTGTTATTTCCTACTGTCTCTTTTGATGTGGATGTTTTCCAAATTGTAAACTTATAGATTGTACTCGCGAGTACTTAGGCTTTTCTTTTCGGATTGTGTTTGGACTTTGTTGGAGCATGTATTTGTCGGTTGATGTTTATTATGCCGGTTGTACCGGACGTGTTGTTTTATGTTCTTGTTGTTAATAGTTGTTTCCTTGCTAACCGAGATGGTTAGTCGAGTGGTGTTTTCTTGTGTTAGCTTTGGTGGGTCCCATGTAGGGGTCCACGGCGCTGTAATACACCTCGAATATCTTGGGGGTGTTACGTAAAATGGTATCGGAGATCTAGGTTTATGGATACCTAGGCTTGTTGGTTATTTGGGTCTAGTTGTGTTTTGTTTTGCACATTGTCACACACCGCGGCATCTCAAGACATCCAAAGGCTCGTAAGTTTTCCTTACTCAATTCTCTTGTTTTCTCGTATTGAAATTCCACTTCTTGAACCGTGATTGCCTCTCTCGTACTTATCGTCGAGTTGTTTTTCGATCCATCCGGTTTGTGTACTTTTGATTCTAGTATTGCGCCGTCCCTTGTCTCTCTGGAGTATGTGCGCCGTTCGGGCTTGACCGTTTGTCGCTTTGCGAGCCTTCCATCGCTAAACTTCCTAGCATTGGTGGGATCGTTGGTGATCGAAAGATCCGAGTTTTGCTCCGTGGTATATTGTGAGAGGGCTTGACTCTCTAGTCTTTTGCCGTGTGATGGAATCTGCGTTTGGTAATTGCGATATACTAAATGTATGTTGAGCCGAATGTACCGATGAGTTGGACACCGAAGGGTGCGGTATGATGTAGAAGTTTTGAACATTGATATGTTCGGTATAGGTATTGATGGCGAGTTTGTTGAGAAACTCACATAGTGGTTTCGACATATGTCCAAATCGGTGATCTTTACGTTCACAAACTTGAAGAGATAGTTTGACATATGCTTGGAATTAGTATTCGAGTTGCGCTTGTTGAACTAGTGATTTTTGAATGTCGTATATGAGTGTGTCCGGGAATTGTTGGTACTTGGCTAATTATTGTTATTTACAACCAATGTGTTTCTATTAATAATAATACATGCGGCGTGCATGCTTGAAAATCTCTGAGACTTGATCGTATTGTGGGTTTTTGAAAAGTGACATGAATTTGGGCGAGCCAGCCTTGTATTTTCAAATAAAAACTTGTGTCGTATTTAAAGGTCGTGTTTCAAAGTGTTTGGGACATTTTATAAAATGCTACCGCTGTTAAGCCCTTGTCGTGTTTGAAAGGGTCTTGAAAACGATTTTTAACTTATCGGTTTTATTTTCGAATAACTAGAGTATACGATTTTAAAAATCAGATTAGCTTGGGGAAACCTAGGCTGTCGAGTCAAGTTGTGTTTGTTGAGTTTTGTCTCATTGGATTTTGTCTGACTTAGTCGCATCGCGACGCGTCGTTTGAAGATCATTGGTCGTGATTAGTATCGAGGGGTGGTCGTCACTTACGTGCGACCTATGGATGTTAAACTCCCTTCCTTGTGTTGTGCCTCGTGTGACGCGAGTTATTTGTATGATTTGTTGCTTAATGACGGAATCCTCTTACGGATTTTGATTTCTTGATATGTGTTTATTAGACTCTCGTATTTGGTTTATACGAGGAGTGTCACCTTCGATGTATTTTCGCACCGTATTTTATCCACGCGTGAGTTCTTTCAAACGGCTTTCGGTATTTTGCAACCGAGTTTTATTTCGTAAAACTGATTCCTTGAATCAAGTTTTGGCATTTTGGCCTTGAATATTTCATGATGGTTTGACAAATGATTTTGTGAGCTTTGGAAAAATATTACCGTCATTGGTCTTTTTAGCATTTTCGAAATAACATGGGAAATTGTGCTTAGCCTGGTAAATCCTTGTGAGAAAGGTTTACGGCATGTAATTTTTCTGATGTGTTCTGTTGTTGTCTCTGTGGGTCGTTAGCGCACGCTACGCTTTGCAGCTAGCGCGCGCAAGAGTGCATTGGTAGCACGCTAAGGGAGGATAGCGCACGCTACTCGGTAGTTCGGGCATCCAGAGCTACCGGATCTCAAGTTCTCGTTAGCGCACGCTAACACTTGGGGTTAGCGCACGCTAACGGTGTATTTTTGGTCGAGTTTTGTTTGGTGCCGTGATAGCGCACGCTAACCTTAATGATTAGCGCACGCTAATTGTGTCCAGTATAAATACTGGACACCAGTCTAGAAGTTGCATTTTTCTTCATTTCTTCTCCTTCCTCCATGAGTTTGAGACGTAGCGACTCGGTTTCGCATCTGGGCTGATTTTTCTTCCATCCAAAGGTGTTTTGGAGTATCCTAGACGATTTTTAACATCATCTAAACCATTGTTCTTCGCCGAATCTAGGTATTTTCTTGAATCCCTAGAGTTGACTTTTTGGAGTTTTGTTCTTGATATCGTTTTCCATCCAGTTTTGATAAACCGATTGTTGTTTTAACGATGTTGTTGAACATATCCTGAGGATTGTATATCACTGTCGTGATTTTGAGCGATTTGATGCGTGTGATATGATGTGTTTAAGTAAATGTTGATACGTTCGAATTTTGGGCATTCGCCTATTGTACTTCGAAAAACCTTGAGTATCTTAGAAAATAAACCTCGAGACGTACTTTTAAAATAAATTATTTTCTCACAAAGGTTTCAAGATGCCTACTAGTGTCACGCTATGTTTCAAAATTATTCTACTTTGAGGATCAAAATATTTTGAAATATTTCTAATGATTTAGAAATGCATTCGCTTAGACCCGAAGGTCGAATATAGCTGACAAGTTTTAATTTAACGAAAGGTGTCTTCATTTCTTTTTTTTCAAACGCAAGATGATTTTTTTTTAGTCTCGATGACGATGTTTGTACTACTTTTTGATATATGATACTCAAGATCAACTGGTGCTTGCAAGTTATTTTCAAAGGTGGTTTTCGTTTTCAAAACCTATCATTCCTATTTGTGGTCCGGGAATATATGTGTGATGTTCGTACTCTCGTTAGGGTGTTAACCCCCGAGTTGTTGTTGAATTGGTGGTGTGAGCGTTGAGTCGTTCGCCACACAGTTGTCGTGGTAGCCTCTGTGAGGGGTGTGATATTGGTATTGGATGTTGTCGCCTCGTGGCGGTTTATGCTTTATCGCATATATGCGAGCTGTTAGAGATCGGATTGGTATGATTGTGTGCATCGGTGATTGTTCCACGTTGTGTCGGTTGCTTGTTGTATTATTACCTTGGTTCCGTTGTGGTGAGTTTCGGGGGCGAGGTCAAAAGAAATACCCGTACTATTTTGACTTCTATATCTTCTCTTTCTCCAGTCTATCGATTCGCTCGTGTTCATTGATACCTTATGAACTTGTTCTGTACCTTGGTTTCATCGTTCGAGCGAATGTAATCGGTTTGAGTCGATCTGGTTATCATTTGTGACCTTCGAATTCGGTTCGACTATTGTAAACCTTGTTCGAAGTAACATCTTTTGGTTCTAATAGTTCTTTTATTCGAAGTGGATCGAATTTTAACACGTACTTTTGGCTCTATCAACTCGTTTATGCTCGTTATCATTTCGAACTTTCCTATCCCTTGCTTTTGTTGATCGAACGAGGGTGGTATTGTTTCTAATAACTCGTTTGTCGTTGTGGCTTTTCAATCGCTATTCCCTTTCCTGTGGATATTGTGGGAATGCACGTCTTGTCGTTCTCACCAGTCATCCTGGGAGTTGTTGTTTGAATTTTATTATCCTACGTGTTTCGGACATGATTGTTCGATTCTTGTTGTCTCAATCGTATGCTTGTTCGGTTTTTGTTCGCGATTCGTGATTGATGAGAGTTCAGGCTCCATCGTAGTTACCATAAGTTCGGGAAATTAGTCTCGTTTCGATCTTCCAACCCTTGGGCGGTGGAATTCGTATTTGTACAGCGTTGACTCGCGTTTTGGGTTGATGAACCGTTGGGTTGGTCAATCGTATTGATTTTCGTTCGTTGAGTTTTGTGATTGTTCGGATAATCGACTCGATTGGATTGTCTATTTGATGACGCTTGTCACTCGTTGATTTTATTATGTCTCTAGGTGACGTTGTGTTAGTCGCCCTAGAGCGTATTTTCTCGCCGTATGTCTCTTTGCGTTCCTTGCGGCGTTTCGCCGTCGGGCGCGAGTCTTGGTTTTGTGTATCTCGTCGAGTTTTCTGGCAAAGGATATTGCTTCTCCTACTTATTTTAAGTTTCGGACGAAACTTCTTTTAAGGAGGGTAGAATGTAATATCCGCAATTTTCGATTTTCGTAAATTTCTTTTTTAAATAGAGTCCGCTTTGGACGGCTCGCTCATGACCCGTTCGTCATTCCGAGAATGATTAATTCTACACTTTTGTCATCCGAGTTCGTTTCGGTGTTGTTTTGTTGAGTTACGTGGTTTTTAGCGACTTTTCCGCATTTGAGTTCGATTCTTGCGAATCTCGTCCAAGCTATTGTTTGAAGTTTCCCGCAAGTCCGTTTAACTTTGTTAGACGTGTTGTGAACTTCGGTTTAGTTATTCGATCACGTATCGTGATTTCCGCGTTTTGGGCCATTTTGTAATTTCTTGAAAGTTACGGGTATCCATATCTGTATTTGTCGTCTTGACCCTTTTCTTGGTCGCGTATGATTAATTATTGCATTACGTTTTCATCTCGAGTCGTTGACATCGTCCGCGAACTTTTTCGTGTCCGTTCCGTGCGTTTTCGGAAATCGGCGTCGGGTCGTGGCGGTGGCGGTGGCCGGACGGGTGCGGGGCGCCGGACGAGTCTTTGGACAACGGCCGGCGAGCACGCGGGAACCGCGTAAGCGCACGCTTCTGGCCCGGGGCCAGCTTCTGTAGCCTTCTTCAGCGATGTAGCGCTGCCGTCGAGTCGGCCAGACGTCTGTGCTCGGGCACAGGTAGAGGTATTCGAGGTTCGACTCGGTCGGGATCGGCGGGTAGCGCCATGCTGTCGGTCGTAGCGCGCTAACGGCGAGGTAGCGCCACGCTGCCGGCCGACTAGCGTACGCACGGATGAGTTGTTAGTCCGGTGGCTCTTTGGGCCAGTCGGCTAGCGCGCGCAGCTTCGGCCGTAGTGCACGCTAGCGGGAGTCGGGCGGTCGAGTCACGGTCGGCGGGGTGGTCGGTGGTGCCGGGTCGTGCGGGCCATGGCCGAGTGTGCTCGGCGATCTTGGCGATAAGCGCCGCTAGGCGGGAAGGCTAGCGCACGCTAGTTCGGCCCGATATAAAAATGACAGACGGCGACTTTCTCCGTCATTTTCATTTCATTTCTCTTCGGTTCGCGGTGGGGTTTCGGAGGAGACGAAACCATGTTGTTGAACAACAAATCCATGAAGTTCTTGAGGTTATATCGTTGATCAATCATCCTATAACATCCTTCGATCCAAATAATCAAGGTTAGATCTTTAGAACCCTACTTTTGGGTAGATTTGGGGATTTTCGCGTTTTTGTCCGATTCGTTCCGTTTTGTCGATTAATTCATGATGAATGTGATTAATCTTGTTGGTATTCTTAGTTTCCCTACGGATTCATGGTATATTTCGTGATTTTTACGGAATCGAGAGGGTTTGGTTGTGGTCCGCCCTCGTTGTTGTTTATATACGAATATACATGAATCGTAGGCGGGTTTTCAGTGTATTCCAATTCCGTATTCATTTAGAAATGGTTGTGATTGTATTCTTCGAATCGTTAGGTTCGGTTTCATTGGTTCCTAGCGTTCGTCGGTGACTTTCCTTTCCGTTCGTTGCGTCGTCAATAATTCAAGGCAAGTATTTTTGGAAACCTTTAAGCTTAACATGAAATGGTGATGTATATTACTTGTGTGTAACTCACCTCGTGTTGGCCCGACGGGGTCAAGGAGGGAAATCTATGCTGCCGCCCTGGATTTCACGAGTTTGTTTAGCTAGCCAGTGCGGGAGGGTCCTTAGAGGCCTCGTGCGGGAATCTATGATATTACTCTGTTCCCAAGGCGATGCATGTGCGTGTTTTGTTTTGTAATGTAGCCAGTGCGGGAGGGTCCTTAGAGGCCTCGTGCGGGAATCTATGATATTACTCTGTTCCCAAGGCTAATTGTTTGACTGTTTATTTTCCGGAAAAGACATGTCTTGTTTTGGTTTTCGAAATGATATTGGTGCATGTACTATGAAATGTGTAAGCGATTGGTTTGCCTTCAATACTTGTACTAGCGTAATTGCTAACCCCTTTGGGGACCCGTTGTCGGGGAAATTCTTGTTATGGATTTCAGGTTATGTTCAATGCAGACGAGCGGCTACTGGATGGTACGAGGATGTCGGCCAAGGTTGTTGACATGTGCAATTGAGTCTTGTTATTTCCTACTGTCTCTTTTGATGTGGATGTTTTCCAAATTGTAAACTTATAGATTGTACTCGCGAGTACTTAGGCTTTTCTTTTCGGATTGTGTTTGGACTTCGTTGGAGTTACTGTATTTGTCGGTTGATGTTTATTATGCCGGTTGTACCGGACGTGTTGTTTTATGTTCTTGTTGTTAATAGTTGTTTCCTTGCTAACCGAGATGGTTAGTCGAGTGGTGTTTTCTTGTGTTAGCCTGGTGGGTCCCATGTAGGGGTCCACGGCGCTGTAATACACCTCGAATATCTTGGGGGTGTTACAAGGTAAACACTGTAGTAAGTCAACTTCGGATAGCGCACGCTAAGAGTAAGGACTTGCGTGCGCTAGACATGATGATTTACGTACGTTAATGCATGGGCATTACGTACGTAAGGTAGTTTACGAAGCAAGACAGTAGCCTCTGGGATTCGATAGCGCACGCTAACAAAGTCAGTTAGCGCACGCTAAGGCTAGCGCACGCTAAACATAAGGGTTTAGCGCACGCTAGTAAGGTATTCTATATAAAGGGACAAACGGGTGTCATGAAACATTTCGTCCATTTCTTTCCTCTCACCCGATAGAGACAACCTTGTGAGAACATTTGGAGTTCCTAAACACTGAGGGATGATCCTCTTTAACAAGATTAAAGATGGAAATCATGGAGTAAAGCTTTGTTCTTGAAATCATTGGTGATTCTTGGAAATCAATCCTTTCCTTCAAAAAAAAAGGTAATTACTCTTCACTTTGAGATTTCGTTTTGGATTGTATATGATGTTCTTGAGTTGATGATTATCATATAAACAAGTTGATGAGCATGACAACGAGTTGGATTACCGTACTAAGTTAATGTTGCTATCAATATATGAGTATTGATATGTTTCGTATGGTTTTGGATGGAATTCAAGATATATGTTAATGTAATTCCCTTCTTCAATTCGGATTTTTGATGTTTTGTCGTTGGTTACTTCGTATGGAAACAATTATGGTGAAGCTACTGTGATTCTTGAAGTTATGTAAATTGTATGTCGAAGAACATGATGAATAAGGATTTTTAGATGTTAGAACACATCGGATTTTATCATTTTATGGATCATGAACGTGAATTTGGATAATTCGTGTTCTTGAAGAGCTATTAAATTATATGTCATGATTGTTATGAAATCCTTAATCCCGAGATGAGTTGATCATTGTCATGATGGAAGTGTTAGACGATGCTTGAAATGCATGCCACTACACAGCATTAGCGCACGCTACGTTTACTGCCTAGCGCGCGCTAACGGGAGAAACTTAGCGCACGCTACGTTATGCGTTTAACGTGCGCTAAGTAGGCAGGCAGTGCAGTATTTTTGTGTTTTGATTAGGAATTCGTGATGGTTTGAACTGTTGAGTTCGATTGGTTAGTTTTCTCAGTTGTTGACCGTTATCGGATATGTGTTATTTGATTTCTTCGATAGGTTGAGTTTATTGATCGATGATTATAACCATGTGTTGCGGTCATGTTCGAGTATGTTCGTGAATTGCTTCGGTCGGGGCCGAGGAGCTCGTAGACGAAGGCATTGTGACTGGTAGCGGCTTCATCATCATCGTATCGGTATCGAGGCAAGTTATTACTTGCTCAGTTATAATGTTTAATGAATGGTTTCAGTTTCATTTCGTTTATATTTCATTTAGCGTTGATTATTATTGTGAACTGTTGGTATTCGGATCGCATATCGTTCTTTCGATTCTGGGAGGTAAATCATAATGTATATGATTTATCTCAGTTATTGGTATGTTCGAGTATCGAGGTTACATTGTGATAAAGACGAGGATTCGAATATTTATGGTTCATGATATGTTTGGATCGTCGAGCGTTGCGGATAATTATCGGTGATGATTGTACATCGAGGTTGCTCTCGAAGGACTCGGGGCAGGTATTCCATATTGATTATGGTTTAGTGTTATTTATTTTGGTCTCGTACATTTTCTTTCATGTTGTTAAACATGGAGTCGTCCTAGTAAATTGTCATGTTGTCGTGCATGTTATGTTGTTCATGTTGATGAACATATTGAGTTGCATATGTGTATGCATAATTGTATTGTTTATGTTGTGTTGATCCTGTGAGATCATGTGAATTATACGTTGTGTTGATCCTGTGAGATCATGAGATCTATCTTGAGGCGGCTGGATCGGATGTCCACCATGCGTTGGTTCGACGGGATCATCATGGGGATCTATCTTTGGATCGTTGGGACGGAGTTTTCCACCATGCGTTAGTTCGACGGGATCATCATGGGGATCTATCTTTGAGAAGCTGGATCGTTGGATTACAGTATTGTGTTGATGGAATCTTGTGAATTCGCATCATTGATTTTATCATGTGTTGTTGTTCACATGAGTATTGTTAGTTATCCACCTTATGTTGATCGATAGGATCAACCAAGGGATCTATCTTTGAGGGCGTTTGGATCGTCGGATTTCCTTTGAGTATACATGATTGTTATTGTTGTGATCATATTGACGTGGTCATATGAGTATGCATTTGTAGGTCTTGTGTTAGGACCTTGTCCGTATTGCATTGATCTGATCTCGGATTAGACTGGTATGATTGTCGTGGCATTTCATATCTCGAGGTATGTTCCGTATTTCCTTTGGTATTCGTCTTGATGGACGATCGGTTATCGTCTTGGGATTTGATGATGTTATGCGATGGATCGTATTGGTCAGAAATGGTATATTTCCGTATCGTGAGTTGGTTATGATAGTTTGAGAATTATTTGAGTAGGCAAAGTTATGGCGGTAAGATTACGTTGGTCGTATTCTTATTCTGTATTCTCATTGGTATGTATTATTGATGTGATGTGACGGTTATCATTGTTAGATATTATGGCTGACCCCGTCGTGGGATTTCTTTTTAGGTTCTCGGAGTATCGAGCTTGTAGCGGTCGTGAAGAGATGAGCTTCCCGGAGGATACTGGATAGGACATGTTGTGTGCTTTGAGTTCTTGATTGGTTCTGTATTCCGTTGCTAGAGTATCTTTATGGTTGGTCTTTTTCCGCTGCGTGAGTATTTTGTAATGCTCTTTTGGTATCTAGTAACTGAGGTTACTTTGGAAATCGTTTTCTAAACTTTTGAGTGTCGGCTGTTTGGCCTTGCGATTTCAAATGAGTTTTTACGACGGTTTTTGATAAATGGATTTTGTAAGTCTTTGTGAATTTTTAAAGATAGTACTGTCGTTGGCCTCTTGGGCATTTGTAAATGTTTGCGAAAATTTCCTTTAGCCTTGTGGGTTCCATCTCGGGGCCACGGCTACTGTAATATTTCCGGTTAAATGCAGGGGTGTTACGAATATGGTATCGGAGCTTAGGTTGAAAACCTAGGCATTTGGGTCGAGTTGAGTCGTGTTTTTGTCGCGTCATTCGAGTTGTCGATTGACAAATACTAGAGCCGTGAGTCTTTGTTGTTCACTCAGGCTTGTGCGTTATCGGATTTGCCAGTATCGTACTGGGCTTGTTATAACCTTTCCAAATGGTGTTAATGAGTTTCTCTGGAATGAGATGTATTGTGTTCTTGAGTCGAACCGATTTGGCAAACGTGTGTTTTGAAAATATCTGTGTCGAGTATTTTCTTGAGTCGAGACATGTGCCAGTATCACGGGGAATCGTCGGCTTCACGATCTGTAAGTATTTGGATTTTTGAATTGCATTGAGATTTATTGCCATTCTAAGTTGATACGTTTTGAGATTCAGAAAGACAATATGCGTTACAAATATTATGCGTTACAGAATGAGATGACGTAATTGGGACAGATTGATGATCTTGAGAAACTATGATTTTGGAAATCGGTATGTTGGTTAGATTTTGGAACGGAATTGTGCATCTGGGAGAAATATTGTGCATGGTTGAGAAGAACATGTAGCATGTTAATTCATTTTGAGTTATATGAACTGCTTTTGATCATTTGAAAATGATACCTTTCAAAATGAATGTTTGACGGATGTTTTACGGAAAATGATTTTTTTGGGTCGAGACCCAATCGATTTTGAAATGGTTTTATAACTCAGGACTTGGGGTCCGTAAAGGGTTTTCTACTTTTTAAACTTCTTGTAATGCGAAACAAAATACGGGCTGAGACCCTAATGTTTCAAAAGACTTTCCTGTTTTCTAAAACTCCCGAGATCTATAAAACACTTTACCAATCGTTTACTTATGTTATTTCCGCCTTTCGAGGCTTTGGTTTACTTGTTCAAATGGAACCTCTCGGGAAGTCTTTCGCCGTGTTTGATTTGCTTGATTTGTTTCAACGTTTTGTCATATCATATTTGAGGTGATCCAGAATGGGTAAATGGTTGACGATACGAATCATGTGTGGAAAAGGAGTTTTTATCGGAGTCTATATATTGAGGTTTTGGAACTCGATCGTGTGGTTTCCGTTGGAATATTAGTGGATATTGGCGACGAACCGAATTGGGATACAGGAGTATGGATATAGTCGAGCATTTGCATACTTTTCATTTTAAAACTTCGAAATCGTGTGGATTCGAAGGAAACTGTTATCGAATACTTGGCACCATCGAGCCAAGTTAATTTTTCAAAAATTGATTCTGTGGTCTTACCAAAATTTATGTTTTTAGTTTTGAAATTTTTGAAAGAACTTTCGAAAATTTGTATTCTTGACGAGACTTTATGATTTCAAACTGGTTTGGAAAATGTGATTGATATACATACGCATTTAGTGCATAGTGCATATCATATTGATGGTACGATGGAAAAGGAATTCGAACTTCGGTATGTTAGTTTGATTATCCGGTGATGATCGGTTGAGTTATCGGATAAGAGAAATATGTTGCGTGTTGTAGATTCATGCACATAATACTATTTTGGGAAACTTGGGATTTTGTGAAACCGGAACATATGGGCTATGTGATTCCATTGGTAGGGTAGTAGCGCGATTTTACCTTAATGATTCTGGAATGATTTCCTTGTAAGCGTAGATTTGGGGATGGTGGTTGTTTTGGATATTGAGTGGTCGTTTCCACTCCGTGTATGATTGGGTATGTTCGTCAGTTTGTGATTGGTTGTTCATATGCCGAGGGGTATGTTCGCCAGTCGGATATGTTTATTGAGATCCACTGCATGTGATCGGTGTGTCGTTTTGAGAATTTTGCTTTTTTCGTATATCTGTTTCTGTGATTCTGTGTTGATAGTGTTGGAGTTTACCGTGTGAAGGTATTCTCGATTTCCGTTGATCGTTCGTTGGTCGTATTGGAGTTTATCACGTTGATGATATTCTCGATTGTGTTTTGACTTCTGGTTGGTCAGATTGGAATTTATCATGTCGATGATAAATTCGGTTGATTGTTGATCATTGTTGGTGATCATCTGAGCGTTCAGATTGTCTATCGATGTTTCGGGATTCGTTGCCATTGTATTGAGCAGTTGTTTCACAGATACATCGGATATTATTCGTTTTATCGGAATTGAGACTTGATTATGTAATCAGGCAGATAGAATTTGATTCGGGCAGATTGTTTGATCCGAAGATGATATATTTCGTTGAGAATCAGAGAATTGTGATCGTAAGCGTATTGAGACTGTACAGTGAGAACGCTGGCTAGTATCTCCGGAGATCGTCGACCTGCGTATTTGTAAGTATGCTCTTTTGGATATTCGGTAATGATGATGATTGATCGTTGTCGTGATGGTTTTGGGATATTTTGGGTTGAACAGTATGTTTGTTTGTTTTCTATGACGGATGGCAAGTTTCGAGGACGAAACTTATTTTAAGTGTAGAATGTAATATCCTAATTTCTACTCATTGTTTGATATTATTTTATCCGAGTTATATTGTACATGGAATGCATGCAGTAAGGATAAAATAAATGAAGACCGAGATGTCGGATATTGGTATAATTGTCGTATTTGGTCGGATTACATTTGAGGATATTGTGTATCGGGTTGTCGTACTTTTGATATTGGGTATATCGTATGATGACATTATTGGATTCATGTTTGTGTTCGGTGTGTCTTATGTTCGTTTTTGGTATGTCGAGACGTTGGACAAGAATGCGAAAAATGGCTAAGTATAGCCTTATTAGCGCACCGATATTCATGCATAACGCACGCTATCGTGCGGGATTAGCGCACGCTACGTTTATAGGTTAGCGTCGCTAGTGCGCATGGTCGGAAGTAATCTGAGAGTGGACCCGGCAGCATTCGGCGCACGTTCTGTTAACAAAACGGTTGTTGTCATGAAGTATTAGAGCACGATAAAGATTATGCTTAGCGCACGCTAAATATATATCACCAACAAGGAATCTTATCCTTGTTAGATGCTGTCGGATTGTGGGTGCGTGTTTTAGGTGTACACTGTAGTAAGTCAACTTCTGATAGCGCACGATAAGAGTATTGACTTGCGTGCGCTAGACATGATGATTTACGTGCGTTAATGCATGGGCATTACGTCGTAAGGTAGTTCTGAAGCAAGACAGTAGCCTGCGGGCTTGATAGCGCACGCTAACAAAGTCGATTAAGCGCACGCTAAGGCTAGCGCACGCTAAACATAAGGGTTTAGCGCACGCTAGTAAGGTATTCTATATAAAGGGACAAACGGGTGTCATGAAACATTTCGTCCATTTCTTTCCTCTCACCCGATAGAGACAACCTTGTGAGAACATTTGGAGTTCCTAAACACTGAGGGATGATCCTTTTTAACAAGATTAAAGATGGAAATCATGGAGTAAAGCTTTGTTCTTGAAATCATTGGTGATTCTTGGAAATCAATCCTTTCCTTCTAAAAAATAGGTAATTACTTTTCACTTTGAGATTTCGTTTTGGATTGTATATGATGTTCTTGAGTTGATGATTATCATATAAACAAGTTGATGAGCATGACAACGAGTTGGATTACCGTACTAAGTTAATGTTGCTATCAATATATGAGTATTGATATGTTTCGTATGGTTTTGGATGGAATTCAAGATATATGTTAATGTAATTCCCTTCTTCAATTCGGATTTTTGATGTTTTGTCGTTGGTTACTTCGTATGGAAACAATTATGGTGATGCTACTGTGATTCTTGAAGTTATATAAATTGTATGTCGAAGAACATGATGAATAAGGATTTTTAGATGTTAGAACACATCGGATTTTATCATTTTATGGATCATGAACGTGAATTTGGATAATTCGTGTTCTTGAAGAGCTATTAAATTATATGTCATGATTGTTATGAAATCTTTAATCCCGAGATGAGTTGATCATTGTCATGATGGAAGTGTTAGAAGATGCTTGAAATGCATGCCACTACACAGCATTAGCGCACGCTACGTTTACTGCCTAGCGCGCGCTAACGGGAGAAACTTAGCGCACGCTACGTTATGCGTTTAACGTGCGCTAAGTAGGCAGGCAGTGCAGTATTTTTGTGTTTTGATTATGAATTCGTGATGGTTTGAACCGTTGAGTTCGATTGGTTAGTTTTCTCACTTGTTGACCGTTATCGGATATGTGTTATTTGATTTCTTCGATAGGTTGAGTTTATTGATCGATGATTATAACCGTGTGTTGCGGTCATGTTCGAGTATGTTCGTGAATTGCTTCGGTCGGGGCCGAGGAGCTCGTAGACGAAGGCATTGTGACTGGTAGCGGCTTCATCATCATCGTATCGGTATCGAGGCAAGTTATTACTTGCTCAGTTATAATGTTTAATGAATGGTTTCAGTTTCATTTCGTTTATAATGCATATAGCGATGATTATTATTGTGAACTCTGGGTATTCGGATCGCATATCGTTCTTTTGATTCTGGGAGGTAAATCATAATGTATATGATTTATCTCAGTTATTGGTATGTTCGAGTATCGAGGTTACATTGTGATAAAGACGAGGATTCGAATATTTATGGTTCATGATACGTTTGGATCGTCGAGCGTTGCGGATAATTATCGGTGATGATTGTACATCGAGGTTGCTCTCGAAGGACTCGGGGCAGGTATTCCATATTGATTATGGTTTAGTGTTATTTATTTTGGTCTCGTACATTTTCTTTCATGTTGTTAAACATGGAGTCGTCCTAGTAAATTGTCATGTTGTCGTGCATGTAATGTTGTTCATGCTGATGAACATATTGAGTTGCATATGTGTATGCATAATTGTATTGTTTATGTTGTGTTGATCCTGTGAGATCATGTGAATTATACGTTGTGTTGATCCTGTGAGATCATGAGATCTATGCTGAGGGCGCTGGATCGGATGTCCACCATGCGTTGGTTTGACGGGATCATCATGGGGATCTATGCTGAGGGCGCTGGATCGTTGGACAGGTTTTCCACCATGCGTTGGTTCGACGGGATCATCATGGGGATCTATGCTGAGGGCGCTGGATCGTTGGATTATGTAATATCCACAATTTTCGATTTCCGGTAATTTCTTTTTTTTCGGCGGAAGTCTGTTTTGACGACTCGCTCATGTCCGTTTCGTCATTCTGAGAATGATTAATTCTACACTTTTTGACATCCGAGTTCGTTTCGGTGTCGTTTCGTTGAGTTCTGTGCTTTTTAGCGACTTTTCCGCACTTGAGTTCGATTCTTGCGAATCTCGTCCGAAACTGTTGTTTCGAGTTTCCCGCAAGTCCGTTTAACTTTGTTAGACGTGTTGTGAACTTCGGTTTGGTTATTCGATCACGTATCGTGATTTCCGGGCGTTTTGGGCCATTTTGTAATTTCTTGAAAGTTACGGGTATCCGTATCTGTAATTGTTGTCTCGACCCGTTTCTTGGTCGCGTATGACTAATTATGGCATTACGCTTTCATTTCGAGTCGTTTATGTCGTCCGGGAACTTTTCGTCGTGTTCGTTCCGTACGTTTTCGGAAATCGGGTCGTCGAGCCCTGGCGGTTGCGGGACTGGCCGGACGGTTGCGAGACTGGCCGGACGATTGCGGGCACCGGCCGGACGGGTGCGGCGAGCCGTAGCGCACGCTTCTGGCCGGAAGAGGCTGCGCAGCGCTAACCGGCAGTGTAGCGCCTGTGCCGGTGGTAACTGCGTCTGTGCCCGGGCACAGGCGATGGGGTTTCGAGGTTCGGACTCGGTCGGGATCGGCGAGTAGCGCACGCTACGCCGAGCGTAGCGCGCTAGTCGGCAGCGTAGCGCCGCAGCCGGCCGGCTAGCGTCGTTACTGGCCGGGCGATTGATCCGGTGGCTCTTGGGCCAGTCGGCTAAGCAGCGGCGTCGGCCGTAGCGCACGCTAAGCGGGAGTTGGGTCGGCAGTTCGGTCGGCGGGGTTGGTCGGTGATGCCGGTCATGTGGGCCACTGGCCGAGGGTGCTCGGCGATCTGGCCGATAGCGCACGCTAGTCGGGAAGGCTAGCGCACGCTAGTCCGCGATATAAATATGGTGACGGTCACATTTCACTTCGTTTTCATTTCCTTCCTTCTCCATCCGCGAGTGGCGATTCATGGGCGACGAAGCCATGTTGTTTAACAACAAATCCATGAAGTCCTTGAGTTCATAACATCAATCGATCGTCGTTATCAACCTTTGATTCAAATAATCAAGGTAATCTTCCTTAGAACCCTAATTTCGTGAATTTGGGGATTTTTGCATTTTCGTCCGATTCGTTCCGTGTTGTTGATTAATTCATGATGGGTATGATTAATCTTGATAGTATTCTTGTGTTTAACATCATTTAATCCATTGTTCTTCGTCGAATCGAAGTATATTTCTTGATTTCCTTGAATTGACTTTTTGGGGATTTGTCCCGATCTCGTTTTCATCCGTTTCCGATGGATCGATTATGGTTAAATGATGTTGTTAAACATATTCTATGGATTGTATATCCATATTTCAACTTGGAATTCCGTTTTGGGTTTGTGGAGCGAATCGTGTTCTTGGCGTTTTGGGAAATCCGTGAACTTTTGTCATTCGTTCTTTGAATTCAACGGCTTTGAGTCGTGTTATGGAATTCATTTCATTGTTATTATTTGTCCTTCGTAGTTTATGAACGTGAGTTGGCGTTCGGTGGAGTCGGCGGGTTCGTAGTCGATTCGGGCCAACCTACTTGGTCGATTCTCGCGTTGTTCTTATTCGAGGCAAGTACCTTGTCCATACTTTTCTTGTTTCGCGGATATGATGATTGGTGATCGTCTTGGTTTGTTTGTTTGTTTGAAATGAGTTTTCAAAAGTTAAGTTAGCCTCGTTAAAGGCCTCTTTCAAAACCGGGTGTGTTTTGTGATTGGTGTGGTTCGTGAATAACCATGTGAATTCTATGTATATGCTTGGTGTTCATGTTGCACTTGGTATTGTGTGTGGACGTATATTATTTCATTTCGGTGCGTTGAGGATTGACGTGGTGTTTTGCTAAGTGTTTGATGCCTCTGGGCGAATTGTTTGAATATCCTTGATGTGATATGTTATTTGTGTGAATGTGTGGATATGGTTGAAGGTCTACGGTGGCACATGGCATGTGATCATGTGGCGAGGATGCAACAAGTGATTGATCCAACCGTGAGAGCTCGAGATAATCTACGGTGGCACATGGCATGTGATCATGTGGCGAGGATGCAACAAGCGATTGATCCAACCGTGAGATGTGTGTGATTTGCTTCGCTAGCCTCGGGAGGGTCCTTCGAGGCCTCGAGTGGGATGTCGGTGGTAGCGTCCGGTCTGGCGATGCGCGTGTGTGATTATGTTTCGTTGATTTTATGTCCGTTGAGGACACGTGATGTTGGGCTTTGACCACCTGTAAATTGTTGGTGGTTTCCTATTTGCGAAAACAAAACATTTGGGCCGTGACCACTATTGATTTTGGAAAGAGAAGGATTGTATAATCCTAAATTGTTTTCTAGTAAAACTCTCGATGGCATTTTAAATGTTTTGTAAATTGTTTCCCTTATTTGCGATCTTTCGGTTTTGGAAATGTTTACTCAAACTCTTGCCTCGAAGTACTTTTCTTTACGTTTGGATCTTTGAGGATTCCGATTATTATTGTTCTTGGAACTTGTATTGTATGGCTCGTATTTTTGCACTTGTACTTGCACTAGCAAAAGCGGTGGAGTTTGCTAACCCCAGTATTCGGGGGTGGATGTCTATTTTGCATTCGTGTTTTGGAGCATAGCACGGGGTCGGCACGAAGGATGATGAATGATGAACGATACTAGTCACACGAGGATCCGTTCTTTGTCGTATTGGTCTACTTGTATTTTCTTTTCCGCCGAGATCTTTTCCCGTTGTGCGGAGTTTATTGTATTTTGACCCCTGCGTGGGTATGTGTTTGGAATTGAGTTGTATGTATTTGTTGAAAGACCAAATCGGTCTCTTGAGTCATTTTAGCCTTAAAGGCGAGGTTTAGATGTTTGATTTTAGTTATCGGCTGGTAGATCCACGAGGAGAGGGTCTACGGCGTGTAATATCCAAGAGCGGATTTGGTGGTGTAAAATAAATGGTATCGGAGCTTAGGTTGTGGAAACCTGGTGTCGGGTCGATGGTGTCTATCGAGTTTTTGTCTCGTCGGATTTTATCGGTAGTCGTGTCGCGACGCGTCGTCTGAGTTTGTTGGTCGTGATTAGTATCGTGGGGCGATCATCATCTTCGTGCGACCTGTGGCTGTAAGTCTCCCTTCTTTGTGTTGTGCCTCGTGTGACACGAGCTATTTTTATGATTTATTTGCTAAGTGACGGAATCCTCTTATGGATTTTGATTTCTTGATACGTGACTATTTGACTCTCATATTTCTTTCATGTGAGGAGTAGTTGCTGGATTGTGCATGTTGGGCTCTATTTCTTTTTTTTTCCGCTGCGTGAGTTCCTTTGTAATAGCTTTCGGTATCTTACCGACTGAATTTTATTTCGAAAATCGATTCCTTTAACCGAGTTGTTGGCCTTGACCGTTTTGACGGTAGTTGGGTGTTTTCAAATGATTTTGTGAGTTTTGATAAGTACTACCGTCATCGACCTTTTTGGGCATTCTTGTAATTGGTTTTTAGCCTGGTGGGTTCCGGCGCGGGACCCACGGCGCTATATTGTTCCTTGTAATTACCTGAAAATTTTGGGGCATTCTAACCCATTGAATTATTTTTGAAAACCTTGAGTATCTTAGAAAATTAAAATTCGAGACGTACTTTTAAAACGAATTATTTTCTTGCGGTGTTTTCAAGGTGTTTTCTAATGCCGCAATACATTTCAAAAATTTTCCGGTTGAGGACCAAAAATATTTTGAGATATTTTCAAATGCGATTGCTTAGACCCAAGTCGAATATTTTTGAAAGTTTTTCACTAAAGGAAAGGTGTCCTCATTTTTGTTCAAACGCAAGATGATTTTCAAAGTCTCGATAATGGTGTTTGCACTACTTTTTGTAAAATGATACTCAAGATCAACTGTTGTTTCCAAACTGTTTTCAAAAGGTGGTTCTCGTTTTTAAAACCTATCATTCCTGTTTGCGGACCGGAAATGCGTGTATGGTTTTCGAACTTTCGTTACGGTGTCAACCCCGAATTGTGATTGAATTGGTGGCGTGAGTGTCGAGTCGTTCGCCACGCATATGTTTTGTTGGCCCTCTGTGAGAGGTGTGAACCGTGTTTCTTGTTTATCGCCTCGTGGCGATTTGCGTATTGTCGCACTAGTGTGGGTTGTTAAAGCACGGATTTTTATGCGTTATACACATGGGTGATTGTTTCATGATGTTTGTGATTGTGTGATGGGCATCGTTCGGGATGTTGTAATCTTCGAATGATGCCGTTGTTGTTGTGATTTTTGTATGCGTTGATATGTTATCTTTGAGTTGGCATCTCCGGTATGTTGTTTTGCGGTGTTTTAATCCATTGTATCGGCGGTTGTATTTTCGGTATGCCGAGCCGAGGTGTTTCAACCGTGGTGTGCCGGGGCATGCACGTACCAATTATCTTTCTCGTCACGGGATCTAGTTTTGCGAGTTGGGTTCCGAGTCTTTCGGGCGCGAACTTGACGGATATCGAATCGGCTTTGAGAGGCCTTTGAAGGATGTTTCGTCGGTTGCTTGTTGTGTCGTCACCTTGATTTTCTGTTGTGAGTTGCGGGCGACCTTCTTTTATAAGAGGTCGAATGTAGTACCCGTGTTGTTTTTAGACTTCGTATTTTCTCTTTCTCCAGTCTATCGATTCGCTCGTGTTCGTTGATCTTATCGAACTTATTTTGTATTTCGGGTTCATCATTCGAGCAGTGTGATCTTGTTTTGGGTCAATCTGTTATCATTTGTCACTTTCCGAATTCGGTTCGATTCTTGTGAACCTTGTTCGGAAGTAACATCTTTAGTTCTACTAGTTCTTTTATTCAAGTGGGTGGATCTAGAACTTTTAAATTTTCGACTCTGTCGACTCGTTTATGTTCGTTGACATTTCTGAGCTTGTCCTACTCCTTGCTTTTGTTGATCGAACGAGTGTGGTGTTATTTCGGAATAACTCGTTGTCGTTGTGACTTTTCAATCGCTATTCCCTTTCCTGTGGATCTTCGGCAATGCATGTCTTGTAGTTCTCACCAGATCATCCTGGGAGTTGTTGTTTGAACTTTATTGTTCTTTGTGATTCGAACATGATTCTTCGATCTTTGTTGTCTCGATCGTTGTGGTTTGATCGTTTGATTGTTCGGTTTATGTTGACCTCGTTCCGTGATTGGCGAACATTCAGGCTCCTTCGTAATTCCCTTCAGTTCGGGAAATTAGTTTCGTTTTCGATCTTCCAGCCCTTAGGCGGTGGGATTTCGTGTTTGTTCAGCGGTTGACTCGCGTTTTGATTGATGTACCGTTGGGTTGGTCAATTATATTGATTTTCGTTCGTTGTGTTTTGTGATTGTCGGATAATTGACTTGGCTATATTATCCGTTTGATGACGTTTGTCACTTGTTGGTTTTTATTATATCCCTAACGGCGACGTTGTGTTGGTCGCCGTGGAGCGTGTTTTCACGCCGTATACTCCTTTGCGTTGTTTGTAACATTTCGCCGTTGGGCGTTAGTTACGCATTCTTGTGTATCTCGTTGAGTTTTCTGGCGGAATATTTCTTCTCCTACTTGTTTTAAGTTTGGACGAAACTTCTTTTAAGGAGGGTAGAATGTAATATCCACAATTTTCGATTTCGGTAATTTCTTTTTTTCGGAAGTGCATTTTGTGACGACTCGCTCATGTCCGTTTCGTCATTCGAGAATGATTAATTCTACACTTTTTGACATCCGAGTTCGTTTGGTGTCGTTTCGTTGAGTTACGTGCTTTTTAGCGACTTTTCCGCGCACTTGAGTTCGATTCTTGCGAATCTCGTCCAGCTGTTGTTTCGAGTTTCCCGCAAGTCCGTTTAACTTTGTTAGACGTGTTGTGAACTTCGGTTTGGTTATTCGATCACGTATCGTGATTTCCGGCGTTTGGGCCATTTTGTAATTTCTTGAAAGTTACGGGTATCCGTATCTGTAATTGTTGTCTCGACCCGTTTCTTGGTCGCGTATGACTAATTATGGCATTACGCTTTCATTTCGAGTCGTTTATGTCGTCAGGAACTTTTCGCCGTGTTCGTTAAAATGCGTTTTGAAATCGGGTCGCCGAGCCACGGCGGTTGCGGGATCGCCGGACGGTTGCGAGGCGCCGGACGATTGCGGGCACGGACGGACCAGGTGCGCGAGAACCGGCGTAAGCACGCCTACGGCCGGAAGGCTGCGCCTTAACCGGCAGTGTAGCGCCTGCCGGGTGCCTAGCGTCTGTGCTCGGGCACAGGCGATGGGGTTTCGAGGTTCGGACTCGGTCGGGATCGGCGGGTAGCGCACGCTACGCCGGCGTAGCGCGCTAGTCGGCAGCGTAGCGCACGCCGTCGGCCGGCTAGCGTCGTTACTGGCCGGGCAATTGATCCGATGGCTCTTTGGGCCAGTCGGCTAAGCCGCGCGGCGTCGGCCGTAGCGCACGCTAGCGGGAGTTGGGTCGGCGAGTTCGGTCGGCGGGGTTGGTCGGTGATGCCGGGTCGTGTGGGCCACTGGCCGAGGGTGCTCGGCGATCTGGCCGATAAGCGCACGCTAGTCAGGAAGGCTAGCGCACGCTAGTCGCCGATATAAATATGGTGGCGATCACATTTCACTTCGTTTTCATTTCCTTCCTTCTCCATCCGCGAGTGGCGATTCATGGGCGACGAAGCCATGTTGTTTAACAACAAATCCATGAAGTCCTTGAGTTCATAACATCAATCGATCGTCCGTTATCAACCTTTGATTCAGCGAATCAAGGTAATCTTCCTTAGAACCCTAATTTCGTGAATTTGGGGATTTTTGCATTTTCGTCCGATTCGTTCCGTGTTGTTGATTAATTCATGATGGGTATGATTAATCTTGATAGTATTCTTGTGTTTAACATCATTTAATCCATTGTTCTTCGTCGAATCGAAGTATATTTCTTGATTTCCTTCGAATTGACTTTTTGGGGATTTGTCCCGATCTCGTTTTCATCCGTTTAGATGGATCGATTATGGTTAAATGATGTTGTTAAACATATTCTATGGATTGTATATCCATATTTCAACTTGGAATTCCGTTTTGGGTTTGTGGAGCGAATCGTGTTCTTGGCCGTTTTGGGAAATCGTGAACTTTTGTCATTCGTTCTTTGAATTCAACGGCTTTGAGTCGTGTTATGGAATTCATTTCATTGTTATTATTTGTCCTTCGTAGTTTATGAACGTGAGTTGGCGTTCGGTGGAGTAGGCGGGTTCGTAGTCAGTTCTGGCCAACCTACTTGGTCGATTCTCCGCGTTGTTCTTATTCGAGGCAAGTACCTTGTCCATACTTTTCTTGTTTCGCGGATATGATGATTGGTGATCGTCTTGGTTTGTTTGTTTGTTTGAAATGAGTTTTCAAAAGTTAGTTAGCCTCGTTAAAGGCCTCTTTCAAAACCGTGTGTTTTGTGATTGGTGTGGTTCGTGAATAACCATGTGAATTCTATGTATATGCTTGGTGTTCATGTTGCACTTGGTATTGTGTGTGGACGTATATTATTTCATTTCGGTGCGTTGAGGATTGACGTGGTGTTTTGCTAAGTGTTTGATGCCTCTGGGCGAATTGTTTGAATATCCTTGATGTGATATGTTATTTGTGTGAATGTGTGGATATGGTTGAAGGTCTACGGTGGCACATGGCATGTGATCATGTGGCCAGGATGCAACAAGTGATTGATCCAACCGTGAGAGCCTGAGATAATCTACGGTGGCACATGGCATGTGATCATGTGGCCAGGATGCAACAAGCGATTGATCCAACCGTGAGATGTGTGTGATTTGCTTCGCTAGCCAGCTCGGGAGGGTCCTTCGAGGCCTCGAGTGGGATGTCGGTGGTAGCGTCCCGGTCCTAGGCGATGCGCGTGCGTGATTATGTTTCGTTGATTTTATGTCCGTTGAGGACACGTGATGTTGGGCTTTGACCCTGTAAATTGTTGGTGGTTTCCTATTTGCGAAAACAAAACATTTGGGTTGTGACCCTATTGATTTTTGGAAAGAGAAGGATTGTATAATCGTAAATTGTTTTCTAGTAAAACTCTCGATGGCATTTTAAACTGTTTTGTAAATTGTTTCCCTTATTTGCGATCTTTCGGTTTTGGAAATGTTTACTCAAACTCTTGCCTCGGGAAGTACTTTTCTTTACGTTTGGATCTTTGAGGATTCCTGATTATTATTGTTCTTGGAACTTGTATTGTATGGCTCGTATTTTTGCACTTGTACTTGCACTAGCAAAACAGTGGAGTTTTGCTAACCCCCGAGTATTCGGGGGGTGGATGTCTATTTTTGCATTCAGGTTTTGGAGCATAGCACAGGGTCGGCACGAAGGATGATGAATGATGAACGATACTAGTCACACGAGGATCCGTTGCTGTCGTATTGGTCTACTTGTATTTTCTTTTCCGCTGCAGTATCTTTTCCCCGTTGTACGGGAGTTTATTGTATTTTGACCCCTGCGTGGGTATGTGTTTGGAATTGAGTTGTATGTATTTGTTGAAAGACCAAATCGGTCTACTGAGTCATTTTAGCCTTAAAGGCGAGGTTTAGATGTTTGATTTTAGTTATCAGCCTGGTAGATCCTCGAGGAGAGGGTCTACGGCGTGTAATATCCCTGAGCGGATTTGGGGGTGTTACAGATTACCAGTATTGTGTTGATGGAATCTTGTGAATTCGCATCATTGATTTTATCATGTGTTGTTGTTCACATGAGTATTGTTAGTTATCCACCTTATGTTGATCTGATAGGATCAACCAAGGGATCTATCTTTGAGGTATTTGGATCGTCGGATTTCCTTTGAGTATACATGATTGTTATTGTTGTGATCATATTGACGTGGTCATATGAGTATGCATTTGTAGGTCTTGTGTTAGGACCTTGTCCGTATTGCATTGATCTGATCTCGGATTAGACTGGTATGATTGTCGTGGCATTTCATATCTCGAGGTATGTTCCGTATTTCCTTTGGTATTCGTCTTGATGGACGATCGGTTATCGTCTTGGGATTTGATGATGTTATGCGATGGATCGTATTGGTCAGAAATGGTATATTTCCGTATCGTGAGTTGGTTATGATAGTTTGAGAATTATTTGAGTAGGCAAAGTTATGGCGGTAAGATTACGTTGGTCGTATTCTTATTCTGTATTCTCATTGGTATGTATTATTGATGTGATGTGACGGTTATCATTGTTAGATATTATGGCTGACCCCGTCGTGGGATTTCTTTTTAGGTTCTCGGAGTATCGAGCTTGTAGCGGTCGTGAAGAGATGAGCTTCCCGGAGGATACTGGATAGGACATGTTGTGTGCTTTGAGTTCTTGATTGGTTCTGTATTCCGTTGCTAGAGTATCTTTATGGTTGGTCTTTTTCCGCTGCGTGAGTATTTTGTAATGCTCTTTTGGTATCTAATGTGAGGTTACTTTGGAAATCGTTTTCTAAACTTTTGAGTGTCAATTTATTTGGCCTTGCGATTTCAAATGAGTTTTTACGACGGTTTTTGATAAATGGATTTTGTAAGTCTTTGTGAATTTTTAAAGATAGTACTGTCGTTGGCCTCTTGGGCATTTGTAAATGTTTGCGAAAATTTCCTTTAGCCTTGTGGGTTCCATCTCGGGGCCCACGGCGCTGTAATATTTCCGGTTAAATCTGGGGGTGTTACAAAAATATTGACCAAAGATTAATAACATGTATATTTAATGTAGATTTTACAAGATTAATATCGTTTCAATATAATTTTTACTTATATACATACCGTGTCCTTGTATGGAGCGCGAGTTGTTTTTCGTTGTGGATTAAAATGGATGATTTGGTTGTTCCGTGCCATCCATCATGACTCCTACATGCATATACGAGAAAAATTACCATACAAGGTGATTCAAACTGTCGTGAACCGCCGGTTCCGGGCCCGAACCGGTGGTTCCTGTTCACCAGAAAAGGTGAACCGTAACCGGCCCTGGTATTCTGAAGAAGGGCCGGTTTCTAGGTCCGAAACCGGAAGTTCAGGGCCGGGCCAAAAACCGATGGTTCCCGGTCCGAACCGGCAGTTCATCATTTTTTTTATTATTTTTTTATGTTTGAATGAAATTATATGAATTGTGTAGTTGTGTTGAAATTTCGAATGTTGAAACTATTTATTTTGTGTTTTTATGTAATTTATAATTAATTGTAATATTTTTGATATCTTTTTTTTTAAATTAAATGATTAGTGATTTTAGTGTTAAAATTTCTAAATTTTATAATTTACAAGTGTTGAAATTTTAAAATTACTTAGTTAATTTAATAACATGCCTTTGACGATGAATTTGAAACGCTCTTTTGAGGAATGATTTGTTAAGGTTATCACATTTGTTGGATGAATTCAAGATAACTGTAGATGGTGTTCTTCGAGTATAGTTCATGATTTGTAGAGGTTTCTTGATGTGATAATCTTCATATTGATGGTTAGAACGAAGTGATTAGTTTGGTGATAATCGTAGAGATGAACTAATCTAGAACTCGGTTGGAATGTGTTAAAATAACCGAACCAAGTACTTGAATTGATAATCATAATTGTAGTATGGATTTGTGAGGATTTGAATGAAATTACGAGTGTTTTTTATTTTTATTTATGTAATGACTGCAGAAGGTCCGGTTCCGGGCCGAACCGCCGGTTCGGACCGCAGATTAACGGGCCCAGAAAGTTCGGCCCGTAACCGGACCGTGCTTAATACCAATTCCGGTTACGGATCCGGCCCGCGGTCAACGGTCCGGATCGGAATCGTTGACCAGGGGTCGGTCCGTGCCGGAACCGTCGGTTCCGTTACAATGTGGCAACACTAATTCAAACGTATTTTAAAATGGTGGTCAAATAGATAGACATGATTGATGATCAACTATTCAATGTAGAAGTTATGTAAATTGAAATTGAGAGCTTAATAATTGATTGATCATCATTGATTGATCGTTTTAAAATGGTGGTCAAATCGTTTATATTGTGTTTGTGTTTGTTATTATGTAAGTTTACACTGAAGTTATATACAGTCTTGTTTCCAACACGAAGTAAAGCTAGCGTGAAAATCGACTAGGTTGACCCGATTAACTGATATAATCATTATTTTTTGTTGTCGAATAACATTTATATAAGATTATGCTATACATATGACAAATTATTAGTAGTTTCCTTTTTCTTTAATTTTTTTTAAAAGCAAATTATTATTATATTAAATTATCACATAAATTTAAGGGTTGCGTCGCGGAGTACTTGAACCCGAGACCTTCAAATTATATAAGTAGTTTATTTGTTATTATGTAAGTTTACACTGAAGTTATATACAGTCTTGTTTCCAACACGAAGTAAAGCTAGCGTGAAAATCGACTAGGTTGACCCGATCAACTGATATAGTCATTATTTTTTGTTGTCGAATAACATTTATATAAGATTATGCTATACATATGACAAATTATTAGTAGTTTCATTTTTCTTTAATTTTTTTTAAAAGCAAATTATTATTATATTAAATTATCACATAAATTTATAGGTTGCGTCATGAGTACTCGAACCCGAGACCTTCAAATTATATTAGTAGTTTATTTGTTATTATGTAAGTTTACACTTTGAAGTTATATACGATCTTGTTTCAATACGAAGTAAAGCTAGCGTGAAAATCGACTAGGTTGACCCGATTAAGCGATATAATCATTATTTTTGTTGTCGAATAACATTTATATAAGATTATGCTATACATATGACAAATTATTAGTAGTTTCCTTTTTCTTTATTTTTTTTAAAAGCAAATTATTATTATATTAAATTATCACATAAATTTAAAGGTTGCGTCGCGGAGTACTCGAACCCGAGACCTTCAAATTATATTAGTAGTTTATTTGTTATTATGTAAGTTTACACTGAAGTTATATACAGTCTTGTTTCCAATACGAAGTAAAGCTAGCGTGAAAATCAACTATTGTTACATATAAAAGAATATCTTGTGCATGATTTATCGCGGATGCCACTACCGGACAAGGTGGCAGGGGCTCTATCACATTTCCCCTAGGTGCCTGGTTCGATTGTCACCAGGCGCGTTGCAATATTTTTTTTTCGCTTTTCTCTATTGGTACATATAAAATAATTTCTTGTGCATGATTTGTCGCGGATGCCACTACCGGACAAGGTGGCAGGGGCACCATCATATTTCCCCTAGGTGCCTGGTTCGATTCTCACCAGTGCATTGCAATATTTTTTTTTTTCGTTTTTCTCTATTGGTATATATAAAACAATTTCTTGTGCCTAATTTATCGCGGATGCCACTACCGGACAAGGTGGCAGGGGCACTATCATATTTCCCCTAGGTCCCCGGTTCGATTCCCACCAGCGCGTTGCAATAATTTTTTTTTTTCGTTTGTTTAGAACTATTTTGTTTTTCTCTATTTTTCTCACCAGGCAACTTTTTTTATCTTCCCCCTTTTTCGAACAACCATCCACCACCACCAGCATAGAAAAACAATCGGCTGTAAGAATCAAAATTTCTTCTCCGGCGCTCGCGCAACCATTCTTTGACTCGGTCGCTGCCTACCGCCGTCCAACCTCGCCTTTTCCCGGCTCTCGCAGTATAGCCTAACTCTAACAATTGGATTAGAGATTGAGTCAGGTATGTAACTTAAAGTTTCAATTTTTATTTGTTGAATATGGTTTAAAAAATCCATTATGTTTGATGTCACGAATTTGCCTTGGTAATGTTGTAATCTTGGTTGCATCCTATTATATTGCTATTAATATGATAGATTAAGTTCTTGAGTATTTATACTTCACATATTTTGTGTTGAATACATTAACTTTTTAGTTGGAATACATTACAATGCTTAATGCAGTTTTTGATTATATTTTGTTAAAATCATTATGTGATGGGGTAATCTTCTCTTATAGCTTTCCTTGTGTCTATGATTTAATCGTTTATATTGTGTTTGTGTTTTATACGTATAGTGTTTTTGAGTGAGCGAGTGAAAAATTATCTTCAACTTCGCAAATTTGTATTCGTGTTTAGTTTATCGGTTTGCTACCAACCAATTGTCGGTCTGATATGCTTATTTTTGTTAAAGATTTTCTTGCCCTGTTGTTCAGATTGAAGTTCATTTTTTTTGGTTGAAATTACTCCATTGTGAAGCTTTAGGCTTGAATGCTTAAGTATAGATAATCATATACATGTATATGTTATATATACATACATAACATAAGAGTGGATAGACATTCTTGTGCCGTTCTTTTCTTTGTGTAATATGCGGCTTGGTTTTGCAGACTATGGTGTGGCATTGCCATTTCAAATCTTGATCAGTTTAGGTTTTATTGTTTTGGGATCATATTTTGTACATACATAAGCAATGTGTCTTCACGAGAAGGTAGGAGACACATTTATTCTGTTCATAAATAACCTGAATAGTAATTGATAAACACTATGGAAATAACACATTTGAAGCTTCAATAAACTATTATATAAAGCATTCTGATAACCAAACAATAGCATAGTTTTATCTATAAACATTAGTTATACATATGTATATGTGTCCCACTTGTATTGAATGATGTGACAAGTTATTTTTATCTCTAAAAGTACTTATAGATACATGTCCGAATTTTCACTATTGTGACAAACAGATGGACAAGTCTTGGATGGTAATCGATAGACACAAAAAGCCTTATGTAGATGGAGTTGCGGCATTTATAGATTATGCGGTCCTTAATTTGAAAATCTTAAGGAATATGGACCCTCTAAAAACTAGAGAAAAATAAAAATTCCATGTCCATGTACGGATGTCTAAACCACATTTCTCTTCATGTGGAGGAGGTAGATCATCACTTATTCAGATATGGAATAGATCAAAACTATACCAATTGGATTAAGCATGGAGAAAAAGAGGACCCACCGAAACGTGTGCTTTTTGAAGACAACTATGCAATGCACACAAGACTTTGTTGCATCTACGAATTTCACAATAGGAATTCCAACGAGATCTTTCTTGAAGCAGTAGAGATGGTTGAAGCTACGAAGAAAATTTCACCGAGGACCTTGACAAATTTCAAAAACTAATTGAGGATCTTTGAGAAGCCACTTTATGAAGGGTGTCTGACTTCACAAAGTTATGCGCAATTGTACAACTCCTCAATTTGAAGAGTAAGTTTGGAGTTTCGGATAAGTGTTTTTGAAACACTAGTTTTGTTAAAGAAGATCTTGCCTAAAGGTAACGAAATGTTAAGTAGTACATATGAGGCCAAGAAAGCAATGAAAGCAATGGGTTCGGGGTATACAAAGATACATGCATGTATCAACAACTGCATTCTTTACGAAATGAGTATAAAGACGCGAAACAATGTCCCACTTGCGGAAAATCAAGATGGAAGATGGATGAGGCAAAAAGAAAATTTACGAAAATATTCCTGCAAAAGTATTGTGGTATTTTCCCATTATTCCGCGTATGAAACATTGTTTCAATCAAAGACCATAGCACAAGATTTAACATGGCATGCGGCCAGGTAGAATAAATGATGGTGTTTTACGTCACCCGCCAGATTCACCCGCATGGGCTGCCATAGATGACAGATATCCAGAAATTGCTAACGATCCAAGAAATCTACGGCTAGGCATTTCGGTTGTGAGTCGGCGTGAATAGTGGAAATAGGCATCACGGTGTATGGCCACTTTTAAGCTGTCATTTACAACTGCCACCATGGTTGTGTATGAGCAGAAAGTTTATCATGCTTTCATTATTGATATCGGGAAGCGCAGAAATGATATTGATGTTTTCTTAGCACCTTTGATTGATGACTGCGGCTCTTATTGAAGTTGGAGTCGAAACATACGATGCATTTGCACAAGAGAAGTTTACTCGTGCGGTTGTGTTATGGACGATAAATGATTACCGGCACTTGGTACACTATGTGGATGTCCTTACAGCGGATATAAAGGTTGTGTAGTGTGTGGTAACAGACACCTTGTATTAGACTTCCTAAATCGAAGAAACAGAGTTATGCGGCCACAGACGATATCTACCCTATAACCATCCATTTAGAAGTCAAAAGAAGGGTTTCAATGGAGAACAAGAGTTCGAGACATGCTCTGAACCTATGAATGGGGAAGAAATATATAACGAGGTCAAGTATATTATAAATAAATGGGGAAAGGGAGATGAGAATAAGGAAGCGGACATCAACAAACTTATTTGGAAGAGGTGGGAAGATGAAAAGAAAGAGGAGAACATCAAAAGAAGTGGGGTACATTAGACGTTGGAAACAAAGAAACCACATATTGGAAGAAATATAATGTATGGTATCGACGTCTTAGGTATTGGCGATATAATTGTGTCCAACATTGTATAGATTTTATGCATATCGAGAAGAATGTGGCTGAAAGTATAGTGGAACATTGCTAAACGTCACGGAAAGACGAAAGATGGATTAGAGGCTCGATCGGTTGGCACATTTTGGGTTGAGACCGAGTTACAAGCTAAGATAGAAGGGAACATAACCACACTTCCTGACAAGTTACACATTAACAACAAAGGAAAAAGACAAGTTTTGTGAATCATTATACAATTTAAGGGTTCCACAAGGGTATTGTTCTAATTTTTCTAATTTGGTGAGTCTAAAGGATAGGAAGCTTATCGGACTAAAATCACATGACTATCACATGCTCATGCAACATGATTTTGCCCATTGCCATACGATCTATTATGCCGAAACCCACTAGAAATGCAATTATTAGGTTTTGTTTCTTTTTGAAATCAATATGTAGCAAAGAAATCAAAGTGGAGGAGATCGATAAGTTACAAGAAGAACTCTGTGTGACATTGTGCACCTTTCGAGAAATACTTTCCTGCATCCTTTTTGATGTTATGGTGCATTTAAGCTGTTCACCTTACTAGGAAGTAAAATTATGTGGTCCAGTATGCTTTCGGTGGATGTATCCATTCGAAAGGTGTATGAAGATTATTAAGGGGCACGTGCGAAATAAAAATAAACCGAAGGATGTATTCTTTGAAGAGACTGTTTCAAAAGAGACGATTGAGTTCTTGATAATTCCTAAAAGCTTGAAGACTGTTGGTATTCCACGAGAAGCAAAATAGATTTGGAAGAGAGAATCTTGAAGATAATATTTCTCTTAGGGATGGAACTCCACTATCAATGGTAAATCGGTTCACGTTTCTCCAGAGCTCTTCATTAAAGCACATTTCTATGTCTTGCAAAATACACCTGAAGTTGTACCCTATATCGAGTAAGTATTATTTACATGCATGTTGTTGTTTTATATTTTACAATATGGTGTATCAAGTATAATACTAGTCGCACATGAATATTTAAAAGGCAGGTAATCAATATCAACTGGACATGAATATATTGAAATAAGGACTAGGAACCAATTATATGCTTAGCTTTATTGAGTGCACTTCACTCTTAGTAAATATGGCGAAATGTTATAGTACTATTGCTCCCTCCGATTTTGTTTGACTGGAGTTATCATTTTCATGGACCTTTTCTTTCAATTGGGGCGCATTTTTTTCTTTGTACTACATTAACAGATTCGGTTGTCTTTGCCACTCCTTTCGAGTGATGACTCAAAGCACCCATTTTCCTAGTGAGAACATTAATGATTCAAGTAATTGCTTATTCTAGTGTGTTGCCTTCAAGACCGTCTAGCATCTTGCTACTTTAAGTTGCACCATTGGTTCTTGTACTTCATATGCTCGGTGTGGTGCGTAATAATTGATCATGCATGTTTCCCTTGAACGTATACTTACCATCGTGCATTAGTTTCTAGTGTAAACTACTCTCTATAATGTTTTACATCGACACATTTAATAGCACCCCACAATTTGGAGCGACAAATTAAATTTTTAGGTTATACAAATATTCATTAATGTCTTTGGTAGTTATCTCGTATCTGTTTGCCTAAGAATCACAACATATGTTATAGCAAAGGATATACGAAAGGTCCTTATATGATAAAGTCACTAATTCATGTCCGATTGACATTATATCAAGTATTATATAATCCATATATTCATGTCCATGTTGGTTCCTAGTCCTTATTTCAATATATTCATGTCCGATTGACATTGTATCAAGTATTATATTTACATGTATGTTGTTGGTTTCTGATCGTCACATGGTTTTTGAAAAACCAACATCCTTTTAAAGGAATAGCATGGCTAGAGAAAGAGCACGATAAAACATTTGGTCGGTGGTTACGAGAGGAGGTACACTATTTTCATATTGGCGTTAAGTACTCTTTGTTGTATTTATCTTGAGTTGAAGCTCATCCTTGTAATAAATGCCGAGTTGAGAGAGAGTTAGCATTCTCCGGAGAAAGTATTTGAGAGGCTGTTAGGTGGATTTCACATGGACCAAGCGACAGCGTCTTGAAATACGATGTGTATGACATCAATGGATATACATTTCGTACAAAATGTCGTGAAGGTAAAGTTCACGAGCAGTGGGGTTAGTGTAGTGGCAAATGACATGCACATTTCTAAGGAAGTTGTAACGTATGGCCAAAAATCTTATTATGGGGTTTTGCAAGAGATATGGGTATTAGATTATCATTTTAGAAGTATTCCTCTTTTCATGTGTATTTGGGTAGACAATAAATATGGGGTCAAGAAGGATAGTCTTGGTTATACATTGGTTGAGCTTAATAGATTAGGCCATAAGGATGATCCCTTCATATTGGCCTCACAAGCACGACAAGTCTTTTACGTGACAGGACCAACCGGATAAAAATATCTATTGTCTTCATGACACCTCCCAAAAATTACAGAGATGCATATGACGATGTCGATGAGGAATTTAGTCGTAGTTCTTCCTAACAATGATAATAAGTTGCCACGTGTGGACCCACTTGACTTGGGTAGAGAATCCCGAAATGATTATTTTCGGACCATTTGTCAGGTATAGTTTTACATAAGGTATGACTTTATTATTCATACATTTGTTTATTTTATTTCAACAATGAACATGCCATGATTTAAATTTGGATAAATAATCTTTTTGCTTTATTTACAATAGTCTAATGATTACATTTGTTTGTATCGGACACATGGGAACCCTTGATCCGGCATTATTTCAAGAGGGGATTATCAGCAGGTATCTAATTTTAAGGTAATTTTAAAACACCCCTTGACCCTTGTGGTCATTTTGAATTAGGCGCTTTGTTCTATTTAAACAGTACAAAGGAACGCATTAGGACCGTTTGGGTACTTTTGGTCATTTAAACCTTATCTTGTCTTTTTGGAAATATGAAGAAAGCGGCTACAATGAAGGGGATAGAAGACAATGGCGAGCAAGCGGTAGATGTTGAATAAAGCAGAAGCAATGACAAATGATGAAGTGTAGTAGTGTTTGCTTTTATTTAACCTTTTGAACTTAATCTTGAACTCCATACATAAACACATCTTGTAATGATCCATATATCTCTTGTTTTGGTTAGTTTATTATCTGCATTGTTGACAAATTACCAAAAGCAGAACTTTTAGTTTTGATTATCTACGGCTCCGGGCATCATGTGAAAAAGTAAATCATAGCATTTGCATATGAGAATTTTTGGTTCCAGCTTAAAATAACAGCAGGTGAGTGAGTTAAACCACATATATAACTTATTGTAACATTGTTGGACATAAAAGGTATTAGCTATTGGAACTAATCGTTATTGAGGTAACATTTAGTTAAAATTCGCATGGTCATATCATATGTGATGGGTATATGGTGTAAGGCTGCGGTGTATTCAAGGATTTCATTGTCACTTGATCTATTCGGTATCAAAGCATGATGTATTTAATCGGGTTTTGAGTGGTTGATGAGGTAGATGTGTATGTAGGTTGTTAATGTAGAGGGGATTGTCTTTGATGACTTTTCTTCTTTTGGTGATATGCTTGTTTCCTTTTAATAGAACGCCTTACCACCGATTTTCAACTTTTTTACCATTGAGCTTGGTAGGTGTGTATGTAAGTTGTTCATGACTTCATGTAGACGGGATTGCATTTCTAGCTCCTTTAGACTTGTATGCTTGATCGATTTGGATTTTGGTACAAGCAGTTGTAATTTTTTGATCTCTTTTGAAAGTGTACATTTTTTTTTTGAAAGCATTAATCTTCATTAAAACGATGGAAATGTTCCACTAACTGTAGACCTGGAAATTCGTTCGTGTCGTGTACTTTCGTATTTCGTGTACCAATAGTCCAAACCCATACACGACATTAAATAAATTCGTGTCATGTCGTGCACCGCGCAAATTCGTGTCGTTTCGTGTCGTGTTTTCGTGTTAGGCACATAATATAAAATAAATATTAAAATATTATAAAAAATAATAATTTCAATATTATAATATTTTATAGGTTTAAGTAGACGAAATGCAACGAATGGCAACGAAAACACGAATGTTTACACGAAATTTATGAAAATTCACATTATATTTTTAAATTTTAAAGTTTAGTATAAACAGAATTCATAAAATATATATTTTTATTAAATTAAATATAAAATATTATATTTAATTATTTATTTATTTTTCGTGTACCTCGTGTCGTGTCGTGTACCCAAAGGGTAAACACAAAACCGACACTAAATCTCGGTCGTGTACTTTCGTGTTCGTGTATTTTCGTGTCGTGTACTCAAAATACAAACCCAAACACTAAATTTTCGTGTCGTGTTTTCGTGTCGTGTGGTAAATTGCCGGGTCTAACTAAAAGTGGGAGTTACATTGTAAAACATGAATACTTATATACACAAGTTTTAATTTATTTTATCATGAAAATTCTTCAAGTTAGATACACATAAGAATCAAACTGCAGATAATTAAATACTAATAGTAATACTTTTGTTATTTTATCATGCCCACTGTGTACTTTTAGTCACATAATAGTAAAGCTGTTATCATAAACCACTTGTAGTCCAACGTTTTTTTATTAAACTGTGACCATAGAAAGCTTATAGACCTATGTTTTTTTTAAGCTGAGAAACCAGAAATAATAACATGTTTTTTCTTTTATCATAACGATTATTTACATGTAGACACACAATAAACTACAACAGGACTATAAATATTTATGTACAAATATTTTAATATATTTTATCATGATAATTCTTCACTTTTAGACACACATAAGAATTTAACTGTGACCATCGAATACCAATAAGCATATGTTTATTCTTTTATCATGACCATTGTGCACGTTTAGTCACACATAATAGTTAAATTGTTACCATAACATAGAATGCTTATAGTCCTAGTTTTTTCTTGAACCGTGACTATAGAAGACTTAAATTCACACATTTTTTCTTTTATCATTAATATTTTTTAATTTTAGAACCGTGACTATAGAAGACTTAAATTCACATATTTTTTCTTTTATCATTAATATTTTTTAATTTTAGAACCGTGACCATAAAACAATAAAAGTCATGTTGTTTATTTTATCATGACTATTGTTTACTATTATACACACATAAAAATTACATCGTGACCACAAAACACTTATATTCACATGTTTTCTCAAATATGACAATATAATACATATAGTCACATTTATATTTATTTAATCATAAATATTTTTGGATTTTACACACACATAATTAATTAATAAGTCACCACTAAATACTTACAGTTACATATTTTTCTTCTTATTATGACTATTGTTTAAATTTAAACATACATCAAGAAAGAGAGACCATAATATAATTATAGTCACACGTTTTCCATTTATCAGAACATAATTTGCCTTTAGACACACATTAGACATCAACCCGTGACCATAATATTCTTACACACACTACTTTTTTATCATAACAAGTATTCATTTCTAGACACACATAATAAAATAAAACATGACCATAAAATAGATATAGAAACTTGTTTTGTTGCTTTAACTAAGTGGCTAATAACGCTACCATATAGACACACAAATAATTATTGTGGCCATATATTAGCTTTTAGCTACAGTAGATTAACGTGTCTAAATCATCTATGTGATCTGAGACACATAAATAATTGCTTCATGTGACCATATATTTATTTATCGTTTCTTATAAAAACCATCACAAATTTTTTCCATTTATCAAACAAAACACGTGGCAGATGGTGACATTTGGCCACACTGTTCGACTATGGCTCGTAATTGTCACATTTGTTATATTTAAGTGTGGCTAGAGTTTTCGATTATCTATCCAATGGTCACGAAATTCAACTTAAAATGTGGCTACAACAATGACAGAATTTTATCAATAACCTTTAGCCACAGTTTTAATCAAAAATATGGCTGGGATGTTTTGGCAAAAGTGTGACCATAGGTCATTTTTGTACTAGTGTTTCTTGATGTAAAACATCCCTATCAAACATCCATGGATGTTCTAAAAGTACATGACATGCATACATTGGGAGTACATCACCTAATACGTTGTCATCATACGAACACATGGTTAATACGATCCTTACTTGTTTTGTAACCTTTATTTTACTCCCATCATCGAGCCAATGTAAAGTCTATGGCTTCGGATGAGTCGTAGTGGTCAGCCCGAGTTTAGTCACCATCTCACTCGCAGCTACGTTGGTGCAACTTCCTCCATCAATGATCAAACTACACCAATTGTTCCGGACTTGACACTTCGAGTGAAATATTTGATCCCGTTGTTCCGAATCATTCGAAATGGATTTGGCTTGTAAAGTACGAAGAACCAAAGCCGTATCATAATTTGGAGCATCGTAAGTTTCACATTCTTCTTCTTCCTCATCCTCCACGTTGAAAATAAACACATCACCTAGTTTTTCTCTTTTATCCTCGACTAGCAACTCGTCTCGGACCGTGATAGCTTCTCTTAGCATCACCACTCGTTTGTTCGGATAAGAATTTTGATAATGACCGAATCCTTGACATTTAAAACATCGTACTTTAGTCAAGCTCATCTCCTTCGGCACGTAGGGGGCCTTAGGAACCGTAGTAGGGGTAGGAGTCAGTACGGTTGTTTTGGTAGTCGAACTTGAACCGATACTTGGATTCCCGAATTTGGATGGAAACTCGGGGTTCAAGAAACTTCGTCTTGTTTTGAGCTTCTAACTTCATGCATAGTCCACATAAGGTATCAAAGTCTTCGCATGGATATAATTCCACCGAGTTAGCTATGTTTCGGTTTAATCCACGTAAGAACCGTGACATTTTTTGTTCCTCATTCTCTTCTAATTCTCCCATTAAGGTTAAATTTTCGAACTCCTCAATGTATTCGCCAACACTTAATTTTCCTTGCCTGAGATCGGCAATCTTCTGGTATAGGGATAACTGATGTGATGCCGGTAAATACCTTTTACGAAGCTTTCTTTTTAATGAAGCCCACGAACGGATTTTTTCTTTTCCCGCACGAGCTCTTCATGTTTTCACTCCTTCGAACCAAAGAGAAGCGCCTTTACCCAACTTGGGAATTGCATACTTACAACGTTTCTCATCGTCGAAGTCTTTAAATTCGAACATGCGATCAATTTTATGTTCCCACTCTAAGTAAATTTCAGGATCGGTACCTCCAACGAACTCCGAAAGTTTGTTCACCTTGAATTCGTCCGCATGGTGTGATGAATGTCCGCCTTCTCATCCTCGTCTTGGTTGTAGACGTGGCTCCAGTAAGTTACGTAATGATTCACGTAGCTTCACCAAAAATCGGCATCGGTGATATCCATAATGTTAAAAGATCAAGAAACCAAATCTCTGATGCCACGAATGATGAGAATTAACGTTCGGATGTGAACGTATTTCGCATGCAACGCAACAAAAGTGTATTTTATGAATTTAGTACACGAATAATAATTTTGATGTTTAGAACACAACGTAAAAATCATCCTAAAGTAGGGCAATTTGGCCGAACAAAAATAAGTATAAGGTTTTATCGAATTAGACCTATAACTCGATAAAGTGATTTCTTCCCAAGACCTACTGAGAATCGATCAGATTAAAACTCGAAAACGCGTCGAATAATAATCAAAGTTTCGTAGGAACTCGTCCAACAAGTAATACCAGAGTATTAAATTTTATTTCTTCAATGATGTCCTTTAACAAGCCGTAAATGGCTATTTAAATAGAGATTACACAACTTGAAAACAAAAGACCACAATCTTAAAGATGCATGGAAAATCTAATAAACTAATAACTTGACTAGAAAATGACACACTCATGTGCCAAATGGGGGGGGGGGGGGGGGAATGCTTGTGAAGTCAAGAGTGGAAGAGATCTTTCATGATTTTGAACAAGATCTTGGACCCATGTTGTGAAGACTTTGAAATGAAGAAAAATACACTTCATGTGCAAAAGGGAAGGGGCGGCCGAATGCTTGTGAAGTCAAGGGTGGAAGAGATCTTTAATGATTTTGAACAATATCTTAGACCCATGTTGTGAAGAATATGAAAAAAAAGATAACAAATGTGATGAAAATCTTCATGATTTTATGGGGATCGTCCGAATCTTGGAGAATTTGGACCGATTGGTATGCATGGTGCATACTACGTACGTATGTCGACACATCTAAGTTATTCCGAGTCCGGTCACCAAAGTTATTCCAATCCTCGTATCCGTTTTCTCGCCCAAGTAAATAGTTGCATGTGCATGGCGGGCTGCATGGTTGTTTACGTCGATTCTCGCTTTGTCTTCTTCATTCGGAATAATCGTTTTCGTATCACGAACCTTGCCAAATTTTTTGAACATCCGTGTCGACGGTTATCATCTTGATACACATTGTGAGAATGGGATGGAGTTTTTGTGTTTTACTCTGGCAGAATGCAGAAGACGCTGCGTTCTCGAGAAATTAATGAGTCTAAGTAGTGGTTGTTACCAAACTACAATAAGGATTATTGAATCCTATGCTGTGAGCGAACATTGTGATTCCGAAAAGCATACCAACTGTGGCATGACCCACTTGGTCACCCTGGACGCGACATGATAATTCGCATTTTGAAAAACTCACACGATCATCTATTTTTCAAGTCCAAAAAATAATTAGAAGCACCGGTCGACATCGACATTGATGTTAGTGAGTCTGATACAGTATCACCGGGATTGCAGATCACACGCCCTGATGAGGTTGCCGGTGCATCTTCTGCAAGTCCTGAGGCTTCCGTGGCAATTTCCGGTGCCCATAAATCATTTCGTAAGGCCTGTTCACTAGCAAAGTTGATACCATCCCCATCCTCTGCTAAAGACTGAACACAAAAAATTCGCTTCTTACAAAGAATTCAAGGGGACATTTGTGGATCTATTCAGCCAGAGTGCGGACCATTTAGATATTTTATGGTTCTGGTTGATGCATCGACGCGATGGTCACATATTGCTTTGTTATCCACAAGAACGCTGCATTTGCTAAGCTCCTAGCACAAATTATCAAGTTACGGGCTAACCACACTAACTTTTGATCTCGTCATTAAGGTTGGATAATGTTGGTGAGTTTACATCAAAGTCCTTCGATGACTATTGCATGTCAATTGGGATTGAAGTTGAGCATCTCGTCCCCCACGTCCATTCGCAGAATGGCCTTGCTGAGGCTATGATTAAGCAGTTGCAGATTATCGCTCGAGCATTGCTATTGCACACCAACTTGCCGATTTCTACCTGGGGTTATGCAATTTTGCATGTAGCTATACTTATTCGCTTTCGACCCAATGTCAATCAACTATTTAATGCGTACCAGTTGGTAACTAGATATGAGCCTGATATTTCACACTTACGCATTTTTGGTTGTGCAATCTATGTGCCAATTACACCTCCACAACGTACTCAAATGGGTCCACAAAGACGATTAGGTACATATGTTGGCTATGAGTCCCCTAAAATTATTCGCTACTTGGAACCTTTGTCAGGAGATCTGTTTACTGCAAGATTTGCAAACTGTCACTTTGATGAGACAAGCTTCCCATCGTCAGGGAGAGAGAGGAATCGAAAATTTCTTGTTGAACGCCAGGAAATTATCGGGTGTGCTCCCTCTTTACCTTATCAAGATCCCCACACGGCTCAATCCGAGCTGGAAGTGCATCGTATTCTCAGTCTTCAGAAAGTTGTTGATTCGATGCCCGAAAGCTTTACTGATACTGCGAAAGTGACAAGATCTACTATTCCGCTGCGAATGTTCCTGCAAGGTTAAAAGTCCCACTAATAGGGCAAGGTCCAGCCTCCCAAAGGAATGATGCCTCTAGCTTCGACCTTTGTGGTGGGACGGCTGCTTCGACTTCTCTTATCCCTGCTCGAATGAGGGGGAGGCAGTTGTAACACCCCCAAGTTATTCAGGGTATATTACAGCACTGTGAACCCCACCGAGGGACCCACAAGGCTAATCCTACGTGGAACTATAAAACTTGACCGAGAAGGTCCAACTACAATGAAATGAGAGACGATAAAAAGGGTATTCAAACCATGTCCAATGTATCCAAATACATTACAGTACAAAATCAAAACCTCGGCAACACAGGCCGGAACATCAAGGAAGTCTGAAAACGAACAATACTCGAGTATTCGATAACCATTCTAGTACAACAACACTGAATGGAGGAACACAAAACATAACCGGGGATAAAACACAGTATCACGCTTGCCCATCATCTTTATGCCGACCCGATACCTGCCTATCCGCTCTCCTGGAACCTGAAATACATAAAAAGTATTTCCCCCATAAGGGGTTAGCCGTCGAATAGATAGTGCAAGTATATCGAATATGAAACACAATACTCCTCGACAATAAAGTAAATGCAGCCGTCAATTCATCAATTCAAGACTAGTATTCCGGAATAACTAAATCTCATAGCAGCACATCAATACATATATGAATACCGTGGAACCGCACCAAGAGGCTACGGAACCCTCAGGGGACCTGTCGGCCCGCCCCAGAGTGGTTCGTTCATATCATCCATGGAATCGCACCAAGAGGCTACGAAACCCTCAGGGGACCCGTTGGACCGCCCCAGAGTGGATATAAATAATCATGCCATCAATATATCTTACTTTCAAAGTCCAGAACGTACAATCATAAATATATACTTGCCTTTGAGACATCGAGAAATCGAACGGAAAAGAGTATGAGTTCGGTAGGTCCAAGAACGCACTTCTGGTACCTAAACGATTCGTAAGGGATATGATAATCAATAATCCATACTCATAATTCATGAAGAAACTCCCGAAACCCGTCTACGATTCACAAAAATACAAGGGTAAACAACTACAGGTTGGAAAATCACCCAAACCCTCATAAGTCCGAACACGGCACAAACCAATCCGTAAAATTGTAGGAAAAGCATGTATACGGGGTAGATATATCATAATCTCAAGATTCTCAAACCTCAAACCGGATAAATCGAACGAATCTAAGAAAAACCCCAAAATTCCCAAAAATAGGGTTCTAAGGATTTTACCTTGATTTGGAGGATAGAAATGTATTAGATGTTGTATAATCCTTGTTATCCAACCCAAGATGTTGATATCTGAAGAAGAACCGCCTCAAATCGCCCCAAATCGCCTCTCCCGAGCTCTCCCAATCAGAAAAAGTGAAAAATATGTGAAATGACAAGTGCAGGGGTTGATTGTCCCCTTATATACTGGCCCAGTCTAGCGCACGCTACGCCTCAATATTAGCGTGCGCTAACGGGTCACCCGGTAGTCCAGTGGCTACTGTCATAAGACGTTAGCGCGCGCTATGAAACATCCCTAGCGTGCGCTAACTGGTGTCCTGCCAAAATCTCAGTTCACTGACTTAGTCCGCTAGCGTGCGCTACGCAACACATATAGCGTATGCTAGCCGCTATCTAGCGTGCGTTACCTGCTAGTCCAGAAAGTCTGAAACCTCACTGCCTCCGCCGACTCAGTCCGTTAGCGCGCACCAAGGCTCAAAACTAGCATGCGCTACTCACGCAGAATTAGCGTGCGTTAGCATCGGCCTAGCGTGCGCTACTTCCCTGACCCAGAACACTTCCGAAAGGTCTAACCAGCACGATCATGATCCAAACAAGGCCTGAAACTCTAGATCAATGCCGAATGCATCACAAAGAGTTTACAGAGTGACAAAACAGGAAGAGCGGTAAGGACAACCAGTCAATAAAATGTACGGGTATTACATTCTCCCCCTCTAAAAAGAAGTTTCGTCCCGAAACTTAAGAAATAAAAAGTTCGGGGTACTCCGATCGCAAATTCTCTTCCGTGTCCCAAGTCGCCTCCTCGAATCCATGTCTCGACCATTACACTAAAACCAGCGGGATGGTTTTGTGCCGAAGCTGCTTCTCACGACGTTCAAGAATATTCACTACTTTCTCCGGATAGGTAACATCCTTGGTTACGTAAATCTCACTATAGTCAAAAACATGACTTGGATCCGGCATATGCCTTCTCAACTGAGAAACATGACAAACGATATGAACAAGACCCAACACAGGGGGCAACGACAAGCGATAAGCTAAGTCTCCAACCCTAGAGTAGGACATGGTCTCCAAAATCGAATTCCAAAGGTTGACGACGAGTATCGGCATACGATTGATATGTTGAAGGGCATCTCAAAATACGAAAAGAAGTCAACTAAAATCGTCGGTACTGTATTCAACAATACCAAGAATTCTCAAAACATTGTCATAACTCATAAGTGTAGCATGAACTGTCTGTGCCGAATCCTGTCCGTCGGATTGTACCGATAAAGCTCAATATGGACAAAAACCAATAACACACAAAACAATGACAACAAGCCCCGAAACACTGACATACAATCCGAACGCTCACATTGTCAATAACAATGATCAACCCATAAACCAACCGAGAATATCATCGACACGATAAACTCCAATGCTATCGGCGAAAGATCCACAATAATCGAGAATACCACCAACATGATAAACTCCAACACGATCGATAAGGGAACAACAACAACCGAGAGTACCATCAACAAGGTAGCTCTAAACGATCAGCAATAATGGATCTCAAAGAAATAACTCCGACTGTCGAACAAACCCCTCGGGCGTATGAACAACCAGTCGCAAACAGTCAAACATATCCAATACAACATGGACTATGAACGACCAAAAAAATAAGGCTCAAGAGGGACATCATAGTACACCCGATCCGGAAATGTGTCTGTGCACATGTCCACCCCGTATACGGAATCCAGAATGTACGTGGGACAATGTACCTAATTAGCCTCACGGACTACGTCCTGTGTGTACGGTTCAATGCGGAAACATCCACGCATGACCATCGTGTCCGGCTAAAAATCCTACACATAACCAATCGGCACGCAGATATGATTCCAGATATATCACGATGCAACATGACAACAAAATTTAAGGGATAACACATCCAATACGGATCATACGACTCACCAAAGTGAACGATGATACATGAATAATGAAAGATCGACACGACCAACAATATTCAAAACAACCATCCTGGGATCAAAATCCCTAAGGACCGATTAACACGAACAACAATCACAACACAACAATCCGGGAAATCCTCAACCTTCAACGATCACAAAATTACCGAGTTCACAAGAATAATAGTGTGTTGCCTTGAGTCGTCCAACATGACGATAATAATTCAACGGATGGGAACTATCCTCGGCGATCCTAATTCAATACCTCGATTGTATTAGAGCGACCAATCGATAACGACTCAACGGGTGGGAACTATCTTCGACAGTCCCAATTCAATACTTCGATTACCTTAGAACGGCAAATCGATAACAACGATACAACGGATGGGAAATGTCCTTGACAGTACCAATTCAATATATCGATTACCTTAGAATGGCCAATCGATAACAACGATACAACGGATGTCTCGGCACTTTTAATCGGTTACCGATAATGAAGATGATAATCGAATACATCAATGCCTTCAATCGGCCAATACAATATCAATAGAAAAACACCGATATCAATAACGACGATCACCACAATATCTCAATGGAACGTCAATCACAATAACAATCGATACGTCGATACCGCGAACCGGCTATCGACAGCAACTATACCATCAAGTATTGCAATGCCTTGAACCGGCCATTTACGAACAACAATCAAATTTGGCATAATTTGCCGACGGGTGTCGTATCAGACAATCCCCTGATATCAACAAAATCATAAAGAGACCAAGTCTCGAAATGATGCACACATTCGTACACCTACATGATAGCATTAATCTCATTAATTAGTACAAGTATATAACTTGCCTCGATATCAATACAATGAACTGTTACCAATTCAGTTGATTTCATCTACGAGTTCCTCAGTCCCGACCAAGGTAATCTACGAACTCTTCAACCTCAAACGCAATACAACAGTCATAATCCACAATCAAACATCACATCTTAATGTAAAACGAAGGATTAAGAATCAACAGGTTCGATGACAATCAATATCAATACAACCAGGCCACAAACTCATCGGTTCCACAATATCTCGATTAAACATAGTCTGAATTATCCAACTCAGACCCTCACGAATCCATGTCCACAATACGAGCCGAAATCCGATGATCATATTAGCAACCAATTCGGACCAGTAATAAGGGTCTAAAAGTTATCGATTCCAAACTCAATTCTTAAATACGAATTGACAAGGTTCCCTCCTCGTAAATCCATCGTCAAAATTTACCTATGAATGTCATCAATTCGAACCATCTGACTGGTTCAAAACAATAGATAATCATATTAAAAGGTTATCAAACAATCCAATCATTCGACTTGAATATTTGCTCCATACGTATGGGCTTCCAAATTCAGAGATGAATAATAGTCTCATCAAACTCATAATCACATTCGTATTCCTATACGAATATTATTTCAAACACATAATTTAGCTCTAGATATGAATATTCCATATTCATATTCAAAACATCAACACTTCTTATAAATTTTCATCACCTCGTATAATTCAAGAGTTCTTCAAGAATATAAAATATCCGAAATCACGTTCAGAACAACATATCCGAGGTATATATCTTCATGTTACCATTTTCTTCATCACATGAAGAAGATGTCAATAATCATATCAACATCCGAAATCTCTTATTACAATTCCAATAAATCTCATTAACATTATCACATGATGATCCCAACATGCTCCCTCCCAAGTAGTAATCCCTTAAAAACGAACCACTATCAAAGGGATACGAGGGTTACATTGTATGGACGAACCACGAAGAAGAACAATTGAACTCCATTCCAAGAATCATCAACAACTTCAAGAACAATACTTAAATCCGAGCTCTCCATCTTAATCTTGTTTAAGGCGATCATCTCTCAATGTTTAGGAACTACAAGTACCTCCCAAGGCTCTCTCTATCGACTGAAGGAAGGAGAATGGACAAAATGCCTCTCAGCCTTCGTCTATCCTCTTTATAAAACACATCACTAGCGCACGCTAGACCTTATATTTAGCGTGCGCTACAGAACTAACGTGCGCTATCCTTCCTTGATAGCGTGCGCTATCGGGCAGTCCAGAAGTTACTGCTTTGCTTCGGAATTCATCTAACGTACGTAATGCCCATGCATTAGCATACGCAAACAGGCGTTGACTTGCTACAGTGAAATGCTCAGTAGCGTGCGCTACTCATCGACCTTAGCGCGCGCTAATCGTCGTTGACCCGACAACCTGTACCTTCCCAGAAGATGCCCGGGTCCTACACGCCGAAAGCAACCAATAAAGCCAAGATTCCCTGTTGACGATCTGAAATTAGCGTGCGCTACCAACATGCATTAGCGTACGCTAATCGCCGATAATAAATAGTCTGGGCCTACCTATCGGCCACCTTCAGGGCCTTATACAGAATACCTTACGTACGTTAGGGGTCCTCCTTAGCGTACGTAACTCAAACCTCTTAGCGTGCGCTAAGTATGCACCGTAGCGTACGTTAACTATATATCATAGCGCGCGCTAGGCATACCTTGTAGCGTACACTAACGTGGCTGTACTTAGCCATTTTCCGCTATTCTTGTCCGTCGTCTTGATATACTAGATGTACATACACGACATACTGAATACATATATACAACCTGATAATATTCTCATATGATATACCCAATATCAAAAGTACGATAACATGATACACGATATCTTCAAATGTAATTGTCAACCAACAATAGATCAACCCAAAATTTCCAAACTCATCACGAGAGCAATCAATCGTCGCCACGAGCGAATACCCAAAACAGTATACTTACATGTGCCTGAAGTCGATGATCTCCCATGATACTAGCATCTGACTCCCATACAGAGTCTCAACATAATACAAACACACATCAATACCGCAATTAGCAATTTGAAGATATCTTTCCGCATCCGCGACCACGGTCTCGTCTCTGTCCTCTGTCAGCAGACATTCTAAAGGATACACAAAGTACGTAAATACAATCCAAATCGCACGTCCTCGAAGTGACCGATTCTCAAGAATATCAAACTAAAAGTAAACGGGTTAAGAAAACACAAGAAGAGTAATAGGACTTACAAGTACCGGCCGCACTGTGATGATGGCAAAGTAGTGATACTGTAGATAAACAATGACTCAATCGACCCAAAATACCGATAGCCTAAGTATCCATAAACCTAGATCTCTGATACCATATTCTGTAACACCCCCAAGTTATTCAGGGTATATTACAACGCTGTGAACCCCACCGAGGTACCCACAAGGCTAAACCTACGCGGAACTATAAAACTTGACCGAGAAGGTACAACTACAATGAAATGAGAGACGATACAAAGGGTATTCAAACCATGTACAATGTATCCAAATACATTACAGTACAAAATCAAAACCTCGGCAACACAGGCCGGAACATCAAGGAAGTCTGAAAACGAAAGATACTCGAGTATTCGATAACCATTCCAGTACAACAACACTGAATGGAGGAACACAAAACATAACCGGGGATAAAACACAATATCACGCTTGCCCATCATCTTCATGCCGACCCGATACCTGCCTATCCGCTCTCCTGGAACCTGAAATACATAAAAAGTATTTCCCCCATAAGGGGTTAGCCGTCGAATAGCTAGTGCAAGTATATCGAATATGAAACACAATACTCCTCGACAATAAAGTAAATGTAACCGTCAATTCATCATTTCAATACTAGTATTCCGGAATAACTAAATCTCATAGCAGCACATCAATACATATATGAATACCGTGGAACCGCACCAAGAGGCTACGGAACCTTCAGGGGACCTGTCGGCCCGCCCCAGAGTGGTTCGTTCGTATCATCCATGGAATCGCACCAAGAGGCTACGAAACCCTCAGGGGACCCATTGGCCTGCCCCAGAGTGGATATAAATAATCATGCCATCAATATATCTTACTTTCAAAGTCGAGAACGTACAATCATAAATATATACTTGCCTTTGAGACATCGAGAAATCGAACGGAAAAGAGTATGAGTTCGGTAGGTCCAAGAATGCACTTCCGGTACCTAAACGATTCGTAAGGGATATGATAATCAATAATCCATACTCATAATTCACGAAGAAACTCCCAAAACCCGTCTACGATTCACGAAAATACAAGGGTAAACAACTAGAGGTTGGAAAATCACCCAAACCCTCACAAGTCCGAACACGGCACAAACCAATCTATAAAATCGTTGGAAAAGCATGTATACGGGGTAGATATATCATAATCTCAAGATTCTCAAACCTCAAACCGGATAAATCGAACGAATCTAAGAAAAACCCCAAAATTCCCAAAAATAGGGTTCTAAGGATTTTACCTTGATTTGGAGGATAGAAATGTATTAGATGTTGTATAATCCTTGTTATCCAACCCAAGATGTTGATATCTGAAGAAGAACCGCCTCAAATCGCCCCAAATCGCCTCTCCCGAGCTCTCCCGATCGGAAAAAGTGAAAATGATGTGAAATGATAAGTGCAGGGGTTAACTGTCCCCTTATATAGTGTCCCACTCTAGCGCACGCTACGCCTCAATATTAGCGTGCGCTAACGGGTCACCCAGTAGTCCAGTGGCTACTGTCATAAGACGTTAGCGCGCGCTACGAAACATCCCTAGCATGCGCTAACTGGTGTCCTGCCAAAATCTCAGTTCACTGACTCAGTCCGCTAGTGTGCGTTAACACTGAGCACTAGCGTGCGCTACGCAACACATATAGCGTACGCTAGACGCTGTCTAGCGTGCGTTACCTGCTAGTCCAGAAAGTGTGAAACCTCACTGCCTCTGCTGACTCAGTCCGTTAGCGCGCGCTAAGGCTAAAAACTAGCATGCGCTACTCACGCATAATTAGCGTGCGTTAGCATCGGCGTAGCATGCACTACTTCCCTGACCCAGAACACTTCCGAAAGGTCTAACCAGCACGATCATGATCCAATTAAGGCCTGAAACTCTAGATCAACGCCGACTGCATCACAAAGAGTTTACAGAGTGACAAAATAAGAAGAGCGATAAGGACAACCAGTCAATAAAAAGTACGGGTATTACAGTAGTGGGTACAAAGGATACTGAATCTTAGAAGATTAGAGGAATGGAGGCATAATGCGTCGTTCACTGTCTGGGTTGAAGCAATCGGGAAGGATGTGGTACAACTGCCTACGTGAATACTTGATTGGGGAAGGATACAAGAACAATCATATCTGTCCATGTATTTTCATGAAAAGAACATATGCTAGATTCGTGAATGTACCCGTCTAAGTAAATGACATGAATGTTATCGGTACCATAAACTAGGTCGATGAACACCTAGGGAGGACTCGATTCTGCTTGGGCTTAGAGCTGGAACTTCGAGATGATGGTATACTCATTCAGCAATATGCCTATGTCCATAAGATGCTCAGGCGATTTAGCATGGACAAGGCACATCCTCTTGCTACGCCCATGGTCGGTCGAAGTCTGGAAATGAACAAAGACCCGTTTTATCCTAAAGAGGAGGATGAAGAAGCCCTTGGAGAAGAAACACCGTACCTTAGCGAAATTGATGCGTTGTTATATCTGGCTCAATGTGATAGTCCAAACATCGCATTCTCTGTAAATGTGTTAGCGAGATTCAGCTCTGCTCCCACGATAAGGTATTAGAATGGAGTAAAACACATCTTTCGATACTTGAAAGGCTCCAGTAATCTTGGATTGTTCTTTTCCTAAACAAGAGAGAGCGATATTCCGAAAGGAATTGTTGAGGTTAAGACGATGCATACCGACCTTCGACCTTCGATGTTGAGCTAAGCATGATAGCTCGACTACCAGAAGTGTTAATGCCAGCAAGCTTGTCCCCTATGCAGAGAGTCCCAACAATGTGTTAGTTGGATTTGCTGATGCCGGTTATCTCTCTGACCCGCATAAAGGATGTTCCTAAACTGGTTATGTTTTCACCATTGGGAATACGACGATATCTTGAAGATATACCAAGCAGACCCTACTTGCTACTTTCGCGAACCATGCAGAGATAATTGCACTACACGAATCTATAAATGAGTGTATTTGGCTATGGTCAGTCATATACCATATACGAGGAACTTGTAGATTAAAGTCCACTACAACAACACCTACTTGCATCTTTGAGGACAGTGAGCTATACATTGAGCAGATGAAGCTAGGTTTAATTAAGGGTGATAATACCAAGCATATTTTGCCGAAGTTCTTCTACAATCAACAACAGTAGAAATTGCTGAATAACAAAGTGAAACAAGTGAGTTTCGATGAGAATATCATAGACTTATTCACTAAGTCTCTGCGAAAATTTACATTTGAGAAACATGTGAGATGCCTCGGCATGCGTCGATTGTCCAAGCTGAACAAGTGATAGCCCATCAGAATGAGCTGCAGTGTATACTTCCGGGGGAGTATACTCCACATAATTTCAGTATTTGTAGTTGGTGCTTTATGCTATTTTTCCTCACCAAGCCTTTATTTTTTCCCACGGGGTTTTATTTAAATTGGAAAGTTTTCTTACCGAGTCAACATTTTATGCGCCGTGGTTGTGTTAGTGCTCGACACATGGGGAGTGTTCCGAGAATTACGATTCTATCCTTTCCTTGTAGCTAATAGTGTTTATAGTAGGTACATAGATGGGAGAGTTCTAGATCCTTCTAAAGCAGTAGGATCTCATTAGATGTCTTACCTTAATTAGGAGTCCTATATATGGAATGACTCATTGTAAAGCCTATATAAAGGCCCTCTATCAATATTATGAATAAAAATGATTGTTTTGCTAATTTATCTGCTTCCATATAATCTCCTGAAACAACGATACCTATATATATACAATAGCATTACGGATCTGAAGTAACACATTAATTCTCTCTCCCATGTGGCATTATCATAATTTTGGATAATCTGAATCAATAGAATTTAATATCTTGAATTCCACATCGATTAAAAATAGAAGTCTACCACTGGAGAACCTAAATAAATACGTAGAATTCAATATGTATTTTTCAATTCCATAATTACTTCACACACAAGCTTAAGAAGTTTAGTTTATTGTGTTTAATTTGGCCAATTATTAAGTTGGACAAATACATAGTTTAATTTTTTAGTGAAAATTTAATTTGTTCAATTATTAAATTTATATTAATTATATTTATAATTAAAATTTGAATCTCAGATCTGTTTTGTTTAGTAGTTTTATTTATTTAAAATTTTTAGGTTAGCCAATATTAATAATATCAATTACTAAGTTAGCCAAATCAATTACTTTATTTTTTATTGGAGAATCAAATTTGACCAATTATCGAACTTGTATTAATCGTATTTATCTAAAATTTTGATTACCACATCGATCTTATATTTGATCATGTAGATTTTATAAGTTTTAGTAAATTTTGATAATTAGTTCGTATAATCAATGTAGAATCCAAAATTAAGAGAATGACACATAAGAAAGAGAATTAATGTGGTGCTTTAGATCCGTAATACTATTTTATATATATATATAAGCATATTAATTTAACTAATTATCGAGTTGGCCAAATAAATAGTATTATTTTAATTAAAAATATAATTTGGTCAATCATTAAGTTGACCAAATAGATAAAAAATAATTTGACTAATTTATTGATGTTAAATTAATTTATCTAATTTATCAAGTATAGCAGTTTGAGTGAATTTGAATTTTTTTGAAGTGAGACGTAACAATCAATTGTTATACCAACTTATAGCTGATTATCTAGATTTTATATATTATAATATATTTAGATAATTAGTGCATATAACTATATAGATTGGTGAGAGGAACATGTACTAAAATTATCTTTAATTGAGTTTGAGATAGTTGAACACTAGCTGTATTGTTTCGGGTATCACTATATGAGTTTGAGATGACGATGCGTAGTAAATACATCTTTAAGTCAAATTTGGGACGAGTAAGGTTATATAAATTATAAATGGGTTCGAGTGGGTGAATTCTTGCCTCATCTGTTTGGTTTTTCATTTTGTTTTGTCTCGGTAAGGAACTCCGAGTGGCTAAACCTAACTAATAAGTATAACTAGCGAGTTTCTTGCATTAATAAATTTGATTAAAAAATATAATTTTATTATATATAAATATATATGATATTGTTACACATCTCGAGCACCACGTTAACTCTCTCATATGTGGTATTTTTTATTTTTTAGATTCTTATTTATTTAAATCTTCTATCCCACCTTGATTTTCAATGACACTCTTATGATTGAATAACTATACCAATATTTAAAATAAATGTGTATTTACCACCACATAATTATTTTACATCATTACTTTAATTTGGTCATCAATTAAGTTGGCCAAATGAATTGCTTTATTCTTATTAGAAAATTTAATTTGTCAAATTATTAAGTAAATATAAATGGCCCAAATATATAAGTATTTATTTTTTTAATATCTAATTTATAATGCATAAATATTATTTTTATGTTTTTTTATTTTTTTAATAAATTTGATTCTCTTCACTTCTAAATAAATATATAAAGTATCTAAAAAGCAATATGGATTCGGAATACCACGTTAACTCTCTCTCTCCTACATGTTTTTTTATTTGTTATTCTTTTTTATCTAAAATTTTGAATCCGTCATCAAATATAGCTCTATAAATTGTAAAGAGTTTTTGAAGATTTTATAATTTCAAACTTATACTAGGAATTTAAGTTTTAATTTTTTACTATTTGCAATATTTATTCTTAACCTTTACTTTACAATGGTTGAGTTTTCATTGAGATGGGTAACCAATTACTATAGCAACTTATGTTTAGTTATTTAAATTGTATAAATTTAAATATGTTTAGTAATTAGTGGATATTATATAAGAGTTTGGATTTTTAAAGGGATAATAAAGTCATCTTTTAATTGAATTTGTGATGAATACGAGTATATAGATTTCAAACGGGTCTGAGTGGCTGAACCATATATACTCTCATTATTTCATGTTGTACTAGACGAGTTTTTAACACGAATAAGTAGTAAAATCATCTTTAATTGAGTTTAGGACGAGTACAATTACATAATTTCTAAATGAGTTCGAGTGGCTGAATCTTATCCTCATCATTTCTGTTTATTGGTGTGTTGATACGAAATCGACTACTCTGAGTGAAGAAGACGAAATGAGGATCGACGTAAAACACCTTGAACATGCACCTACGTACTTAGGCGAGAAAACGGATACGAGACTTGGAGTAACCTTGGTGATCGGACTTGGAATAACTTAGATATGGCGACATGCATCATGATGGGTCCAAGTTGGTGAAGATAAGATAATGAAGATTTCATCCCATTTCTTTATAATAAAGTGATGTATGATATCTCAAGAATGTCATGTGAAGAAGTTTCACCCATCCCTTGTCCCCTTTGTTTGATTGCGGCATGGAGTGTGCCATACCTTTTGTTGTCCTTTTTCTTTTTTTAAAGATCGTGTGATCTTACCTTTTAATATTTTAAGTAATCTTGTAAGGCTACTCTTATCTATAAGTAGTCATGTTTGGGATGTAATTGATTCATTGAATTATCAAAAAAAATACATTGTGTATTGTTTAAAGTATTGGACGATTTTTCTTCCAAAATTTGGTTATTATTCGACGCGTTTTCGAATTTTAATCTGATCGATTCTCAATAGGTCTTGAGAAGAAATCACATTATCAAATTATAGGTCTAGTTCGATAAATACCTGTTTTCTATCCTGTTTCGGTAGAAAAACTCCCCCTCTTCAGACTGTCCTTACATTTCGTTCCATACTTGAACTTATTGTTCGTGTTTCATGTTCGCAAAACACATTTCTCTTGCCTTCGATACAGGGTTGTGCCTGATCGATAACTCGGATTAGTTGCTGTTTCGTTGTCCGAAGCTTGCTCCTTGTTTCCGTTGCATCCTACCGAAACTTGCTGTTTCGAGTGCCGCTGTTTGGAGTTGACTGTTCCTATTTGTTTCCATTCGGTCCGTTCCTGTCTTGTGCGCGTTACTGCTGTTAGTAACGAGTTGCTGCTGTTCGGAACTGCTCTATCGGGCGAGTGCTGCCGTTCATCCTCGTTCGGTCGGTCCCTATTCGATTACGCGTACTCATCCATTATTCTTTGTATCGGCGATTCTTATCGACTCAGGCCGTTTCGATTCTGTTGACTAAGTCTTTTGCTTTCGCTCGTAAATGCCTTCCATCTGCACCGATAGAGATTTCGCATCATAAGTGGCATCGGAGCCCCGGTTCTTGATCTTTGGTGTTATAGATCTCAACGACGTTGATTTCTTGGCAAAACTTCGTGATGCATTGCATGACACACCAGAACAACGCGACCAGCGTTGGCAACCTAGGCGTGGTGATTATGAATGACCCTCACGCCATGTCGAAGAATTCAAAGTTAACAAGCTTTCGGAGTTCGTTGGCGGGACAGACCCTGATGTTTACCTGGAATGGGAACATAAAATTGATCGCATATTCGAGTTTAAAGACCTTGACGATGAGAAACGTTGCAAGTATGCAATTCTCAAGTTGGGGAGAGGCGCTTCTCTTTGGTTCGAATGAGTAAAAACATGAAGAGCTCTTGCGGGAAAAGAAAAAATCCGTTTGTGGGATTCCTTAAAAAGAAAGCTTCGTAAAAGGTATGTACCGACATCACATCGGTTATCCTTATTCCAGAAGATTGTCGACCTCATGCAAGGGAAATTAAGTGTTGACGAATACATTGAGGAGTTCGAAGATTTGACCTTAATGGGAGAAATAGAGGAGAATGAGGAAGAGAAGATGTCTCGTTTCTTACATGGGTTGAACCGAAGCATAGCTAACTCGGTGGAGTTATACCCATATAAAGACTTTGACTTATTGTGCGGACTATGCGTGAAGATAGAAGCTCAAAATAGGGCGAAGTTTTATAAACCCGAGGTTCCATCTAAATTCGGGAATCCAATTATGGGTTCAAGTTGGACTACCAAAACATCCGTACCAATTCCTACCCCTACTACGGTTCCTAAGGTCCCCTACGTGCTGAAGGAGACGAGCTTGACTAAAGTACGATATTTTAGATGTCAAGGTTTCGGCCACTATCAAAATGCTTGTCCAAACAAACGGGTGATGACGCTAAGAGAAGCTATCACGATTCGAGACGAGTTGTTGGTCGAGGACGAGAAGGAAAGACTGGGTGACGTGTTTAATTTCAACATGGAGGACGAAGAAGAACAAGAAGAAGAATGTGAAACTTATAATGCTCCAAACTATGACACAGCTTTGGTTCTTCGTACTTTACAAGCCAAATCCATTTCGAATGATTCGGAACAGCGGGATCAAATATTTCACACGAAGTGTCAAGTCGGGAATAAATGGTGTAGTTTGATCATTGATGGAAGAAGTTGCACCAACGTAGCTTCGAGTGAGATGGTGACTAAACTCGAGCTGACCACTACGACTCATCTGAAACCTTACACTTTACATTGGCTCGATGATGGGAGAAAAATAAAGGTGACAAAACAAGTGAGGATCGGATTAACCATGGGTTCGTACGATGGAAACATATTATGTGATGTTCTCCCACTGGATGCATGTCATGTACTTTTGGGACATCCATGGATGTTTGATAGGGATGTTTTACATCGAGGAAGAAACAATGAATATGAGTTACGGGATAAGGACAAAAAAATGTGCTTAAACCGATGTCACCTCAAGCTATTCGTTCTATGAGCTCTAATCGGGCTCAAAAATCGAAACTTACCATGTTTCCTAGTGAGCGGGAGATGGGAACATGCTATTGATGATGGTTAATGCGTGTACTTGTTAATATTGAAGGAGACATGGAACGATAACATGGTTGTGCGAAACGATGGAAAGATAGATGCTTTATTACACGAATTTGCAGATGTTTTTTCCGAAGAGTTGCCGTCGGGTTTGCCACCTATTCGTGGGATTAAACATCAAATCGATTTCATACTGGGTGTGTCGCTCCTTAACAAAGCTGACTATAGTTGTAATCCCAAGGAGACGAAAGAATTACAAAAACAAATCGAAGAACTAATGAATCGCGGGTATGTTCGAGAAAGTCTAAGCCCTTGTGCGGTTCCGGTTTTACTTGTTCCTAAGAAGGACGGATCTTGGCGAATGTGTATTGATAGTCGAGCCGTGAATAACATAACAATCAAGTATCGATTGCCAATTCCGATACTTGATGACATGTTGGACGAACTACATGGATCCGTGATCTTTTCAAAAGTCGATTTGCGGAGTGGTTATCACCATATTCGTATGCGAGAAGGAGATGAGTGGAAAACAGCTTTCAAAACTAAGCATGGGCTGTATGAATGGACCGTTCTGCCGTTCGGTCTTACAAATGCGCCGAGTACTTTCATGCGTTTGATGAATGAGGTATTTAAGCCGTTTTTGGGGAAATTTATAGTTGTGTACTTGGATGACATTTTGATTTATAGTCGATCGTTGCAAGAACATTTCGGGCACTTAAAGCAAGTCTTCGAGACTCTTAGAGACCGAAGGCTGTATGGAAAAAAAGAGAAGTGCTCATTCTTAGTCGAAAGTATAGTCTTTCTTGGCTATATCGTTTTGAAGGACAGAGTGTCACTTGATCAAACCAAGATCGAAGCAATTAAGTCATGGCCGATTCCTACTACCGTGACATAAGTTAGGTCGTTCCACGGACTTGCTTCATTCTACCGGAGATTTATTCGAGATTTTAGCACCATTACAAGCCTGATAACGGAATGTTTGAAAAAAGGTACGTTTAAATGGAGCAGGGCTGCCCAAGCGTCGTTTGAAAATTTGAAAACAATGTTGTGTGAAGCACCAATCTTGGCATTACCCGGTTTTTCACAACCATTCGAAGTAGAGTGTGATGCTAGCGGAGTTGGCATTGGAGCGGTTCTTATTCAAGGAAATCGTCCTATTGCTTATTTTTCAGAAAAGTTAAACGGTGCTCGTCTCAATTATTGTACGTACGACAAAGATTTCTATGCTATTGTGAGGGCTATAGATCATTGGAGTCGCTATCTTCGGCCGAAGCATTTCATTCTATATTCGGACCATGAATCATTGAAGTATATTAACAGACAACACAAGATAAGTCTGAGGCATGCTAAGTGGGTGGAGTTCTTACAATCATTTCACTATTCATCAAAGTATAAAGACAGTAAAAGCAATGTTGTTGCGGATGCATTATCTAGACAGTATGCTCTACTATCTACTCTTGTGGTTCGTTTACTTGGGTTCGAGATGTTGACAGAGTATTATGTTGATGATGCTGATCTCGGAGAGAGTTTTACCCGATGTAAATCTGCTCCATTCAAGGAATTTATGATACAAGATGGGTTTCTCTTTAAAGGGAATCGACTTTGCTTGCCCAAACATACGGTTCGGGAGCTATTGATTCGTGAAGCTCATGGAGGAGGCTTGGTTGGCCACTTTGGCACGGCCATGGAGGTACTTAGGGAACATTTCTATTGGCCAAAAATGCAAGGAGACGTAAATGATATCGTGAGTAAATGTGTGACATGTCATATGGCGAAGAGCTCGTTTATGCCGGGCATGTATATGCATCTACCGGTTCCGGATAGGCCATGGGAGGATGTTTCAATGAATTTCATTGTTCCGTTGCCTCATACTCAACGGGGTAAGGATGCTATTATGGTGGTCATAGATTGTTTCTCGAAAATAGCTCATTTTGTGGTGTGCCACAAGACCGACGATGCAAGCAATATGGCCGACTTATATTTCCGAGAGGTGGTACGTTTACATGGAATTAAGAAAACTATTATTTCAGATCGAGATTCAAAATTCCTTAGCTACTTTTGGAACACCTTATGGAGAAATGTGGGAACCAAACTCTTGTTTAGCACTTCGACCATCCTCAAACCGACGAACAAACCGAAGTGACTAATCGAACTTTAGGAATGTTGTTGCGTGGTCTTGTAAGCAAGACACAAAAGGATTGGGATTTAAAACTTGCACATGCGGAATTTGCATACAACCGATCCCCTACTCATGCCATGGCTCACTCAGCTTTTGAAATCGTCTATGGTTTGAATCCATATATACCATTAGATTTAACTCCCTTGCCGAGCGATGAGTTAGTTCACAAAGACGCGGAGTCGAAACTTAAGTCCATGATGAAGCTACATGAACAAGTGCGTAATTGGATCAAGGAGGTTAATGATGCCTACAAACGGAAGTCTAACAAACAAAGAAAATCGAGACAATTTGAAATTGGCGTACATTTGAGAAAAGAACGATTTCCAGGTAAACGCAAGAATAAACTTATGTCGCGAGCCGAGGGTCTTTTCAAGGTAGTTGCTAGAATAAACAATAACGCGAACAAGGTAGAACTTCCGGGTGATTATGGAGTACATGCTACTTTTAACATAGGTGATCTATCTCCATATCTCGATGACGATGGAATTGCAGAATTGAGGACAATACCTTTTAAAGAAGGAGGGAATGATACGAAGTCGACTACTCCAAGTGAAGAAGACAAAGTGAGGATTGACGTAAAACACCTTGAACATGCACCCACGTACTTAGGCGAGAAAACGGATACGAGACTTGGAGTAACCTTGGTGATCGGACTTGGAATAACTTAGATATGGCGACATGCATCATGATGGGTCTAAGTTGGTGAAGATAAGATAATGAAGATTTCACCCCATTTCTTTATAATAAAGTGATGCATGATATCTCAAGAATGTCATGTGAAGAAGATTTCACCCATCCCTTGTCCCCTTTGTTTGATTGCGGCATGGAGTGTGCCATACTTTTTGTTGTCCTTTTCCTTTATTTTAAAGATCATGTGATCTTACCTTTTTAATATTTTAAGTAATCTTGTAAAACTACTCTTATCTATAAGTAGTCATGTTAAGGATGTAATTGATTCATTGAATTATCAAAAAAAATACATTGTGTATTGTTTAAAGTGTTAGACGAGTTTCCTTCCAAAATTTGGTTATTATTCGACGCATTTTCGAATTTTAATCTGATCGATTCTCAATAGGTCTTGAGAAGAAATCACCTTATCGAATTATAGGTCTAGTTTGATAAACACCTGTTTCCTGTCCTATTTCGGTAGAAAAACTCCCCCTCTCCAGACAGTCCTTACATTTCGTTCCATACTTCAACTTATTGTTCGTGTTCCCTGTTCGCAAAAGACATTTCTCTTGCCTTCGATACAGGGTTGTGCCTGATCAGGAACTCGCATCAGTTGCTGTTTCATTGTCCGAAGCTTGCTCCCTATTTCCGTTGCATCCTACCGAAACTTGTTGTTTCGAGTGTTGCTGTTTGGAGTTGACTGTTCCTGTTTGTTTTCATTCGGTCCGTTCTTGTCTTGTGCGCGTTACTGCTGTTTGGAACTTCTGTATCGGGCGAGTGCTGCCGTTCGTCCTCGTTCGGTCGGTCCCTGTTCGATTACGCGTGCTACTGTCCATTATTGTTGTTGTATCGAGCGGTTACTGTCAGTTCCTAACTGTGCTGTTCGATTCCTGTTGACTAAGTGCTGTTTGCTTCCGCTCGTAAAACAGCCTTCCGCTGTACCGATAGAGATTTCGCATCATAAGTGGCATCGGAGCCCCGGTTCTTAATCTTTGGCGTTATAGATCTCAACGACGCTGATTTCTTGTCGAAACTTCGAGACTAATTGCATGGTATACCAGAACAACGCGACCAGCGTTGGAAACCTAGGCGTGGTGATTATGAACGACCCTTATGCCATGTCGAAGGATTCAAAGTTAATGAGCTTTCGAAGTTCATTGGCGGGACAGACCCTGAAGTTTACCTGGAATGGGAACATAAAATTGATTGCATGTTCGAGTTTAAAGACCTCGACGATGAGAAACATTATAAGTATGCAATTCTCAAGTTGGGGGGAGGCGCTTCTCTTTGGCTCGAAGGGGTAAAAACACGAAGATCTCTTTCAGGAAAAGAAAAAATCCGTTCGTGGGATTCGTTAAAAAGAAATCTTCATTGAAGGTATGTACCGACATCACATCAGTTATCCTTATACCGGAATATTGCCAACCTCATGCAAGGGAAATTAAGTGTTGGCGAATACATTGAGGAGTTCGAAGATTTGACCTTAATGGGAGAAATAGAGGAGAATGAGGAACAAAAGATGTCTCGTTTCTTACGTGGGTTGAACCGAAGCATAGCTAACTCGGTGGAGTTATACCCATATGAAGACATTGACTCATTGTGCAGACTATGCGTGAAGATATAAGCTCAAAACAGGGCGAAGTTTTATAAACCCGAGGTTCCATCCAAATTTGGGAATCCAGTTATGGGTTCAAGTTGGACTACCAACACATCTGTACCAATTCCTACCCCTACTACGGTTCCTAAGGCCCCCTACGTGCCGAAGGAGACGATCTTGACTAAAGTACGATATTTTAGATGTCAAGGGTTCGGCCACTGTCAAAATGCTTGTCCAAACAAACGGGTGGTAACGCTAAGAGAAGCTCTCACGGTCCGAGACGAGTTGTTGGTCGAGGACGAAAAGGAAAGACTGGGTGACGTGTTTAATTTCAACGTGGAGGACGAAGAAGAACAAGAAGAATGTGAAACTTATAATGCTCCAAACTATGATACGACTTTGGTTCTTCGTACTTTACAAGCCAAATCCATTTCGAATGATTCGGAACAGCGGGATCAAATATTTCACACGAAGTGTCAAGTCGGGAATAAATGGTGTAGTTTGATCATTGATGAAGGAAGTTGCACCAACGTAGCTTCGAGTGAGATGGTGACTAAACTCGTGCTGACCACTACAACTCATCCGAAACCTTACACTTTACATTGGATCGATGATGGGAGCAAAATAAAGGTGACAAAACAAGTGAGGATCGGATTAACCATGGGTTCATATGATGACAACGTATTATGTGATGTTCTCCCAATGGATGCATGTCATGTAATTTTGGGACGTCCATGGATGTTTGATAGGGATGTTTTACATCGAGGAAGAAGCAATTAATATGAGTTACGGGATAAGGGCAAAAAAAATTGTGCTTAAACCGATGTCACCTCAAGCTATTCGTTCTATGAGCTCTAATCGGGCTCAAAAACCGAAACTTACCATGTTTCCTAGTGAGCGGGAGATGGAACATGCTATTGATGATGGTTAATGCATGTACTTGTTAATATTGAAGGAGACATGGAACGATAACATGGTTGTGCGAAACGATGGAAAGATAGATGCTTTATTACACGAATTTGCAGATGTTTTTTCCGAAGAGTTGCCGTCGGGTTTGCCACCTATTCGTGGGATTGAACATCAAATCGATTTCATACTGGGTGTGTCGCTCCTTAACAAAGCTGACTATAGTTGTAATCCCAAGGAGACGAAAGAATTACAAAAACAAATCGAAGAACTAATGAATCGCGGGTATGTTCGAGAAAGTCTAAGCCCTTGTGCGGTTCCGGTTTTACTTGTTCCTAAGAAGGACGGATCTTGGCGAATGTGTATTGATAGTCGAGTCGTGAATAACATAACAATCAAGTATCGATTGCCAATTCCGATACTTGATGACATGTTGGACGAACTACATGGATCAGTGATCTTTTCAAAAGTCGATTTGCGGAGTGGTTATCACCATATTCGTATGCGAGAAGGAGATGAGTGGAAAACAGCTTTCAAAACTAAGCATGAGCTGTATGAATGGACCGTTCTGCCGTTCGGTCTTACAAATGCGCCGAGTACTTTCATGCGTTTGATGAATGAGGTATTTAAGCCGTTTTTGGGGAAATTTATAGTTGTGTACTTGGATGACATTTTGATTTATAGTCGATCGTTGCAAGAACATTTCGGGCACTTAAAGCAAGTCTTCGAGACTCTTAGGGACCGAAGGCTGTATGGAAAAAAAGAGAAGTGCTCATTCTTAGTCGAAAGTATAGTCTTTCTTGGCTATATCATTTCGAAGGACGGATTTTCGGTTGATCAAACCAAGATCGAAGCAATTAAGTCATGGCTGATTCCTACTACCGTGACGGAAGTTAGGTCGGTCCACGGACTTGCTTCATTCTACTGGAGATTTATTCGAGATTTTCGCACCATTACAAACCCGATAACAGAATGTTTGAAGAAAGGTACGTTTAAATGGAGCAGGGCTGCCCAAGCGTCGTTCGAAAATTTGAAAATAAAGTTGTGTGAAGCACCAATCTTGGCATACCCGGTTTTTCACAACCGTTCGAAGTAGAGTGTGATGCTAGCGGAGTTGGCATTGGAGCGGTTCTTATTCAAGGAAAGCGTCCTATTGCTTATTTTTTAGAAAAGTTAAACGGTGCTCGTGTCAATTATTGTACGTACGATAAAGAGTTCTATGCTATTGTACTATCTTCGGCCGAAGTATTTCATCCTATATTCGGACCATGAATCATTAAAGTATATTAATGGACAACACAACTTAAGTCCGAGGCATGCTAAGTGGGTGGAGTTCTTACAATCATTTCACTTTTCATCAAAGTATACAAACAGTAAAAGCAATGTTGTTGCGGATGCATTATCTAGACGGTATGCTCTACGGTATCCTCTTGAGGTTCGTTTACTTGGGTGCGAGATGTTGAAAGAGTATTATGTTGACGATGCTGATCTCGGAGAGATTTTTACCCGATGTAAATCTGCTCTGTTCGAGGAATTTATGATACAAAATGGGTTTCTCTTTAAAGGGAATCGACTTTGCTTGCCCAAACATACGGTTCGGGAGCTATTGATTCGTGAAGTTTGTTGTGGGAAAATCCCTCACAATATGCCGCAAGTGCACGGTGTCAACAAGTAATAAAGTGATAAGTATAGTATCGTTCCCACGAGTACTGATTTCACTAAGTACCAAAATATAGTCAACTCACAATTTTATTTGAAGAACAATTATATGGAATTTATACCTAAACTAATAAATAATAGTACTAATAATAATAATACTACTAATAAGGGCGTAGGATTATGATTTTCACCTCAAACAATCGGGAATGATATTTATTCGATTCAATTCACTTTTATTCAATTGATTGTAAGCCAGGAATTCCTAAATTATTCTAAAGCCTTTCCCAAGGTCGATAGAAAATACTACGAATTATTAACTCGATATATCCCTATTCGAATTAGATAATTAATAGCTAAAACAGTTCAAGAATTCCCTCAATAATTAGGCTTCACAATTCCCAAGAGTATATTCCTATCTCACGAAAATTATGATTCGTCTCACAAGAACTATGCCTAAATTTCATCTCCCGAATCCATAAAGACATTCAAAACAATTTAACTGTTGGCCAGACAATTAAAAAGCATTAAGAACAGTAAGAAGAATCCAATTCAATAGAAAAACGAGTAAATCGAAATAATAATAAATAATCAAACCGTCATGAAATCGGCTACAATTAAAATCCTACTCGAATAAATCTAGAAACTAAGATGCCGAAAAATCGTAGGGATCCGTGGTCTTGTCGTCGCCCCACAAATCTCCTCCTTGTGTTCTTTGCCCTAGCTCTAATCCACCTCCGAATTCCTTCTAATCGATCCTCCCCTTTTTCTTCAGCCCTACCATGCTTATTTATATCCGTCCTAAGCCTCCAAAACGCGTCTGTGTGATTAGGTCGAGAACAGGCTCCAAAACGGCCCAGAACCGCGGCACTTTCTGTCAAAACCGCCCCGTGTGCCGCGGCTCACTTAATCTGTGCCGCGGCTCACGGGGCACAAATGGGATGCACGGCGCTGTTTATTTCTTCTGTGCCGCGGCTCACTATATCTGTGCCGCGGCACAGAGTACAGTTTACTCGGCACTCTGCTAGTCTCCTGCGTGTGCCGCGGCTCATCACATGGGTGTCGCGGCTCATGACCAAAAACTGCTGTTTTAGCCCGTTTTTCGTCTTTTCGGCTTCCGGACTCCGATTTCCTGCAAAACATATAAAAATAATGCATTAAAAGATCATTTATGTTGATTTAGGCTCAAGATGGATATAAATTAATGATATAAAAGCGCATAAAAATACGCCTAACAAATACCCCCAAACTTGAGCCTTTGCTTGTCCTCAAGCAAAAAATTATCAATTTAGACAAAATGTATCGTGACTAATCATGCAACACATAGTGCTCAACCTTATCAATACTACCCTGAAAATCTCAAAGAATAGCACAAGTATCATAATAGCGAGTCACATCCAGGACACTGATTCCACTAAGTAACCAATTTTAGTCCTAATCAATCGTTAATGAAGAAAAATAAGCTCAAAGATTAACAAGCGTGAATTTAACCGACCGTCAATATGAAGGGTTAGATTAAACAAGTCAATTCGCCCAGTCCCACAGTCTAGAGGCAAAATTCAAGAGTTTCATTATTAAACTTACTCCTAGGACAGCATTCCCTTATGTATGATCAATAATATAGATTCGAGTTAACCACTAGGTTTCGGCTCTCGGGATATTTCATCGGGATGGTCCTAGGGTGGAATTCCATTCTCATGTCTTGGGGAACCATTTGACGTAAAAGACACTCATGGGGCACATGGATGTTTCTAGTCACTAAGTTCCCTTCCACAGCGGAGAAACAACTCGAATAGCTATTCCCGCATGTCCGATCCAAGGACGCTGTTTTATGCGAGAGTAAACAACGGGTCACGCGAATACCCCCGGTTACTAGGCTCCCCATCATTGGCACATGCGAAATCTCTAAACCACTAGTCTAATCAGGGTCGTCGTTTTATGCGAGAGTAAACAACGGGTCACGTGAATACCCCCGGTTACGAGACTTCCCGTCATAGAACAAATAATATCACGACTTTATAGGAAAAACTGTCCGACTCTAAACTCAATTTAAGTTCCCACCAAGACTCATGTTACTAGACGACTAGCTAACCGAAAAGTTTAACCCAACGTATAGATGGTGATTTGAAAACTCGTATGTCTTCTTTCTTATCTGCTAAGACTTCTACAAAAACGATAAAATTTCGGACCTAATTGAATACTCAACAGAAACAGATATCGCTGTCTGCAACTCGACTAAACTCAACCGTTTCTTCCAAGAGAAATCAGTATCGTAACATCAGTTTTACACACGGGAGCATGAAAGAATTCACGAAAAAATCACGTTTGCAAAAACCATCAACAGCATGCAAGAAAAATAAAGCACTGATGAAATCGCAATTTATAACCAAGAGAAATTAAGAAAATTATCGCATGCTTCAATTTATTCCACTACATATGGCATCATCAACAATAAAACTCATGTGAAAATAAAAGAGATAAGGAAAAGAGAATCTTATTCCAAATGTTTTCTTGAGAGCCAGCACATGTTCGAGTGGAATCGTCTGCCAATCCATACTTCAAATAATGCTCAACATCACGAGGGACCCCCAAACTTAGTCTTCTAGTCATAAAAAAAACAGTAGACATTAAATCAAGAAAGACTAGAATATGAAGAATAATAACTCATTGGGGTTAAAAAATTATATTAGAGAAATGAGGGCCAACAAGAATACACGAATCCAAACGAAATACAAAACAAAGGAAAATAATTAATAACGAAAAATCAAATAAAAACAACTAACTAGAAAATAAGTAAAAATGATGGGTTGCCTCCCATCCAGCGCTCTATTTTACGTCTTGAGCACGACGTGGCAAAAAGAATTTAACGTGGCTTCTTTCTAGGGAGATTGCCAAATACCCCCTTCTTGCAATCAATAAGCCTCTTATTCCATAAGGGAGGCTTTGGCTCATGCCCGGTTGCCAAAAATAATGAATAAGAATAATTATGCGGACAACCAAAAAATGATGGAAGAATATAATAATGATAAGGCATGAATAAATAAGCAGAGTTCGAATGGGTAGATAATAAAGACACATCGTGAACAACCTCATTAGAACTCAAGGAATCAGCCTCAACAAAATCAGAAGTAATGGGGTCAATCTCTCCCATTATGGATTTAGGGAAGATTATGCGTGGCACCGTTAATAAAATTTTAGGCACATAAGTGTTCACCTTAATAGTCGAAGTTTGATGACAATTTAATGGAATTTCTTTGGAAACATCATCAATGGTAACTTCTTCTACAGGCTCATCACACTTTATGTAATTATCAGGTGTTGGGGGATCGACCCTAAAACTCAACATGTCATTCTTCTCAACCTCCCCCTCAACTTAACTACTAAATATATGAGCTGGAAAATAACCGTAGTGAACTTCAAGACCACGACGTGCACATTCTAGCTCAAAAAGGGTACTATCAGGATTTTAAGAGTGTCTACACATTGTTCAAGCATGGTCTTTTGTTTCGGGGGAGGGGGTTGACTGACCCTATTTGGCAACTTATTAAGAACATCGAAATTTATGAAATGCCAAGTGTTGTGCGGCGATTAATTCGCCACGATAGGCGATCGGCGACCTCCTAGAAAAGTCAACCATGGAAGACAAACTCCGGACAAACGCCTAAAGTTCGGCACAATGCGGCGATCGTCTTTTTGGTACCCAGCGATCGTCTTTTGATATCTGACGATCGTCTTTAATGTACGGTTCGTTGGCGATCGTCTCATGCCACGTGGGGATCCAGCATCCGTCAAAGTCGTCGAAGACCGAATCTTGAACGATGGCCCACCCACGGATCTTCATAGGATACCGACAGATAGGATCATTGACCCCAGCCTGTCACCTACCGCACCTACCGACAAGGCCGCCGAAAGGTACGAAGTGGGCCCTCCTCGACAAATGACTCGCAACACGTGGCCGGCTTCCCATCGTTCACCCACCGGCCTCCAACCGCAACCTCGGACCTCAAGGGAACAGCCCACGTGACGGACGATCGGCCGTTTATTTTAATATAGAAAACGGCGATCGCCCGCGATCGCCTGAGGGATCCCAACTACCTTGTCCCCTATAAATAGAGGACTCACTGTTGCGGCCAAGGAAGAGGCGAATCCACTACGAATTAAGTGCAAAATACACACCAAAGAGAGAATAAAAGGCTCCTTTGGCAAACACTAACACATTCATAGTGATATTCATACACATTCATCATATATCCCAAGCAAGAACTCACAGATTCATCTATCTGGTTCTTCCGGCAATCTACGCGCTCTAAGGCCTAGATAACTAGAAGTCTTTACACTCCTTGTATTAGATTCTAACATTAATATTTGTACTCGACAGTATATTTATTAATAACATCTCGCGAGAGCATTCAAGCCCGGGATTAACAACCCCGGCAAATCTTGTGTTATCTATTTTCTCACGGAAGTGTTCTCGCATTTGTTTGTTACTCGATCATTCCAGCAATACTATCTCCGGATAATATTTTGGGTAACAACACCAAGGGCCACGATACTCATAGGAAAACATAATGAAGAAAATAAAAATATAGAGACTAAATAAAAAAAAACTTCAAATTAAAATTAGAGTCGCTTGGTATTGATATTAGCGAAAAATCAGTCCCCGGCAACGGCGCCAAAAACTTGTTGTGGGAAAATCCCTCACAATATGCCGCAAGTGCACGGTGTCAACAAGTAATAAAGTGATAAGTAGAGTATCGTTCCCATGAGGACTGATTTCACTAAGTACCAAAATATAGTCAACTCACAATTTTATTTGAAGAACAATTATATGGAATTTATACCTAAACTAATAAATAATAGTACTAATAATAATAATAATACTAATAAGGGCGTAGGATTATGATTTTCACCTCAAAAAATCGGGAATGATATTTATTCGATTCAATTCACTTTTATTCAATTGATTGTAAGCCAGGAATTCCTAAATTATTCTAAAGCCTTTCCCAAGGTCGATAGAAAATACTACGAATTATTAACTCGATATATCCCTATTCGAATTAGATAATTAATAGCTAAAACAGTTCAAGAATTCCCTCAATAATTAGGCTTCACAATTCCCAAGAGTATATTCCTATCTCACGAAAATTATGATTCGTCTCACAAGAACTATGCCTAAATTTCATCTCCCGAATCCATAAAGACATTCAAAACAATTTAATCATGGCTGACAATTAAAAAGCATTAAGAACAGTAAGAAGAATCCAATTCAATAGAATAACGAGTAAATCGAAATAATAATAAATAATCAAACCGTCATGAAATCGGCTACAATCAAAATCCTACTCGAATAAATCTAGAAACTAAGATGCAGAAAAACCGTAGGGATCCGTGGTCTTGTCGTCGCCCCACAAATCTCCTCCTTGTGTTCTTCGCCCTAGCTCTAATCCACCTCCGAATTCCTTCTAATCGATCCTCCCCTTTTTCTTCAGCCCTACCATGCTTATTTATATCCGTCCTAAGCCTCCAAAACGCGTCTGTGTGATTAGGTCGAGAACAGGCTCCAAAACGGCCCAGAACCGTGGCACTTTCTGTCAAAACCGCCCCGTGTGCCGCGGCTCACGGGGCACAGCGGGATGCCTGGGCGCTGTTTATTTCTTCTGTGCCGCGGCTCACTTTATCTGTGCCGCGGCACAGAGTACAGTTTACTCGGCACTCTGCTAGTCTCCTGCGTGTGCCGCGACTCATCACATGGGTGCCGCGGCTCATGACCAAAAACTGCTGTTTTAGCCCGTTTTTCGTCTTTTCGGCTTCCGGAGTCCGATTTCCTGCAAAACATATAAAAATAATGCATTAAAAGCTCATTTATGCTGATTTAGGCTCAAGATGGATATAAATTAATGATATAAAAGCGCATAAAAATACGCCTAACAAAGCTCATGGAGGAGGCTTGGTTAGCCACTTTGGCACGGCCATGGAGGTACTTAGGGAACATTTCTATTGGCCAAAAATGCAAGGAGACATAAATGATATCGTGAGTAAATGTGTGACATGTCATATGGCGAAGAGCTCGTTTAAGCCGGGCATGTATGTGCCTCTACCGGTTCGGATAGGCCATGGGAGGATGTTTCAATGAATTTCATTGTTGCGTTGCCTCGTACTCAACTGGGTAAGGATGCTATTATGGTGGTCATAGATCGTTTCTCGAAAATAGCTCATTTTGTGGTGTGCCACAAGACCGATGATGCAAGCAATGTGGCCGACTTATATTTTCGAGAGGTGGTATGTTTACATGGAATTCCGAAAACTATTGTTTCGGATCGAGATTCAAAATTCCTTAGCTACTTTTGGAACACCTTATGGAGAAAGGTGCGAACCAAACTCTTGTTTAGCACTTCGCATCATCCTCAAACCGACGGACAAACCGAAGTGACTAATCAAACTTTGGGAACGTTGTTGCGTGGTCTTGTATATGTAATGGTTCGGACAGAACAATTTGTCCAGTCTGCTGAAGGCCATAACGTACGTTAGCGATAAGCCATAACGTAGAAGGTGCAATGCACAAAAGGATTGGGATTTAAAACTTGCACATGCGGAATTTGCATACAACCAATCCCCTACTCATGACACGGTGTTGTTACCCAAAATATTATATGTAATGGTTTGCTGGAATAGATGAGTAACAAACAAAATGCGAGAGCACGTCCGAGGGAATGTAAATAACACAAGATTTACTGGGGTTGTTAGTCCCGGGCTTGAATGCTCTCGCAAGATATTATTAGTACGAATACTTGGGAGTACAAATATTAATGTTAGAGTACAATTACAATGAGTGTAAAGACCCGAGTTATCTAGATCTTGAGTGCTGATGATTGCCGGAAGAACCAGAGTTGATGCTCTGTGAGTTCTTGTAACAAAGATGAAGTGTTGTAGTCAACTGCGAGAAATCGACTGTCTCTCACTGTGAATTTAGCTGAACTCTCGTATGAAAACAGTTTCTGAACCTTTTTCCAGTTGGTGGAGGTCTCCTATTTATAGGAGTGGAGGTAGTTGGGCGTTCGCCTTTCCTGTATTATAATAAGCGGGCGATCGTCTTAGCACATGGGACGGTTTCCTTAAAGTCTGCAGTTGCTGCTGGCAGCCCAATCTACAAACCAATGAGAAGACAACACGCATCCCATGTCGCTGTCTTGGGAGGTCCCACCTAGGATCTTTCGGCGGGTCTGTTGGTAGGTAAGGCTATCCTTGTCACCGACAGCTGTTGATGGGGTGAAGTCAAATATCCTTATTCTGCGGCGCTATTTGCGGATCTGCATGTGGGTCTTCACTCCGAGATTCGGTCTTCGTAGACTTGACGGATGCTGGCTTTCCACGTGGCATGATGCGGTCGTCTTTAGTCGGGCACTAGAGTCGATCGCTAGGTGCCAAGAGACGATCGCCCTGGACATCGATCGCTCGGTACCTGATCTCGGTCTAGACTCTTCGCTTGGCAAGTCTGCCTCCGATTATTTGATGCTGAGTTCGGTCGCTCGGCCCTTATGCCGATCGCCTCTGAGGCGTGTAAATCGACGCACAACAATTGCCCCCTAGCTCGCTCCGATGTTGAAGACGTGGGGTGAGGTGGTTTTACTGGCGATCGCTTGACTTAGACGAGCAACTCATCATTTTATGGAACAGACGATCATCTCTCGAGCGAACTAATTTTGAATTTGGATGACCTACTAGATCGCAGAAAAGAGTGGGAAGTGACAGCAGTTCTGAAAACGTCACCTGGGCACGTGTCGTGCTCCTGTTGGGGGAGTCCGACGGTTTTGTTAGGATGTCCTTTGGCGTGCCCTTGAAACGACATGCACGCGGGATTCGAGGGCAGCATTAAATGCGGTCTTTATCTGACGGTTGCACTTCGATCCTCGGGACTTCGCTTATTTGTCCAGGAGCCCCCGCTCTCGCCTATAAAAAGGACTGGGGTTACAGGGTAAAAAACCTTATGCACTTTTGTCTGAGAAGAAGACATAGCTGAATTCCCTTGAAGCTTCGTGTGACGATCGTCCTTCGACTCAGAATTTAGGTAAGAACAAAAAACTTCTTCTCCCTCCTTTCTCTTTGAATATGTCCGGAGGAAGACCAAATGTGTATGAGGTGGGTAGTACTTCCGCCGCCGGGGCTTCGACCGCCCGGGATGAACTTTCTGCGGAGTTCCATGTGAGCACCGCCGTCGAGGCCATCCATGCCGGCATTGAGCCCGCGGAGGTCGAGGAACTTTTTAATGAAGCTGACGCGGCCAAGGCGGCGGAGGCCGAGCGGATTCGTTTGCTGAAACAGGAGGAGATGGATGCGAAGGCGCACTGGGAGCGGAACAGCGCGTTCGGAAAAGCCTTCACATATTTTTCCGAACTCATGGAGAGATTGGCCGGGCCACTCCCCAAATTTAACTATACTGAATACTCGATCGCCCACCCTTATGAACCAGTAAGGCGGGACATTGTTCCGGGCTGCTCGCCGCTCTCCGTGGACCCATGACCAGATCGGGAGGTCGGCGACTAGGAAGGATCTGGACTGTTGGAGGGCGAGGTTCCATGTTCCTTCTGATGTTTGCCTCTATGTGCCCACCGAGAACGAGCGAGCCGATCAACCTCCCGAGGGCATGGTCACCGTCAACGAGGTGATAATGGAGGCTGGACTGCGATTCCCATTTCCGTTTGCTGTCTCCTACCTGCTGACCTCCTGGAACGTGGCGCCGCTTCAACTGACGCCGAACGCCTGGCTGTAGATTGTCTGCACCCTTACTTTGTTTGGTGGCCATCGGCTGTATCATCTTCCTTTGCCGTTGGAGATGAACCATCTCTTCAAATTGACGGTTCAAAAAGGCTCTGTCGGCGGCTACCACATCCAAGGTCGCTCAGGCCGGGTGATTCTTGGTGTCCCGAACAAAGTAAGGGCTGATCCGTCGAAGTGGTTCTGGGTCGGCGACGCATGGAAGTCGACAGTGAGCGACAACCCAACCGACGAGTTGGATATTCCCACCGGCTTTCGGGAGAGGAGTCCGAGTAAGGATTTAGACTCTCCCTTTGTTCGAATACACTCTGAACTGATCTAATTTGGCTCTTTTTGCAGGTGTCATTGTTCCGGCGGCAAGCGACCTCGCTTTTGATTTTGCGATCGTTTGGGAGAAGATACGGAGTCTTCCTGATGACCAAATAGATGCTCGCCAAATCAACAACGAAGCTTGTTGGTTGGCTGCTCGGCTATTTCGCTACCCTCGCCATCTAAAGGTTCCAGGTACGAACTTTCACGATCTTCTTTGACATGTCGATCGTCTTGACATAGGAAGATTACTAACTTTGTCGATTGTTTTCTTCCACAGAAATTCGCTTCCCTTGTTTCCCAGAGGCCCCGGTTGCGATCGCCATGTCTAATCCGGGGATCATGAGCCGCCTTCGTCAAGGGAAGAAGGTGAGCCGAGCTCCTGCTGCTCCGCTCCGACCGATCCCAGAGGCGAGACCTCTACAGGAGCCGGTCGTCGAAGAACAGGAACCTCGGGAGGAGGAGCAACTTCGGCGAATCCGCAAGAAATGAAGGACTGTGGAGCCCTCGGCCCCTGCCACTGCTGACGATCCGCCGATCTCCGTGCCTCCGCTTTCCGCGATTCCTCTGGTGGAGGGGTCCACACCTTCTTCGGCTTTCCTTGAGGCCATGGCGACCGCTGAGGCCGAGACTCCGCGTGGCAGGCCGTTCTTCGGTCGTGACCCAGAGAAGGTCGAAAGGTGAGCCCAGTTGCTTTGCCGAGTTATGTCACTTATGTAGGAAACATACTAACTCTTTTGCTCTTTGTGTAGGATCCGCCACTCCGACCCGAACTGCTCGCCGATGGTGTTGGACTTCCTGACGAGAAAAGTTCCTCGTGAGGCCAGCGATGTCCCTTCTTACATTGCTCGGGATACCGCCTCCTTGCAGAAGGCCTGGACGACCGATCTGGATGCGATCGCGCACCGGCGATCTGCAGACGTGATGCAGGCGACTTTCGCACTGGACCTTCAGACGGCGACGATGGCTGCTCAGACCGTGAGGGACTATGAGGGGCGATCGTCCACCGCTCGTCTCCATGTGGACCTCGAAGCCGCATGGAAACAAAACATTGAGTTTGCCGACAGGCTCGCGGCCATGGAGAAGAGCTCTGTGGAGGCAGCTAAGCAGGCGATGCAGGATCTTAACCGGGCGTGGGCGACAACTGACCGGATGCGGGACCAGATGACGGAAGCCCGCAGGTCGCACGCGGCCATGCAGAAGGAGGCCGACCAGCTGAAGGTGACCGTCGCCCAACTGAGCAGCGAGCTGGCATCCTCGAAAGAAGAGGTGGCCGCCAAAGTTGCCAAGCTCGAGGGCGTGAGCCAAATGGTTGCGGAGCTGAGGGGAAAGCTTAACGCGACTGAGGCCGATCCCTTCCTTAACGTGGAGTACGTCAGCGAATTTGCCTACTATATGGCTTATGCTAACGCGATCCGCGCCGCTAAGAAGGGAGGGCTCGAGGTCGGCCCTCTGGCTGAAAATTTCAAAGCTTATGCTCTTGAGCACCCTCTGCAGCCAGCCTTCACCGTGCCGATCCTCGACCTTTCCACGGATTATGGGATCGATTTGAACTAGTACCCGTTGTCAGACAACCTTGTTCATCCGGGTACACCGGAGGATGGGGATGCCGAGCCTACTGCTGGCGAGGGAACGGGTGCCGACCTTTGAGCTTTCCTGCTTTTTGACTTGTAATTTTATCGCTTTCGCTGTATTTTGCCTTCGGGCGCTCGTGTTTGTACACATATTTCGAATGAAATGGAATAATATGTTTACTTCTGATTTCTTGCTTGTATGATCATATTTTTGAATCCTTTGCATGACTTTATACAAGTGTTTAAGGAACGTTCGTTGTGCGTATAGCTCCAAGTGAATTGATAAACTCCTACTGGTAACTTTTAGAACACAGTCGATCGTTGTATATATTTCTAAACAATGTCGATCGTCGTACGTATATTTGAACATAAGACGATCGTCGTATATATAGCTCCGCTCTCTCCCTTGTTTTTTTTACTTAGTGAAAGTAAGGGAACAAAAATAAATCATTTAGCGAGCGGTCTTCAATTTTACAAATTCCTTGAGAAAGGCCGACCATCTCGGCCTAGAGGAACCGTGCACGGTTGTGGAGGTCGATGGACCGACCTCAGCGGCCGTGTCTTGTGCGCGAGCGACATTCCGTCTGATGGCCTACTTCTCGCGACTCACTTAATTATGAGGGTCCTCCGTAGGCTACGTTTTACCTCGTAATGTAGCGATGGAGTGGACGATCTCAGCCTGGAGGATTCCTTGCACGGGGCGCCGTTGGATGAATCGGCTTTGCGACTGTGGCTTGTTAGCACTTTTCTGCCTCGAACCGACATGTTAAATGACAGGCCTTGAGGGCATACGTTGTGACGGGGGTAGGGACGCGTCGTATTGTCCGGATCCACCATGTTAGATGATGGACCTTTGAGGGCGGGCGAGCGTGTCCACAGATCTGTTTTGGAGGGTCCTTTGGCTACGTCCGCCTCGTATTTAAACGAAGGGCGAGCGATCTCTGCCCAAAGGAACCTTGCATGGTCGTAGAGATTGGTTCCATCGACCTCCACAACCATGTCGGCACTTTTCTACCTCGGACCATCATGTTAGATGGCGATCCTCAACGGTATACGTTGTGCGAGGGGAGGCGATCGCTTGCCTAAGTCCTTCATGTTGATGACGAACTTTAGAGGGCGAGCGAGTCATCCTCTGATTTGTTTTGGAGGGTCCTTCGGCTATGCCCGCCTCGTATTTAAACGAATGGCGAGCGATCTCTGCCCAAAGGAACCTTGCATGGACGGATCGTTGGTTTCATCAACCTCTGCGACCATGGCAGCACTCTTCTACCTCGGACCGTCATGTTAGATGGCGATCCTCAACGGTATACGTTGTGCTGGGGGAGGCGATCGCTTGCCTAGGTCCATCATGCTAGATGATGAACTTTAGAGGGCGAGTGAGTTATCCTCTTTTTTGGAGGCGTTGCTTGGGCATTAGCCTTCGGTTTGACATGGTGGGAATTGGGGAAAGACCTCCGAAGTTCCCACCTCTTGATTGAAGCATATAGATCCGGTCGCCGAGGTTGATTGAGGGGGTCGATTGGTATGAGTCTTCGGCCTGTCGCATTCGACTCGGGCGACCGATTTGGGAGATTGACGGGGCTTCAGCTAAGCCATTAAACTGTCCATCTTGCCCTCCTCGAACAATCTCCAGAGTTGTCTGAGGAGGTTGCGGCACTGGTTGGTGTTGTGGCCGGGACTCTTGTGGTAAGCACAAAATTTATCGTGGTCCAGGTGACCGTTGTCCCTTATCGCTTTTGGCTTGCTTAACCGTTCGCGCCCCTTGATGGCGTTGAAGATATGGGCCGGAGATAAATTGAGGTTGTGGAGGAGGTGGACTTCCATATCCTCGAAGGCTTTGAAATCACCGGGTGGCTTGGCAACCGCCTTTTTGGACTTGGCGATCGCAGTCTTTTGGATGGGAGATGGCTCCCTTCTCTCTCCGGTTGCCCCCTAACCTAGGCGAAGGGTGAGCAACATTTACCTGGCCAGAAAGTCAGCAGCCTTGGTGCGGAAGATTGCGTAGGTTTAGGGGATGTCCTTCGTGAGGTGCCTGAACATGGGCGAAAGACCATCGAATCCCCCAGGGCCGAGTAGAGGGCGAGCTCGTCGCTTATGGACTCGCCGGTGAGGACTATTTCATCTATCCGGTTGATATAATCCGCATCGGACTCGTCTTTCCCCTGCCTGATCTTCATCATGCGGTGGGGACCTTCTGGCCGAGCGACCTTGGCGGCGAAATACGATGTGAAGTCGTTCGCCAGCTTCTCAAAAGAGTTAATAGAGCGCGGTGGCAATGAGATGTACCACCTATGGGCAAGATTGTCCAATGTCAATGGGAACATTCGGCATCTCGTCGCGTCTGATGCCCCGCATCCGGTCATGTAGATTCGGAACTTGCTTAGGTGAGTCTCGGGGTCCGATCTCCCCTCATACAAAGCCGTTTGAGGAGGAGTGATCTTTGGTTGCACGGGGGCAAGCTCGATCTGGACCTCGAGTGGCTCACTCGGTCCGGTGACCTTTCTTCTGGCGTCTGCCCCAATTTCCATGAGTGCTTTCATCTCGTCGAGCTGACGTTGCATAGCGGCCATCGCCGTGGCCTGGATGCTCGTGGCCCGGCGCTCAGAGCGGGAGCTGAGGCGATCAAGTACTGATCCTCTGGCTCCACTGTAGATGATGTCTTTGCCGCGGGGTTCGATTCCTCGGCGAATGGGAGCCAAACGGCCGACCTGTTTTTGATTGGCAGTTGGGTATACCGAACTCCTGGTGATGGATTCAGATTCCGTTGTCTCGTGGCTGGGGCCAGAATGCCCCGGTCGCCATGATGGATCGCTTCCCAGGCGGCTGAAGACGGAACCGTCCCGCCTCGCGAGTGCCTTTTCTCGTGAATCGGGGCTTTCTGACGATTGCTCGACAAGTAACTCCTTGAGCTTCCGTTTGCCCCCGTAGCGGATTGCTGAGGGGGTTATAGCAGGCGCTTCGCATGCTCTCCGTCGCTCCTTTAGGATGGCCATGGCCTCCTCGATCTGTTCCGCAGTTTGGAACTGGTCGAGTGAGAGGCTGGGGCCATCCCTCGTGGGCGGGATTGAGAGTCTCGCGTCGCCGCGGCTACGCTCCGCCGTAGGTTGGGACTCGGCTCGGGCCGGAATAAGATGTCCGGCGGATCGGAGAGTGGCTCTCTTCGATGTGGTGGTAGACGTCATTATTCTGAAGGTTTTTCTTTGAAGAATAGTGAGTGTTTCTTCAAGTATATGTTTAGGAGAACAGTGAGTGTTCTTCGAAACGGTCGGAATGAAAATGAGGGTAAATCCCCTTCCTCTAGCGCCAATTGTTGTTACCCAAAATATTATATGTAATGGTTTGCTGGAATGGATGAGTAACAAACAAAATGCGAGAGCACACCCGAGGGAATGTAAATAACACAAGATTTGCCGGGGTTGTTAGTCCCGGGCTTGAATGCTCTCGCGAGATATTATTAATACGAATACTTGGAAGTACAAATATTAATATTAGAGTACAATTACAATTAGTGTAAAGACCCTAGTTATCTAGCTCTTGAGTGCTGATGATTGCCGGGAGAACCAGAGTTGATACTCTGTGAGTTCTTGTAACAAAGATGAAGTGTTGTAGTCAATTGCGAGAAATCGACTGTCTCTCAATGTGAATTTAGCTGAACTCTCGTATGAAAACAGTTTCTGAACCTTTTTCCAGTTGCTGGAGGTCTCCTATTTATAGGAGTGAAGGTAGTTGGGCGATCGCCTTTCCTGTATTATAATAAGCGGGCAATCGTCTTAGCACATGGGATGGTTTCCTTAAAGTCCGCAACTGCTACTGGCAGCCAGATGTGCGAACCAATGAGAAGACAACACGCGTCCCATGTCGCTGTCTTGGGAGGTCCCACCTAGGACCTTTCGGCTATCCTTGTCACTGACAGCTCTTGATGGGCTGGAGTCAAAGATCCTTATTCTGCGGCGCCATTCGCGGATCTGCATGTGGGTCTTCACTCCGAGATTCGGTCTTCGTAGACTTGACGGATGCTGGCTTTCCACATGGCATGATGCGGTCGTCTTTAGTCGAGCACCAGAGTCGATCGCTAGGTGCCAAGAGGCGATCGCCCTGGACGTCGATCGCTCGGTACTTGATCTCGGTCTGGACTCTTCGATTGGCAAGTCTGCCTTGGATTATTTGATGCGGACTTCGGTCGCTCGGCCCTTATGCCGATCACCGATGAGGCGTGTAAATCGACGCACAACACACGGCTCACTCACCTTTTGAAATCGTCTATGGTTTGAATCCGTATATACCGTTAGATTTAATTCCCTTGCCGAGCGATGAGTTAGTTCACAAAGACGCGGAGTCGAAACTTAAGTCCATGATGAAGCTACATGAACAAGTGCATAATCCGATCAAGGAGGTTAATGATGCCTACAAACGGAAGTCTAACAAACAAAGAAAATCGAGACAATTTGAATTCGGCGACTTGGTTTGAGTACATTTGAGAAAAGAACGATTTCCGGGTAAACGCAAGAATAAACTTATGCTGCGAGCCGAGGGTCCTTTCAAGGTAGTTGCTAGAATAAACGATAATGCGTACAAGGTAGAACTTCCGGGTGATTATGGAGTACATGCTACTTTTAACATAGGTGATCTATCTCCATATCTCGATGACGATGGAATTGCGGAATTGAGGACAATTCCTTTTAAAGAAGGAGGGAATGATACGAAATCGACTACTCCAAGTGAAGAAGACGAAGTGAGGATCGACGTAAAACACCTTGAACATGCACCCCATACTTAGGCGAGAAAACGGATACGAGACTTGGAGTAACCTTGGTGATCGGACTTGGAATAACTTAGATATGGCGATATGCATCATGATGGCTCCAAGTTGGTGAAGATAAGATAATAAAGATTTTGTCCCATTTCTTTATAATAAAGTGATGCATGATATCTCAAGAATGTCATGTGAAGAAGATTTCACCCATCCCTTGTCCCCTTTGTTTGATTGCGGCATGGAGTGTGCCATACTTTTTGTTGTCCCTTTCCTTTATTTTAAAGATCATGTGATCTTACCTTTTTAATATTTTAAGTAATCTTGTACGACTACTCTTATCTATAAGTAGTCATGTTTGGGATGTAACTGATTAATTGAATTATCAAAAATATACATTGTGTATTGTTTAAAGTATTGGACGAGTTTCCTTCCAAAATTTGGTTATTATTCGACGTATTTTTGAATTTTAATCTGATCGATTCTCAATAGGTCTTGAGAAGAAATCACCTTATCGAATTATAGGTATAGTTCGATAAACACGTGTTTCTTGTCCTGTTTCGGTAGAAAAACTCCCCCTATTCAGACAGTCCTTACATTTCGTTCCATACTTCAACTTATTGTTCGTGTTCCCTGTTCGCAAAAGACATTTCTCTTGCCTTCGATACAGGGTTGTGCCTGATCGGGAACTCGCATCAGTTGCTGTTTCGTTGTCCGAAGCTTGCTCCCTGTTTCCGTTGCATCCTACCGAAACTTGCTGTTTCGAGTGCCGTTGTTTGGAGTTGACTGTTCCTGTTTGTTTCCATTCGGTCCGTTCCTGTCTTGTGCGCGTTACTGCTGTTAGTAACGAGTTGCTGCTGTATCGGGCGAGTGCTGCCGTTCGTCCTCGTTCGGTCGGTCCCTGTTTGATTACGCGTGCTACTGTCCATTATTGTTCTTTGTATCGGATTCTATCGATTCACAGTCTTTATTCGATTCCTGTTGACCAAGTGCTGTTTGCTTTCGCTCGTAAAACAGCTTTCCGCTGTACCGATAGAGATTTCGCATCATGTGTTATGCTGCATTACGATTCCAAGTGACGGAACCCTAATAAAGTATAATTCTTTTTAGTTTTTTACTTATAAATTATAATGTAAAGTAATTATTCGTCGAGTTTCGACGGGTTATACACCAGTGTTTTTAAGTAGGGTTATTTCAGATTTTTTCTGGACCGGTACTTGAAAGAAAAGGGCGTTGATATATTTCTTTTTTAAACCTACTCGGTAAAGTGACATTTCTCCAAATTTCATCGTTGAATCAGTAAACGACTGAAGAAGACGAAAAGAAGCCAAATTCAAATAATCACCGTCCAGTGTGTCAGTGCGTGAAAATATGGAGAAGATCTGCGTGGCAGTTAGGGTGAGACCATCAGTAAACGAAGAATCTGTTGATGAATTTCACTGGAAAGTCGAAAGCAATCGTATTTCACTCCACAGATCTCACGGCACACCGATTTCTGGAGTTTCCTTTGCTTTTGGTAAGCTAGGTTGAACTTATGCGCGTGTACGAGTTCAAAGTTTCTCCTGAGACTATTCTATGATTTTTCGATTTTTTGTAGATCATGTTTTCGACCAGGAATGCAGTAATGCCAGGATTTATGAGCTTCTGACAAAGGACATTATTAGTGCTGCTGTAGACGGGTTTAATGGTAGGACTCGGTGTTTAATATTATCGCCTTTGAGCTTTGTTGTTTGGTTATTTTGAGTAGGATAATTGTCGTGCTGGAAATGCTAAAGAATCATGTTTCCTGAATAACAAATAAAAGAAAGTGCGAGCTACTGTAATTTTACGGGTGATTCATTTGAACGATAATAAAGTAATTCCGAACGAAGTTGGTCGCCTGAAGAATTTCTTGGAATTAGAGATAAAAGCTGAGTTTGGATTTGGTCGTCATGGTGATTAATGAGCATGGACTTCTTCCCAGTAGCATATTTAAATGAGGCTGGTGCCTTTATGATATTACAGTTTCTCCACTCACTTTTAGGATTCTTTTGTCATTGTTATTGTAATTCTGAATGGATTACTTTTAGAGGATTCTTACCTTTTCCTTCTTCCCTTTTTATTGACTAATAAATAGGATCGTCCTCTGATATACTTTGATAGAACTTGTAGGATTGGTGGGAAACATTTCTTACTAACATAAAATAATCACAATGCAGGAACTGCATTTGCATATGGACAGACAAGTAGTGGGAAAACTTTTACTATGAATGGTTCGGAAAACGATCCAGGAATTATTCATAGAGCTGTCAAGGACATTTTTGTAAAAATTCAGAAGGTAAAGTGAAATCTTCCTTTCCCGAAGATACATTTTATTATCGGTCTAGCTTAGGTATCTGATGGAATTTCTTGGTTTTCTCATTTAGACATCTTTTAGGGACTTTTTAATTCGAGTTTCCTACATGGAAATTTACAATGAAGACATTAACGATCTCTTTGCTGTGGAGAATCAGAAACTTCAAATTCATGAGAGTCTCGAGGTACGTTGTGATTGAAGTTATTTACTGGAAATTTATTGTAATGTGGGAAAATGTTGATATATTGTTGTCCTTCAGCGAGGAGTATTTGTTGCTGGTCTTAGGGAGGAAATTGTGAACAGTGCTGACCAAGTGCTTAATCTTATCCAACTTGGAGAAGGTTTGACATTGAATCAAAGCATTAATGACAGGCATCTGTCAGGTCAGTTTCTCTTGTAGTTGTGTTATCAAATACTCATATATTTGTTATTCTTGCAGCAAATAGGCATTTCGGTGATACCAACATGAATGCTCGTAGTAGCAGATCACACACTATTTTTAGGATGGTATTCTATTCTATTTTAAGGGGCACTAGAAGTTGCTAATTCTATCTCTCTTTGAGTTGAGTGTCTTATACTTTGTATAAATCTCATTACTTTTTTCGTGATTCAGGTGATTGAAAGCAAAGCAAAGGATAACAAATTTAGAGATAGTTCGTGTTTGGATGATGCTATTCGTGTCTCTGTCCTGGTTTGTATCCATCCATTTGAACCGTTTATTTCTAAGTTATTGGTCTCGTTATATTCTAGATTCTGAACTCAACTTTTCTCTTTCGTTTATAAGAATCAGAGGAAATGCTGGTTTAAGCAAACAGCAATATTTTCTTACTTGCTTTCAAAGCTTGAACTTTCTAGAAATTTGATCCATTACAATTTCCATTCACTACCAATATAACTTTGTAATTTAAAAAAGAACTTCAACTCTTTTCCAGGGAGCAGTTTCGCATTTTCTCCTATTATACTTAATAGAATTATATATTATCTTTTTCTTTCTTTTTGTCGCTGCCTTTTTGCCTTTTCGGAACTAGAATTTAGTTGATTTAGCTGGATCCGAAAGAGTAGCTAAAACTGGAGCTGGGGGAGTTCGTTTGAAGGAAGGAAAACACATTAACAAGAGCTTAATGATTCTTGGTAATGTGATCAACAAATTGAGCGAAGGTGGAAAACAAAGGTAGTTGCAGATTCTTAACTGTATAAAAATATTAATTGATGTTTACTAACTCGTAAGATTTCGTTCGCAGAGGTCACATTCCTTATCGTGACAGTAAGCTTACCCGCATTCTTCAACCAGCTCTTGGTGGAAATGCGAAAACTTCAATAATTTGCACTCTAGCGCCAGAAGAGGTAATTAATTACTTTTTTATTGGAATATAGTTAAAATAACTTTAATATTCTATTTGATGTGGAACTTCACTGGTATATATAGATTCACATTGAGGAAACAAAAGGGACACTTCAGTTTGCTACCCGAGCTAAACGGATTACAAACTGCGTCCAAGTGAATGAGGTCTGTTAAATATTTTTATCGAAGTTCTTGATCTCCTGCTAATCTGTACGTTTGTTACTTCCTTACTTGAGATTAGTATGTGAAGAATGAAAAAAGTGTGTTTTCATTAAAACAAATGATTGTTAGTGACTTTGGCTTGCTCATGTTTTTCCATCGCAACAACTTCTTGAGTATGCTCCTGGTCTGCATATCCTATATATACTTACTTCGGTGTTGTTGAAGCATCATCCTCATCATCATCAACTGCACCTTAATCCCAACTATATTGGGGTCAGTGTCATGAACATTATATCGTCAACCAATAGTCTAAAATTAGTTAACACTAAAACTCAAGCAAAAGCATATTAGCAAAGTTCTACGCTCAATGCCCTTCCTCTCACAACCTTCAAACGGAGGAAAAATGAAATGAAATTCCAAACCCACCATAATCATAGGTTTCCCACTTGCATGAAAAATATCATGATATGAGTTGAAATAATTAGTGTCAATTTACAGAGGTAATTGAAGCATCTATCATAAAATATCCCGCGGTAATAATTTACTGAATAAGCATGTATACTGTTCTTCACTATTCCCTTCGTCCCATAAAAAGAGTCCAATTTGGTTAAGGTACAGATATTTCATTTTAGTCATTCTAACGAAGGTTCATTCTAACGAAGGTACAACGGTTGTACTACAACCCCGTCTAAACCATCTATTTCCATTTTTTTATTTTTTTTTAATTAACTAAAATCGTAATTTTCTATGACATAAAACATTAATTTAAAAAGTATTATTATAAATTTCAATTAGATACTGATTTTTCAAAAAGGGCTTTTTTTTTATGGGACATGTTTAAATGCCTGTGTCACAGCAGCATGGCTTAGATGTGTCGACTATAATGAAGATTAGATGCTAAGATAACATATATTTAAAGAACATCACAACAATTTGGTATCTATGCTGGAATTACAGACCTAATTGTAGTATAAACATTAATTCTCGCTTTCACTCGCTCTTTTTTTTTTGTGGTTTCTGTGTGACTGCTTGTGTGTCCTTTTTGTAAAACTGATCAGGAAGGATGCCTAGTGGTTAATATGATGATCTTTCCTGAACAGGAAGATACATATGAAATTCAAAATTTCATTAATTCGGTAGTTTGTTTTTATTCTTACCTGTCTTTAACATGGACAACTTGATGGATTACTGGCATTGTGTATTGTTAAAGTTGTTGGTATTGTTGCTTATGAAATAGCTCCAATATTTGATCTTTGCTAGGCGTTGCATATCTGAGAGGTTATGACATGTATCAGAAAAGTGCCTTCTTTTTCAGAAGAAGAATGACACAATGAGGATATATAAGTTCACAATGCTATACTGAATTTGATGGCGTTTTTTTCTCCAGATATTAACGGATGCTGCCTTATTGAAGCGACAAAAACTAGAAATCGAGGAACTGCGGAGAAAACTTCAGGTATGATGATCTTTATCATTGGGTCAACTAAACTAAAAGCTAGTTTTCATCATCAACTGCACCTTAATCTCAACTATGTTGGGGTTGATGGCATGATGATTATAATGTCAGCTAATTGTCTAAAATTAGTGAACACTGCAATTCATGCAAAAAACAAGACAAAATTGCAAAGTTTTGTGCCGGATGTCTCCTGGCGCAGAAATACGAAGGAGAAATGAGATGAAATTCCAAAACCATCAACATCATAGGTTTTTCCACTTACATGGAAAATATCTTGAGATGGTGATGAGTCGAGATAATTGCTATAGTCATGTCACGTTATGTGATTGATATTGTAAAATCATCATGTACATTATGAAACATGACTGAAAACTGAAAGCTTGTTTTATTCACTAAATTTAGTTTTTCAGGGATCTCATGCAGACGTGTTGGAGCAACAAATCTTGAGACTGAGAAATGACATGCTGAAGGTTCTTTTTTTGTTACTCAGACTAATGATCATTGTTGATGTCTTCTACCACTCTATAATTCAACATCATTTTATCAGTATGGACTGGAGCGGGAGAAACTTGCTGCAGAATTAGAAGTGGAGAGGAGATCGCATAAAGAGCGCGATCGATGCATTCAGGAGCAGCAAAAGCAAATTGACAATCTTAGGAATCTGGTGACTTTGTCAGACTCTGATAGAAGCTCTTCCCATGTAATACTCTTGATGCTCTCAAACTCATTCTAAGCTAATCCTTCATTTCTGAATCTAGCAATGTTTAACAAGCCTAATTTTAAAAAGCTGCTGCTTAAAATTTTGAGGCACATCATGAGATGTATCATGAAAAGCTATCATGCTGATCTTTCTGAATCAGCGCCAAATGAACTGCATTTGTATCCATGTAGTTATATTTTAAGGTGGAGATTCAAGAAAGAAAGAAGTAATCTGTCTCCCCTCGAATCGTAGTGTTGTGGGAAAATCCCTCACATTATGCCGCAAGTGCACGGTGTCAACAAGTAATAAAGTGATAAGTAAAGTATCGTTCCCTCGAGAACTGATTTCACTAAGTATCAAAATATAGTCAACTCACAATTTTATTTGAAGAACAATTATATGGAATTTATACCTAAACTAATTGCCGAAAATAAATAATAGTACTAATAATAATAATAATAATACTAATAAGGGTGTAGGATTATGATTTTCACCTCAAACAATCAGGAATGATATTTATTCAATTCAATTCACTTTTATTCAATTGATTGTAAGCCAGGAATTCCTTAATTATTCTAAAGCCTTTCCCAAGGTCGATAGAAAATACTACGAATTATTAACTCGATATATTCCTATTCGAATTAGATAATTAATAGCTAAAACAGGAATCCCCACAATAAATAGGCTTCACAATTCCATGATTATATCCCTATCTCATGAAAATTATAATTCGTCTCACAAGAACTATGCCTAAATTTCATCTCCCGAATCCATAAAGACATTCAAAACAAATTAACTGTTGGCCAGACAATTAAAAAGCATTAAGAACAGTAAGAAGAATCCAATTCAATAGAATAACGAGTAAATCAAAATAATAATAAATAATCAAACCGTCATGAAATCGGCTACAATCACAATCCTACTCGAATAGATCTAAAAACTAAGATGCAGAAAAACTAAGAAAAACTGTAGGGAATCTGTGGTCTTGTCGTCGCCCACAAATCTCCTCCTTGTGTTCTTCGCCCTAGCTATTGATGCTCCCTTTCTCGATGATCCCCCTTTTTCTTCAGCCCTTCAATGCTTATTTATAGTCGTCATCAGCCTCCAAAACGCGTCCGTGTGATTAGGTCGAGAATAGGCTCCAAAACGGCCCAAAACCGCGCAGAACACACCAAAACCGTCCCGTGGGCCGCGACTCACTTAATCTGTGCCGCGGCTCACGGTGCTCAGCGCCTATGCCTGGGCGCGACATCCTTCTGTGCCGCGGCTCACTTAGGCTGTGCCGCGGCTCAGAGTACAGTTTGCTCGGGACTTTCAGGCCATCTTCGTGTGCCGCGGCTCATGACCAAAAACTGCTGTTTTTCGCCCGTTTTTCATCGTTTCGGCTTCCGGACTCCGATTTCCTGCAAAACATATAAGAATAGTGCATTAAAAGCTCATTTATGCTGATTTAGGTTCAAGATGGATATAAAATAGTGATATAAAAGCGCATAAAAATACGCCTAACAAATACCCCCAAACTTGAGCCTTTGCTTGTCCTCAAGCAAAAATGATCAATTTTAAACAAAATGTATCGTGAATAATCATGCAAGTCCATAGTGCTCAACTTAATCAATACTACCCTGAAAATCTCAAAGAATAGTACAAGTATCGTAATAGCGAGTCACATCTAGGACTGATTCCACTAAGTAGCCAATTTCAGTCCTAATCAATCGTTCATGAAGAAAATCAAGCTCAAAGATTAACAAGCGTGAATTTAACCGACCGTCAATATGAAGGGTTAGATTAAACAAGCCAATTCGCCCAGTCCCACAGTCTAGTGGCAAAATTCAAGAGTTTCATTGTCAAAATTATTCCTCGGACAGCATTCCCTTATGTATGATCATAATAATATGATTCGAGTTAACCACTAGGTTTCGGCTCTCGGGATATTTCATCGGGATGGTCCTAGGGTGGATTTCCATTCTCATGTAACGGGGAACCGTTTGACGTAAAAGACACTCATGGGGCACATGGATACTTCTAGTTACTAAGCCCCCCCTACAGCGGAGAAAAAACTCGAATAGCAATGCCCGCATGTCAAGGTTGCTGTTTTACGCGAGAGTAAACAACGGGTCACGTGAATACCCCCGGTTACTAGGCTTCCCATCATCGGTAATGCGATATTTCTAAATTATTAATCTATTCAGGGTCGTCGTTTTACGCGAGAGTAAACAACGGGTCACGTGAATACTCCCGGTTACTAGGTTTCCCATCATAGAACAACTAATATCTCGACTTTTTCTTGGGAAAAACTGTCCGACTCTAAACTCAATCCAAGTGCCAACAAGACTCATATTACTGGACGATTAGCTACGCGAAAAGTTCAACAAAACGTATAAACGGTGATTTGAAAACACGTATGTCTCCTTTCTTATCTGCTAAGATTTCTACAAAAACGATAAAATTTCGGACCTAATTGAATACTCAATGAGCGAAATCACGATCGCAACTCGACCAAAAGTCAACCGTTTCTTCCAAGAGACATCAGTATCGTAACATCAGTTTTACACACGGAAGCACGAAAAATTCACGAAAAAAATCACGTTTTTAACTATCAACAGCATGCAAGAAAAATAAAGCAATGATGAAATCGCAATTCATAACCAAGAAAATTTAAGAAAATATCGCATGCTTCAATTTATTCCACTATACATAAAATCATCAATAATAAAACTCATGTGAAAATAAAAGAGATAAGGTACAGTGAAACTTATTCCAAATGTCTTCTTGATCACCAGCACATGTCTGAGTGGAAACGTCGGTCAATCCATATTTCAAATAACGCTCAGCATCACGAGGGACCCCCAAACTTAGTCTCTAGTCATGAGATAACAATAGACATTAAATCAAGAAAGACTAGAATATGAAGAATAATAACTCATTTGGGGTTAAAATATGAGAGAGATAAGGGCCAACAAGAATACGAATCCAAAAGAAATAACAAAACAAAGAAAAAAAATTAATAACTAAAAATCAAATAAAAACAACTAACTAGAAAGCAAGTAAAAATGATGGGTTGCCTCCCATCAAGCGCTCTATTTTACGTCTTGAGCACGACGTGGCAAAAAGAGTTTAACATGGCTTTTTTCTAGGGAGATTGCCAAATGCCCCCTTCTTGCAATCTATAAGCCTCTTATTCCATAGGAGAGTCTTTGGTTCATGCCCGGTTGCCACAAATAATGAGTAAGAATAATTATGAGGACAACCAAAAAATGATGAAAGAATATAATAATGATAAGGCATGAAAAAATAAGCAGAATTCGAATGGGTAGATAATAAAGACATATCATGAACAACCTCATTAGAACTCATAGTATCAGCCTCAACAAAATCAAAAGTAATGGGGTCAATATCTCCCATTATGGATTTAGGAAAAATTATGCGTGGCACCGTTAATAAAATTTTTGGCACAAAAGTGTTCACCTTATTAGTCGAAGTTTGATGACAATTTAATTAAATTTCTTTGGAAACATCATCAGTGGTAACTTCTTCTACAGGCTCATCACACTTTATGTAATTATCGGGTGCTGGGGGATCGACCCTAAAACTTAGCATGTCTTTCTTCTCAACCTCCCCCTCAACTTCACTACTAAATATATGAGCTGGAAAATTACCATAGTGAATCTCAAGACCACGACTTGCACATTCTCGCTCAAAAAGGGTACTATCAGGATTTTTGAGAACGTCTACACATTGTTCAAGCATGGTCTTTTGTTTTGGGGGAGGGGGCTGACTGACCCTATTTGGCAAATTATTAAGAACATCGAAATTTATGAAATGCCAAAGGCCACGATACTCGAAGGAAAACATAATGAAGAAAATAAAAATATAGAGACTAAAGAAAAAAAAAACTTCAAATTAAAATTAGAGTCGCTTGGTATTGATATTAGCGAAAAATCAGTCCCCGGCAACGGCGCCAAAAACTTGTTGTGGGAAAATCCCTCACAATATGCCGCAAGTGCACGGTGTCAACAAGTAATAAAGTGATAAGTAAAGTATCGTTCCCTCGAGGACTGATTTCACTAAGTACCAAAATATAGTCAACTCACAATTTTATTTGAAGAACAATTATATGGAATTTATACCTAAACTAATTGCCGAAAATAAATAATAGTTCTACTAATAATAATAATACTAATAAGGGTGTAGGATTATGATTTTCACCTCAAACAATCAGGAATGATATTTATTTAATTCAATTCACTTTTATTCAATTGATTGTAAGCCAGGAATTCCTAAATTATTCTAAAGCCTTTCCCAAGGTCGATAGAAAATACTACGAATTATTAACTCGATATATCCCTATTCGAATTAGATAATTAATAGCTAAAACAGTTCAAGAATCCCCACAATAAATAGGCTTCACAATTCCATGAGTATATCCCTATCTCACGAAAATTATGATTCGTCTCACAAGAACTATGCCTAAATTTCATCTCCCGAATCCATAAAGACATTCAAAACAAATTAACTGTTGGCCAGACAATTAAAAAGCATTAAGAACAGTAAGAAGAATCTAATTCAATAGAATAATGAGTAAATCGAAATAATAATAAATAATCAAACCGTCATGAAATCGGCTACAATCACAATCCTACTCGAATTGATCTAAAAACTAAGATGCAGAAAAACTAAGAAAAACCGTAGGGAATCCGTGGTCTTGTCGTCGCCCACAAATCTCCTCCTTGTGTTCTTCGCCCTAGCTATCGATGCTCCCTTTCTCGATGATCCCCCTTTTTCTTCAGCCCTTCAATGCTTATTTATAGTCGTCATCAGCCTCCAAAACGCGTCCGTGTGATTAGGTCGAGAACAAGCTCCAAAACGGCCCAAAACCGCGCAGAACACACCAAAACCGTCCCGTGGGCCGCGGCTCACTTAATCTGTGCCGTGGCTCACGGTGCTCAGCGCCTATGCCTGGGCGCGACATCCTTCTGTGCCGCGGCTCACTTAGGCTGTGCCGCGGCTCAGAGTACAGTTTGCTCGGGACTTTCAGGCCATCTTCGTGTGCCGCGGCTCATGACCAAAAACTGTTGTTTTTCGCCCGTTTTTCATCGTTTCGGCTTCCGGACTCCGATTTCCTGCAAAACATATAAGAATAGTGCATTAAAAGCTCATTTACGCTGATTTAGGCTCAAGATGGATATAAAATAATGATATAAAAGCGCATAAAAATACGCATAACACGTAGCCCTTCCGTAGATTTAAGAGATTCATTTCTGTTTTCATTTAGGGAAAATGGAAGTGTCCTTTTTGCACTGCGTCCAATATATAGAGATTTTGCGAGTGGTACATCTTCTTATAATTAGCTACAATAAGACTTGATGTCAGTTCAAAATTCCCCCTGTAATAGATCGGTGATGGAAAGAGGAGACCATAAAAAGTTGACGAAATTGGTTTGTGATACAACATAAGTAACCTTTGAGGTTTAACCAGGTTTTGTGAAAAATAAATGCTAATGAGTGCTTCTCTAATCGGAATTTTGGGTTAACGCAATGAGACTCTTTGAACAACAAAGTTGAATTTTTTGGCTTGTGCTACTGTGAATCCTTATTGATGGCTTCTTTATCTCTGTCTAACTTTACTTTAAGTATTGCATGTTGTTGTCACTTTCGTCTGGTTAATTGCCGTCTGAAATCATGGTGGCTTGTAGGATGCTGTCAAAGAATGCCTCCTAGACGGAAGTACCGATAGTAACAGCATGCGGCAAGAAGATGCTTTTAGTAACAGCATGCGGCAAGAAGATGCTTTTAGTACCCCATGTTATAAAGCGGCTCCCAATGTATTTGTTGCTAAGCGCTCAGACTACTTAAGGCAACCAGAATGTAGCCCATTTCCTGTTATATTTGGTGATTTTGCTGACGAATATACCTGGACAAAAATGAACAAAGGTTTCGTAGCTGACCTTGACTCACTTCATATGACTCCTGCAAGGAAAGTCCAATCATTTCCAATCAGCGAGGTAATGCATGTTTCAATTGTTTTTGTTGGCCTTAGTTTTTTATCCCAATTTTTACTTGATATGTGATTTTGTTTGTTGTATCTTACTTGTGATATGACAATCTGGGAACTGTTTAATGTAGGCGACTTTAACATTAAGGATAATCCATTTAAGATTTACAGATACAGACATGTGATAACAAATTGTAATTGTTCTAGTGTTTAAAATTGGTATTGAAAAAAAGTTCTTTTGATTAATTTTTTTCGTACTGAGGAGTCTGAAAGAAGCTAGCACGATGTACCCATCCCATGGCTATTTTATGGACTTGGAATGAGTTTATGAGGTAATGAAAAGTGAAACACATTCCTTCGTCTAGCTTGTTGCCTTCAAGTTCTGTTCTGAATACACATCACCTTCCCCATTCCTGTAGATTTTCGAAGATTTGAAAAGGGAATTCTACAAATCCAATTTATTATATTTATCAACATTAAATTAACTTGTTACAGTTACTTTGATAAGTTGTCATAAAAATTGGAGTAATTTACTAGCTGGTTAAACATGGTACGTATCTGTGGACCATTGCAGGACTGCTCAATGGCGAATTGCAGTCAAGAGAAACAAAACCTCCAGAGACAGCTAAAACTTATCACGGAGGAAAGAGATGAATTAAGGGTTAGTTGCTGATAGTATAATGTTGTAATCCTGTGGGAAGGGCTTTGTATAATTGAATCCATTATAGTTCAGCCTTTTCTTTGTTGAGTTGATTCCTTAAATCTATGCACTACTCATATTCTTCGTCTTAATGACTAATGTATGTTCTCTAGAGGAAGCATACCACAGAGGTATTGTTCAATAACCAATTAACAAGAGAGATATCTGAACTCCATCAAGAGATATTGCTGATTCGGCAAATTCCTCAAAATCTTCACGAGGCTGTGGGAAGTTGCAAAGATATTTACAAGGACGTTTTTTCTATTTTTCAGGTGACCCCTTTTATTGTTTTAATTATCATAAAATTTGACCACAATTTTTTTTTTCTTAAACAGTTGCAGCTTTTTCCTTGCAGAATTTTGTAATGGATGAGAGATCTGCAAATGCTCAAATTTTGTCCACTATAAGCGAAGTTGGGAAGTGCTTGTTCTCAACTCTAGAATCTCATCTAGTTATGGCTATGGATGGCAATCGACCCTTCCCTTTGAATGATTCTTCTATACGAGACCAATGCAACATACTACGGCAGACGCTGAGCGGTGTGATTTCTTTATTGGTGTTATCAGATCAATCAACTTTAACAGATGACGATAAGGTGTCTGATTGCAGCAGCAAAATTAAGGTATTGCCTGGTCACATAATTCAAAACCCCACATGCCAGTTTTGTTAATTTTCTCCATAGTGACAATTAGATACTATTTTCTCCTACTTCAAGCTCAGGACCTCAGTTTTTTTACCGACTTCCGTTATCTCTATGCTAAAAAATATTGATCTATCAGTTCATATTAGTGGCGATCTTATAAATAATCAAAGAGGCAGGATATCCTCTTGCCTTTAATGAAGAGTTAAATCTCTCTGGGTTCTATTAACTTAAAAAGTATATATCTGTTAGGCACATATATGATATGTCGATCATTGTTGTAAATCTCTCCATCATTTCAAACATCCGATGTTTTAATGTGAAGGGTAATTTGGGAGGACAAATTGCTTGTTGGAAGCAGGCATTGGAATATGACGCGAAAATGGTGAAACAGAAGTACTCTGACTTGGAGAAAGAGTTGGAAGTTAGTAATCAGCTTCTTAATGTTTCTGATGGAAAATATCGTAGCTTGGAGAGGGAGTTGTACCTTTTAAAAGAAGATAGAGATGCAGTCCTCAAAAAAATGTGTAGTTCATCTCGATTGCTTGAACAAATGACTGGCCAGAAGGAGAAAGCTTTAGAGGATTTGAATAATGAAGTAAGGAGGAGGAAAAAGCTTGAAGAGGAAATCAAACAGTTTAGTATTGCTTTTGCATGTCGTCAGAGGTCAATAATGTCCTTCCACAGTGAATTCAAATCTATACTCGACGTTATGAAGTCTCATCCGACTTTATTATCCAAGTAGAACTGTAGTTTCTCGTATTAATATTTCTGGAGAGGAGTAACAAACGATTTTACTGATCTGTAAAACATGACTTGTTCTTCTTTGTTGTATACTTGATTCGCAGGACATACTTAAGGCGCATGTCTGCACAAAGCCTTGCAATTTTTAGAGCTTACCAAAATGCACAATCATTAAACTTGTCTCACGCTTTAGTAAATACTGTAGTGCTTGTGTTAAGTTTTTCAGTTCGACCGATTTCTAATACCAACTAATCATTCTTGCATTGTTAAATTCAAGTTTTAGAATGTGACTGGATCGCACAAGGAAAAAGGAAATTGTTAGCAGAAGTTCAAAGCACGCTATTGGTCTTCTATACTAATTAATCATTCTTGTGTAGTGCGTTCAGTTCAAGTTTTAGAATGCAAGACTAGATAAACCATCGTCATTTGCATGTTAATCTTAACGATATTGTTTTTGTGTCATTAAACTTATAATCCCAAATAATGATCAAAATTAGTTAAAACACTATAGAATCATGCGAAAAATAAGATATCAGACTTTTACGTTGGATGCCTTTCATGTTGCAACCTTGATAAGGGAGAAAATGAGATGAAATTTTAAATAACCAATTAACCTTCATCATCATAAGTTTTCCCACTTGTATGAGAAGGCAATGCGTTGAGATTAGGGGTGGCATTTCGGAACCGAAAATCGAAAACTGAACCGAAAAAACCCGAAAAAAGAACCGAAAAACCGAAACTGAAGAAGACCGAACCGAAAAATAAAAAAACAGAACCGAACCGAACTAATTTGGTTCGGTTCTTGGTTCGGGGTCGGGCGGAACCGAACCGGACCGAAATGGACCGAAGTCAAATTTCAACATACTAAAATGACCTTGTTTTTGTGACTTTGGTGTGTTTCGAATTTTAGTATAATTTGTTTTCCTTTTGTAAGACCCTCATGGGGTCCAAGAAGGACAGATAAATTCAATTAATTTAGGTTGAGAGAATGAGCTATTGTGATTTACGATTGTTATATATTTTGAGATATTTGGAAATTGTCATGCAACTCTAGCTTTTATCTTGAATATATATATAACCCTTGTTGGCTTGTTGTTATATATAACTTATTATATGCGGCATATAATATTTGAATTTATATTGTGAAAAACCGAAAAAACATCAAACCAAATCGAAACCGAACCGAATATTTATAAAACCGAACTTAACTGAACCGAACTTCAAAAAGAACCGAACCAAACCGAAACCGAATATTTGGTTCGACTCTCGGTTTCGGTCAAAAACCGAACCGAATGGAACCGAGTCCACCCCTAGTTGAGATAATTGTTTGTCATGTCCACTGATATTGTAAAATCAATATGTACATCGTGGAACATGATAGCAGAAGCTGATAAAATCCCAAGAGTAATAAGAATACTTATGGGTGGACTGACCACGATAGAAACCGAGTGATGTGAAATTGTCCATATTAGCATATTTCTCCCTGCACTAAGGCAGAACATGTTCAAATTGACGTACCGGTTTTACTAAATACTCCCTCCATCCCACCGATCTTGGTTCATATTTCTTTTTGGGCCGTCCCAAGATACTTGGTCATTTTCTTTTTAAGACACTTTTATCTCTCACAACTTTAAATAATATATTCATACCATCACTTTATACACTACTTTTCAGCTTTTCTTAAATCCCGTGCCGAAAAGAAAATACTGAAGATGGGTGGGATGGAGCGAGTAATTTTACTGTCACATATTTTCTTTTTTGGTACTGGATGCCGTGCAAATCCAGTGACAAGCTCTCTTCGAATATAATAGCTACAAAACAAGTAAGAGTCGAGATATGTTTACCTAAATTTACAGATAGTAATAAGGGTGTATGTTCCGTCGTCCGGCTCCTGCTTCCTCATGTGCACCGTCCACCTTTCACCTGCTTGCTTCATTCGTTTTTCCCTGTGGCTGCTCCTCGATTGACACCTCCTCCTCCTTTCTTTCCAAATCTCCCCCTCGTCCCCATCCACTATCTCAGTATCTTCTTCTTCGTTCGTTTGCTGCGGTTCGGACTTCGGCTTCTTCGTCCAAGGGTTTTCATCTCCTGTTGCTGTGACTGTGAGGTTGAGCAGCCTATCTCGAGGCTTTCTTATTCTCTCATGCTTTTGGATATTCAATGGGACGTAGTTTCTTTCCTCTCTTCAATTTCGTTTCTTTATTTTGATGATTACGGTTTTCTTACATTATGTCTTCTGCCTTTCAACTTTACAATAACTGGCCTCTTCCTTTTCTTCAATTTCATTTTTTGATTGGATGATTGGGGTTCTTATTTTTGGAGAATCTATTTAGGGTTTTTTTTTCTTTTCTTTTTTTCTTTTACATGACGCATTCTCCCTTTCATCCTTAAAAAAGACCTAAGATATCTTCTGCTGTATTGTTTTTCCAGGCTTTTGTATGTCTTGTTTTATTGGCTGGATTTTCGTTTTTTCATTGTAATTCAGGTAATGTGTATTTAGTGCTTGTGACTTTTAGTCCCTGTTTTTTGGTTTGGGGTTGGGCAGTTCCAATTATTTGGATGTTCGTAAAATTTCTTGGATAACATTTTATCTGTGCTGCTTAGATGGAATTTTTATTTCTTAAAGTTATAGGGCAGGTATAACCTCATGGATGGTATTGTACATGCTTTAATTACACTTGCCCCACCTCTTTTAAATATTTTATCTTGCAATTCGTATTCACAACCTTCAATTTTATCTAAGTTTAGTTGTAGAGTCGACAAATTGCTATTTTTTTCTCTTTCTCTCTTTGTCTAGGTCACCTACGGAGGTGCTTGCCTCTGTTGATGGAGCTTCTCGCATCGGATGGCTTTGATTTTATCTGCTTATCAAAAGGGGTCGTCCCTCTTGCGTTTGTGCTTTCTCTTATTTCTTTTTTCGCCCGTTGCTTGCTTTTCTGGTATCCGACCTCTTCTTTGTTGTTTTTATCGATATGGGGTTTAGATCGGCTTCCTCGCCCTTTTTTTCCGGGCCTCTTTTTTGGTTCATCTTTTGTTTTCTTCCTTTCAGGTTTCCAGGGCTTCAGAACGAGGTTCTTAATGTTCTGTTATGTTTCGTGCTTCTTTTTCAGTGTTGATTGTATAATTTGTGATTTTAATACTATATATTGATGTGTATTTTCCTTCTCTTTACTATGTTTTTGGTATTTTTGAGGTCTCGGCTGCCTCATTTTTATTTTCTAATTTATAGGTTCTTTATTTGTGTATATGGTTCGTTATGTCTGTATGTGTGCTGTCATATTATGCGTATAGTTCAGTTGAAAATCTGATCTGGCTCCTTCTTTCTAGAGAGAAATTGATGTAATTTTGTAAAATATAGATAGACACAAAAGAAAGATTACTGTCTTATTATGTGTGTGTGCGTGTGTGTGTATATATATATATACACATTGTCTGTATGTGTTCTATGTGTATGTGTGCTGTAATATATGATTATAATAAATCTGTGAGGTTCTTAAATTGTGAAATTTCTGTTCTCCCACATTTTGATGTTGAGAGTGGTTTATCAATATTGCGTTGCTGTTATTTCTTTTAGGAATTTATGGGAAGAAAAAATAAAGAGATTTAGTTTTATACTTCGTAAATAGGTATTTTGTCTGGATGATTTCGTTTGTAATTATGTAGTTCGGTTTCATGTGGTGTTGGGTTTATAATGAAATGTGACAACAAATTAGGTATTCTGGCTTTCTGTGGTGATAGGTATATAGGCCGGCAACCTTGCAGCCCAGAGGACTCTTTGGAGGACGATTACGACTCCTTGGAAAGTATCCTTCTTCTGCTTGCATTTATGTTGCCTCTAATATGAGTTTGCTGTTTCACTGTAGTTTAATTGTTGGTCCTGTAGATGTTATTTTCGCCTCCCCAACTTACTTCGATTGTTCAGGATAGTTAGGATTTGCTGGGTGTGATTTCACTTTCTTTCGTTTGCATTGATTATTTTGGATAGAACTTTAGTGTGTTATCCTTGATTAATCATGTTTATTCCTTCCTTTATGAAACGAGCTTTATTTTTAAGGGTCTTACAATATACTTGGTAATGGTACATGCTGAATCCATGAAATATATTGAGAGAAAGTTGTGTTAGGTGTTTCGACAATGAGTAATGTTTTATTTTTTTGGCGGTTATTTGGATTAATCTTTTATGATTATTTCTCTTACGGTGTTTGTATTTTACTTTGTGACAGATGATTTGATTTTATTCCCGTGCAGACTATTGCAATCTGATGTGGCATTTTGGGAAGTTTCATTTATCTTTATAAATAAATGCCTAAATCAAAATTCTTAAAAGTTTTATACGTTAACCAACAAAGAAGAAATCGATAAAAACAACAAAGAAGATGTCAAATACCAGAAAAGCAAGCAAGAGGCGGAAAAAAGAAATAAGAGAAAAGCACAAACGCAAGAGGGACGGTTCACTCTCTCTGGTGATGGGATGATTATGTGGTGCACTTCATTTGCGGTCTTTTTTCTTTTTGGGGTTTAATGAATTTGTAGAGTTGAAAAACTAAGATAGTCCGGCAAATCGGATGTTGGTTTTAGTTGGTTTCTCATTGATAATCTCTTGTGGGATTATATTTGTCTTCTTCTTGGCTCCAATTCTTATACTTTTTGGCTGGTCTTAAATCGAGCCTTCTTTTTTTTTTTTTTTTCTAAATGAGCCTCTTTTATTGGAGGGGTAGATCTGCTGCTTCTTCATTTGGTGAGGTGTGGTTCGCGCTTTACTATCTGGTCCTCTGTTCAGGTTAGCCATTTTTTAATTGTTACATTTGTCATTCGTTCCACTTCTTATGTTGTTGTTCAGATTAGAAGAACTATGATTTATTTATGATTCTGCATTTTGGTACGTGTTTTTCAGTGTGAGTGATTATTTATTTCCTTCAGTTTGGTTTTTGTAATATCCGGGGGTAATTTTTTTTTCGTGTTACTGTTGAGTTGTACGTATTCATTTGGAATTGTACAAGTGTTGTTGTTTGGACCGATACAATATATATATTGTATTAAAATATTTCGGGATCGAAATATTTATTCTGGTCGTCGGTTTGGTTTCGTCGTTTGGTTGTTGTTTGGCGAGTTTGGAATTTTGGCTAAGTTTATAGCCATAGCGTACGCTACCTGTGTAGCATTACGTACGCTAATTTGTTACGATTACGTACATTACGCCCTGAGGTTACGTACGTAATGCGTGGTAGGTGGTGGGAACTTTCCTCGTGCTCAAATTTCGGGGCGAGGGTATCTTTGGGGTATTATTTATATATATATATATTGTCAACTTTTGTCATCACCCTCACGTGAATCCCTCTCTCCCTCATGCATTTCTCCCTCACTTTATATATATATGTAATATATATACTCACCCCTCAATCATCATAATCTTCTCCCTCATCTCTCTCTCCCTCTCGCCAGCTCTCTCCTCCCCCTCATTTTTTCTTCTTCTTTCCTCCCTCTCGTCCTTGCTGCCATCTCTCTCTCTCCGTCATTTTTTTTTTCCGGCAAGGTGGAGCTTGAGGACGGGCGGCCGGCTTCTCCATTTTTTCCGGCGAGATGGAGCTTGAGGACGGGCGGGCAGCGGCTTCTTCGTCTCTGGCGGCGACTGGAGCTCGGCGGCGGCCGATCGGAATTTCCGGATCGAGAGACATTATAAATCCGGTCGATCTGAACTGTTCCGGCATTTTTTTTCCTCCGGCGAGGCGGAGCTCGGGCGTCCGGCGTCTTCATGGTTTCCGGCCATGGATGCGGTTCCGTTGATTCCGGCGACCGGAGGTGGTTTTTGTCCGGAACGGACGGCGGAACGGAGGTTTGACATTCTTCCGGCGAAGAGTTACAAACGGAGATGGTGAAAACCGGCCATAGACGGAAACGGGCCGGAGTTGGACGAAGTCCGGCGGGTCATTTTTCCGGCGGCCGATTTACGGCATGGGAGTTTTTTCTCTTTCTTCTTCCCGGGCCTGGCCGATCGGCTCCTGGTAAGTTTTTTTTTTTGTATGTGTTTGGTGTGTGTTCAGTGTATATATATAATGTATAAAGATGTGTTATGTATATTATATATATATGTAACGAGTGTGTGTGTGTGTGTTGTGATGTGGACAGTGTGTGTGTGTGTCTCATGTGAGTATATATATATATATTTATATTTATATATATAGATATTATGAGTTGTATATCTATATATATATATGTGATGTATGTATATTATATATATGTGTGTGTATACGGATAAATACGAGTATAGTATGTGTTCGTGTTGGAATCGGAATTATCTATTGTGTTGTTTTCGGTCGATATCGTGTTATCGAATGAATTGTATTTCATTCAAGGTTGTTCGAGTGCTTGTGATTGACGGAGGACGCGTTGATTGATTCGTGGTAGGACGTTGATCGTGGAAGGACTTTCTCGCCTTCGGTTTGAGGCAAGTTTTATACTTGTACTGGGCAATGAGATTAATGTTATCATGTATGTGTATGAATGTGTGTATCATTTCGAGACTTGGTCTCTTTATGATTTTGTTGATATCAGGGGATTGTTTGATACGATACCCTTCGGCAAATTATGCCAAATATTATTGTTGTTCGTAAATGGCCAATTTAAGGCATTGCGATACTTGTTGGTAATATATTTGTCGATAGCAGTTCATGTATCGACATATCGATTGTTATTGTTGATTGATGTTCCTTTGAGATATTGTTGTTGATAGCCGGTTCGCGGCATCGACATATCGATTTTTGTTATTGATTGATGTTCCATCAAGATATTTTTTGTGATTCGTCGTTATTGATATCAGTGTTTTTCTATTGATGTCGTTTTGGCCGATTGAAGGCATTGACGTATTCGATTATCATCTTCGTTATCGGTAACCGATTAAAGGCGCCGAGACATCCGTTGTACAATTGTTATCGGTTAACCGTTCTGAAGGTAATCGATATATTGAATTGGGATTATCAAAGATAATTCCCATCCGTTGTATAATTATTATCGATTGCCCGCTCTAACGGTAATCGATATATTGAATTGGGATTATCAAATATAATTTCCACCCGTTGTCAAAAAGATAATTCCCATCCATTGTATAATTGTTATCGATTGGCCATTCTACGGTAATCGAAGTATTGAATTGGGATTATCAACGATAATTCCCATCCGTTGAATTATTATTGTCGTGTTGACCGATTCAAGGCAGCACACTATTATTCTTGTGAACTCGGTAATTTTGTGATCGTTGAAGGTTGAGGATTTTCCCGAACTGTTGTGTTGTGATCGTTGCTCGTGTTAATCGGTCCTTAGGGATTTTGATCCCAGGATGGTTGTTTTGAATATTGTTGGTCGTGTCGATCTTTCATTATTCGTGTGTCATCGTTCACTTGGTGAGTCGTATGATCTGTATTGGATGTGTTATCCTTTGAGTTTCGTTGTCATGTTGTATCGTGACATATCCGGAATCATATCTGCGTGCCGATTGGTTATTGTGTAGGATTTTTAGCCAGGCACACGATGGTCATGCGTGGATGTTTCCGCATTGGACCGTGCACACGAGACGTAGTTCGTGAGGCTAATTAGGTACATTGTCCCACGTATATTTCTGGATTCCGTATACGGGGTGGACATGTGCACGGACACATTTCCGGATCGGGCGTACTGTGATGTCCATCATTGAGCCATACAATTTTGTTCGTTCATAGTCCATGTTTGATTGGATGTGTTCGACGTTTTGTGATTGAGCGTTCATACGCCCGAGGGGTATGTTCGACAGTCAGGTTTGTTTCTTTGAGATCTGTATTGTGATGATTTACAGCTTCGGGCTGTTCGGCTTTCAGGTCATCGTGATAATTTGGCAGCTTCAGGCTGTTCGGCTTTCAGGCCATCGTGATATTTTGGCAGCTTCGGCTGAGGGCTTTCAGGCCATTGTGATGTATCGGTATTTCCGTTGGAGCCTTCGGGCATTGTGATCCTTATTTATTTCAGCGTTGGATTGATTTACCTTCGGGTAATGTATTGTTGTGTTCTATATTGATGTTTCGCCGTTGGGCACTTATGTTCTAACCTATTGAGCAGGTATTGATCATATGCCATGGGCATAGTATTCCACGAATGCTCGATTCTTACTTTGGTTTGTGAGTATCTCGTACTACCATTGTTGTACTATTTATTCTGCCTTTGGATGCATATCATGTTGTGCATGTACTTGATATTCATTATACTGGATGGCTGACCCCGTGGGGGCGGAACATGTTTTCATGTTTTAGGTACTTGCGAGGAGAGAGTTGAGACACAGGGGCATGACGATGGCGACGAGGCATTCGAACGATACTAGTCCGAGATATTTTGGTGTTCATGTTGGTCAGACAGTTGGAGTATTCCCATTTTGTTCAGTCGTTGTTGTTTTGTATTATCCGAGCAAGGCTCGTGTATGTTGTTGTATTTTATTTTGGCCATGTAGGCCCATCCTTGTCGTTGAAATTCCATATCGGAATAGTATGTCGGGCGTCATAGTAGGGTCTGTGATTTCCTATTTTGGACAGGTTGTTGTATTTTAGTCGTGTTCGCCTGGTGGATCACCTGTTGTGGGGTCCACGGCACTGTAATGACCCAATGGGATTTGGGGGTGTTACAGAAGATGGTATCGGAGATTTGGGTTGTGAGATACCCTGGCTTGTGTGTTATGTGGCTCTACCAAGGCGGTAGTAGCGGGGCTGTCAGGTTATGACAATCTGGACAGTCGGGTTTTGTGAGTCGTGATAGTTGGACGACTGTATGAGTCATTCTTTCATCGAGTCATCGTCAGTGAAGACTAGTATCGCAAGACCTCGAAGCTTCGTATGACCTGTGTAAGGACTCTATTCTCTTTTATGTGCATACATTCATTATGTCATTGATTAAACCTGTTTTGTTGACACTTGTATGTGACGATCGGGTGCGATTGATTTATGATTATTTGCTTTGGAGCGTGTGGGCTCTGTATCGGCTATGATTAGCGTGATCGATGTGATCGTTTATCTGTTGAGCATGTATACTCATGTTTGGCGTTGACCTAGCATTCTGGCCGTTGAGGCGTAATTGTGTTGTGGTCATAATTGAACGTTATTCTTTCAGTCTGGAAAGAGGACGTGACAGAGGGGGTAGAGGCCGCAGAGTGGGCCGACACCCGAAACCTCGTACCAATAATTTGGTGGCTGACGAATCATTTTCGGAGTTGTGCTCGAGAACCCACCGATCGTGATTGTGTTTGGATCGAGTTCAAGACTCTCATGTTAGAGAGGTATTATCTGGCTCCACTTCGTGAAGCCAAGATGTCGGAGGTTTTGAACCCCGAATCCATCGAGAACGAGGGTGTTATTGTTATTGCTGAGAAGTTTCAAGGACTTCTTCAGTTTACTTCATCTGTTATCCGTACTGAGGCGGATAAGATCAAGTATTTTAACAAGAGGTTGAACCCGCAGTTGAGGATACAGTTGTTCAATCACAATTGTAACTCACTTGGCGAATTCATCGAGAAGGCTCTTGGAGCAGAACTTTCGATCGAGGAGCTTACTCAGAAGGATCCTTCAGTTTCTTCTGGTGAGAGGACTAGGATGCCGATTCGTTCAGAGGGACATCGAGCTCCGACGTCCAAGAGGTCATTTTCTAGTCGGCTTCGTGCTGGGAAAGCATCTTCTTCTCAGGCGACGAGTTCGACTGTTGTTTGTTTTAATTGTGATTCAGCGGGGCATGCGAGTACTTGATGGACGGTGACAGCTATTATTTATTTTCTGTGTGGGAGGCAGGGACACCTTCAGAAATACTGCAGGAGTTCTAGTGCCAGTAGGTCTCGAGAGAGCTCATGGGCCTCGAGAGATTTTGTCACTTCAGTCCGTACTTCATCCAAGGGGTCATATCGGGCTTCGGAAGCCAGAGGTATGGACACCCGAGGGGAAGTAGCGAGTTCAGATTAGGGTCTTCCTCGAGTCGATGAGATCGAGGAACTCGATGATCTGGAGGATGTTGATTTCGGGTACATTTGAGATGTAACCTTGATTTGTATTTTCCTTGTCTCTCGGATTGATGTTTGACTCGGTCTTTATTTTAATATTGCGGTTGTGAACCATTTATTATTGATCTATCTTGTAATCATTGTATCTGAGAATCTTGACACTTGAGTCATTTGATGTGATTTTCTTTCCTTTTGGTCCTGTACCCGAGATTTTTGTGATGATCTGGGTAATCGTTCATTGTGATTCGAGACGTCAAGTCGTGAGGACTTGGGCGTGCGTTCGATATAGTCCCGAGGACTATGTACGTGTTATTATCTTTTGTGGTGCGAGTCCGTGTTTGCATGGGCGTCCGTCTTGATGAGAACGGGGAGTGTACACCGATGATCGTAGACATGTACAATGGGCGGCACCGCGGGTGTGTACGCCGGTGTTACGAGTCTTGCGGGTGGTGCGACTTCTGGTGGTCTCTCGGCGGAGGAGTCATGATTCGGCTAATCTCGCATTTGGTTGAGTGTCTTTATCACTTGATTTTTTCGCCTTGTTCGGGCGGAGGAGACGTGGGGACCCGTGGGGTCGCGCGATTGCTCGAGCGTAATTGCTCGTATTGGGGAGTATTCCTGGAGATGTTGTTTTCTTATCCTGATGGATAGTCCGTGCCCCGACTTGTGCACCCTGAGTTTCGAGGACGAAACTATTTTTTAAGGGGGGGAGTATTAATATCCGGGGGTAATTTTTTTTTCGTGTTACTGTTGAGTTGTACGTATTCATTTGGAATTGTACAAGTGTTGTTGTTTGGACCGATACAATATTTATATTGTATTAAAATATTTCGGGATTGAAATATTTATTCTGGTCGTCGGTTTGGTTTCGTCGTTTGGTTGTTGTTTGGCGAGTTTGGAATTTTGGCTAAGTTTATAGCCATAGCGTACGCTACCTGTGTAGCATTACGTACGCTAATTTGTTACGATTACGTACATTACGCCCTGAGGTTACGTACGTAATGCGTGGTAGGTGGTGGGAACTTTCCTCGTGGTCAAATTTCGGGGCGAGGGTATCTTTGGGGTATTATTTATATATATATATATATTGTCAACTTTTGTTATCACCCTCACGTGAATCCCTCTCTCCCTCATGCATTTCTCCCTCACTTTATATATATATGTAATATATATACTCACCCCTCAATCATCATCATCTTCTCCCTCATCTCTCTCTCCCTCTCGCCAGCTCTCTCCTCCCCCTCATTTTTTCTTCTTCTTTCCTCCCTCTCGTCCTTGCTGCCATCTCTCTCTCTCCGTCATTTTTTTTTTCCGGCAAGGTGGAGCTTGAGGACGGGCGGCCGGCTTCTCCATTTTTTCCGGCGAGATGGAGCTTGAGGACGGGCGGGCAGCGGCTTCTTCGTCTCTGGCGGCGACTGGAGCTCGGCGGCGGCCGATCGGAATTTCCGGATCGGGAGACATTATAAATCCGGTCGATCTGAACTGTTCCGGCATTTTTTTTCTTCCGGCGAGGCGGAGCTCGGGCGTCCGGCGTCTTCATGGTTTCCGGCCATGGATGCGGTTCCGTTGATTCCGGCGACCGGAGGTGGTTTTTGTCCGGAACGGACGGCGGAACGGAGGTTTGACATTCTTCCGGCGAAGAGTTACAAACGGAGATGGTGAAAACCGGCCATAGACGGAAACGGGCCGGAGTTGGACGAAGTCCGGCGGGTCATTTTTCCGGCGGCCGATTTACGGCATGGGAGTTTTTTCTCTTTCTTCTTCCCGGGCCTGGCCGATCGGCTCCTGGTAAGTTTTTTTTTTGTATGTGTTTGGTGTGTGTTCAGTGTATATATATAATGTATAAAGATGTGTTATGTATATTATATATATATGTAACGAGTGTGTGTGTGTGTGTTGTGATGTGCACAGTGTGTGTGTGTGTCTCATGTGAGTATATATATATATATATATTTATATATATATATATATAGATATTATGAGTTGTATATCTATATATATATATATGTGATGTATGTATATTATATATATGTGTGTGTATACGGATAAATACGAGTATAGTATGTGTTCGTGTTGGAATCGGAATTATCTATTGTGTTGTTTTCGGTCGATATCGTGTTATCGAATGAATTGTATTTCATTCAAGGTTGTTCGAGTGCTTGTGATTGACGGAGGACGCGTTGATTGCGTGGTAGGACGTTGATCGTGGAACGACTTTCTCGCCTTCGGTTTGAGGCAAGTTTTATACTTGTACTGGTCAATGAGATTAATGTTATCATGTATGTGTATGAATGTGTGTATCATTTCGAGACTTGGTCTCTTTATGATTTTGTTGATATCAGGGGATTGTTTGATACGATACCCTTCGGCAAATTATGCCAAATATTATTGTTGTTCGTAAATGGCCAATTTAAGGCATTGCGATACTTGTTGGTAATATATTTGTCGATAGCGGTTCAGATATCGACATATCGATTGTTATTGTTGATTGATGTTCCTTTGAGATATTGTTGTTGATAGCGGTTCGCGGCATCGACGTATCGATTTTGTTATTGATTGATGTTCCATCAAGATATTTTTGTGAATAAATGCGTTATTGATATCAGTGTTTTTCTATTGATGTCGTTTTGGCCGATTGAAGGCATTGACGTATTCGATTATCATCTTCGTTATCGGTAACCGATTAAAGGCGCCGAGACATCCGTTGTACAATTGTTATCGGTTAACCGTTCTGAAGGTAATCGATATATTGAATTGGGATTATCAAAGATAATTCCCATCCGTTGTATAATTATTATCGATTGTCCGCTCTAACGGTAATCGATATATTGAATTGGGATTATCAAATATAATTTCCACCCGTTGTCAAAAAGATAATTCCCATCCATTGTATAATTGTTATCGATTGGCCATTCTACGGTAATCGAAGTATTGAATTGGGATTATCAACGATAATTCCCATCCGTTGAATTATTATTGTCGTGTTGACCGATTCAAGGCGGACACTATTATTCTTGTGAACTCGGTAATTTTGTGATCGTTGAAGGTTGAGGATTTTCCCAGCTTGTGTTGTGATCGTTGCTCGTGTTAATCGGTCCTTAGGGATTTTGATCCCAGGATGGTTGTTTTGAATATTGTTGGTCGTGTCGATCTTTCATTATTCGTGTGTCATCGTTCACTTGGTGAGTCGTATGATCTGTATTGGATGTGTTATCCTTTGAGTTTCGTTGTCATGTTGTATCGTGACATATCCGGAATCATATCTGCGTGCCGATTGGTTATTGTGTAGGATTTTTAGCCAGGCACACGATGGTCATGCGTGGATGTTTCCGCATTGGACCGTGCACACGAGACGTAGTTCGTGAGGCTAATTAGGTACATTGTCCCACGTATATTTCTGGATTCCGTATACGAGGTGGACATGTGCACGGACACATTTCCGGATCGGGCGTACTGTGATGTCCATCATTGAGCCATACAATTTTGTTCGTTCATAGTCCATGTTTGATTGGATGTGTTCGACGTTTTGTGATTGAGCGTTCATACGCCCGAGGGGTATGTTCGACAGTCAGGTTTGTTTCTTTGAGATCTGTATTGTGATGATTTACAGCTTCGGGCTGTTCGGCTTTCAGGTCATCGTGATAATTTGGCGGCTTAGGCCGTTCGGCTTTCAGGCCATCGTGATATTTTGGCAACTTCGGCTGAGGGCTTTCAGGCCATTGTGATGTATCGGTATTTCCGTTGGAGCCTTCGGGCATTGTGATCCTTATTTATTTCAGCGTTGGATTGATTTACCTTCGGGTAATGTATTGTTGTGTTCTATATTGATGTTTCGCCGTTGGGCACTTATGTTCTAACCTATTGAGCAGGTATTGATCATATGCCATGGGCATAGTATTCCACGAATGCTCGATTCTTACTTTGGTTTGTGAGTATCTCGTACTACCATTGTTGTACTATTTATTCTGCCTTTGGATGCATATCATGTTGTGCATGTACTTGATATTCATTATCTTTGGATGGTGACCGTGGGGGAACATGTTTTCATGTTTTAGGTACTTGCGAGGAGAGAGTTGAGACACGGGGCATGGCGATGGCGGCGAGGCATTCGAGCGATACTAGTCCGAGATATTTTGGTGTTCATGTTGGTCGAGACAGGTTGGAGTACTCCCATTTTGTTCGATCGTTGTCGTTTTGTATTATCAAGGCAAGGCTCGTGTATGTTGTTGTATTTTATTTTGGCCATGTAGGCCCATCCTTGTCGTTGAAATTCCATATCGGAATAGTATGTCGGGCGTCATAGTAAGTGGTCTGTGATTTCCTATTTTGGACGAGTTGTTGTATTTTAGTCGTGTTCTTTGGTGGATCACTGGTGTGGGGTCCACTAACCTTTGTAATGACTTGATGGGATTTGGGGGTGTTACAGTTTTGAGATGTGAAATCTACATGGTTCTTTTATTTTTTTCAGGTTTAACAATAAGGTTTTTTTATTTCAGGTTTTACTTTTTTTTTCCCTTTTTGGCCTGGTTTAGTAACAGAAAATGTCATATTTTCCTCACTTGAATCTGTAATTTTTTTATATTTTGTTCTGTAAGAGGTACCAACACAGACATGGCCCTTAATGATACGAATTAACGTATGATATGTACGAAAATTCGCCGAAAAATGCAGCGGTTATAATTATTACCTCACAACACTCGTATTTGTGTAACACTTGTAAGATTCAATCGAAAGTAGGGCAATTCGGTTTACGTAAACAAGATAATATGAAAGTAAATTATCAAACTAGACCTATAGTTTGATAAAGCAATCTCTCCTTAAGACCTATTGAGAATCGATTAAAATTACAACTCGAAAACGCGTCGAATTATAATCAAGTTGTGCTGAAAATCATTCAACAATGAACATACACAAGTGTATTTCGTTTTTGCAAGCTTCAAAAGTTTCTTTTCAAGGTTGAGGATGAGGCTAATATATAGCCATTACAACTACTAATAAGTTCAAACAAGATCACACAAAATCAAGCTAAAAGACAAGCAATTATTAAACTAAAACATCAAGACTTTTGACAAAGATTGAAAATAACACATGCTTGGCTTCTTCCTTAGCATTTTCGGCCGTGGGGTAGCATGAAGGAAGGAGATAACCATCTTTATCATGTGATAAGGCTTTGACAAAGACTTGAACATGAAAGCAACATCTTGGTGTCTTCCTCTACATGTGGTTTGACCGATTTGTTTTTCAAGGGGTGGAGGGAAATCAAATCTCTATCCTTGATATGGTGGACTTTGAAAATGGAAACAAAGTTGAAAGTAGTGGGGACAAAAGATTCTTCATGGATGCATGTCACAATTGGCCGAAATCTTCCCCAAATGGCCGATTTTGTATGCATGAACATGCATACGTATGCATGTTTTGATACGTCTAAGTTATTCCGGTTCCGATTATTAAGATTGTTCCCATTTCCGCATTTGTTTTCTCACCGAAGTACGTAGGTGCATGTGCATGCAACGTGGTATCGTCACCTACGTCAATTCTTACTTTGTTTGGAGACGTCACAATCGCATCATCCCCTCCCCCTTTGAAAGGAATTGACCTCAATTCAGTGATTCCCTCGTCATCAAGGTAAGAAGATAGATCGCCCACGTTAAAAGTGACGTGTACCCCATAATCGCCCGGAAGTTCTACTTTATACGCATTGTCGTTCACCTTTCCCACGATTTTGTAAGGTCCCTCGGCCCTCGGCATAAGTTTGTTCTTGCGTTTGCTAGGAAATCTCTCTTTTCTTAAGTGTACCCAAACCAAGTCGCCTATTTCGAATAGTCTCGATTTTCTGTGATTGTTGGATTTCCGTTTGTATGCGTCATTCACCTCTTTGATTCGATCATGTATTTGTCCGTGCAACTTGATCATCGATTTAAGTTTAGATTCCGCATCTTTGTGCATCAACTCGTCCTTCGGCAATGGAATCAAGTCTAAGGGTATATAAGGATTTAACCCGTAAACGACTTCAAAAGGAGAATGTGTCGTAGCATGTGTAGGGGATTGGTTATAGGCAAATTCCGCATGAGCAAGTTTCACGTCCCAATCCTTTTGCGTTTTATTCACAAGTCCTCGCAACAACGTTCCTAACATTCGATTTGTGACTTCGGTTTGACCATCGGTTTGAGGATGGTGCGAAGTGCTAAATAAGAGCTTTGTACCCACTTTCCTCCATAAAATATTCCAAAAATAGCTAAGGAATTTCGAATCTCGATCCGAAATAATAGTCTTCGGAACTCCATGTAAACGAACCACTTCTCGAAAGTATAAATCGGCCACGTTGCTTGCGTCGTCGGTTTTGTGGCAAGCCACGAAATGGGCCATTTTTGAGAACCGATCAACAACCACCATAATAACATCTTTACCTCGTTGAGTATGGGGTAAAACGACGATAAAATCCATGGATACATCTTCCCACGGTCTTTCTAGAACCGGTAGGGGCATATACGATCCCGGTTTGAACGACCTCTTCGAGATGTGACATGTTATGCATTTACTTAAAATATTGTAAACGTCTCTTAGCATTTTAGGCCAAAAGAAATGTTCTTTTAGTACTTCCAATATTTTAGCCGTGCCAAAATGTCCTGCTAAACCTCCTCCGTGAGCTTCCCGGACCAATAATTCCCGAACCGCCTGTTTTGGAACACATAGCCTATTCCCTTTAAATAGGAAATCATCTTGTAACATTAACTCCCCGAACGGACCAGATTTGCAACTTTTAAAAATTTCTCCAAAATCCGCATCATTTTCATAACATTCCTTCAACATTTCGAAACCAAGTAACCGAACCTCCAGCGTAGAAAGTAAAGCATACCTCCTAGATAACGCATCCGCAACGACATTGCTTTTACCGTCTTTGTACTTGGATGAAAAGTGAAATGATTGTAGGAATTCCACCCACTTGGCATGCCTCGGACTCAGTTTATGTTGTCCGTTAATGTACTTCAATGATTCGAGGTCCGAGTGTAGAATAAAATGCTTCGTCCGTAAGTAATGACTCCAATGATTAAGGGCCCGTACGATAGCATAGAATTCTTTATCGTAAGTACAATAATTCAACCGAGCTCCATTCAACTTCTCCGAAAAGTAAGCGATAGGTCGTTTACCTTGAATAAGAACCGCTCCAATTCCAATTCCGCTAGTATCACATTCAACTTCGAATGGTTGAGTAAAATCGGGTAGTGTTAGAATCGGTGCTTCGCATAATTTGGCCTTTAACTTCTCGAAATCTCCTTGGGCAGCCCCGTTCCATACAAATGGTCCTTTTTTTAAACACTCCGTTATCGGACTTGAAATGGTGCTGAAGTCTCGAATAAACCTCCGGTAAAAAGAAGCAAGTCCGTGAAATGATCTCACTTCCGTCACGGTCGTAGGGGTCGGCCAAGATTTAATTGCTTCGATTTTTTTTTGATCAACCGCCACTCCGTCCTTCGAAACGACATAGCCAAGAAAGACTATACTTTCGACTAGGAACAAACACTTCTCTTTATTTCCATACAATTTTCGGTCCCTCAAGGTTTCGAAGATTAGCCTTAAGTGCCCGAAATGTTCTTGTAGTGATTGACTATAGATTAGAATGTCATCCAGATATACAACCACGAACTTCCCCAGAAATGGTTTAAGTACCTCATTCATCAACCTCATGAAGGTACTAGGCGCATTTGTAAGACCGAAAGGCATAACGGTCCATTCATATAATCCATTTTTTGTTTTGAAGGCCGTCTTCCACTCGTCACCTTCTCGCATTCGGATTTGATGATATCCGCTTCGCAAATCCACCTTAGAAAAGATTACCGAACCATGTAGTTCGTCTAACATGTCATCAAGTCTCAGGATAGGGAACCGATACTTGACGGTGATATTGTTCACGGCCCGACTATCCACACACATCCGCCAAGAACCATCTTTCTTAGGGACAAGTAAGACCGGAACCGCACACGGACTCAAACTCTCCCGGACATATCCGCAGTCCAAAAGCTCCTCGACTTGTCTTTGTAATTCCTTCGTCTCCTCGGGATTACATATATACGCGGCTTTATTAGGAAGTGGTGCTCCCGGTATAAGATCGATTTGGTGTCCGATACCGCGAATAGGTGGTAAACCTGACGGTAATTCTTCGGGAAAAAAATCTTCAAATTCGCATAACAATACATCTAGCTCTCCTCCATTTTGTACTCCTATGTTCTCGTCTCGTGTCTCTTTAAACATCACCAAATATACTCGCTCCCCGTCATTAATGGCATGTTCCATTTCTCTTTCACTAGCAAGCATGGTAAGTTTCGGTTTCTCCACTCGACTAGAACTCATCGAACGGATAGCTTGCGGGGACATCGGTTTGAGTACAATCTTCTTTCCTTTGTCTTGTAATTCATATTCATTACTCCGACCTCGATGAAAAACATATCAGTCGAACATCCAAGGTCGTCCCAAAAGTACGTGGCATGCGTCCATTGGGAGTACGTCACACAACACGTCATCTCCGTATGATCCCATAGTTAAGTTGACCCGTACTTGTCTCGACACATTCACTTTGCTTCCATCATCGAGCCAATGTAAAGCATATGGTCTCGGGTGAGCCGTAGTAGTTAGCCCGAGTTTGGTGACCATCTCATTTGAAGCTACATTCGTGCAACTCCCTCCATCTATTATCAAGCTACACCACTTTTCTCCGACTTTGCATTTGGAATGAAAGATTTGGTCTCTTTGTTCCGTATCACTTGGAACGATTTTGGTATGTAGTGCTCGAAGCACTAAAGCAGTATCATATTCCGGAACATCATAAGTCTCGCATTCCTCGTTCTCTTCCTCGGCCTCCATGTTAAATACGTCACCAAGGCCTTCCTTCTCGTCCTCGACTAAAAGTTCGTCTCGGACCGCAAGAGCTTCTCTTAAAGTGACCACCCATTTATTTGGACATGCATTTTGATAGTGACCAAAGCCTTGACATTTAAAACATCATACTTTAGCCAAGCTCGTTTCCTTGGAAACGTGAGGAACCTTCAGGGCCGGGATAAGGACTTGAAAAGGTACGGTAGTTTTCGTAGTAGAACTTGAGCCGACACTTGCATTTCCGAATTTGTATGGGAATTCGGGTTTGGTATACTTCAACTTGTTTTGAGCTTCTATTTTTATGCATAGTCCGCATAAAGTGTCAAAATCTCCATATGGGTATAATTCTACCGTATTTGCAATGTTTCGATTTATGCCACGTAAGAAACGTGACATTTTTTGTTCTTCATTTTCTTCGAGTTCTCCCATTAAGGCCAAGCCTTTAAATTCTTCTATATATTCTTCCACACTTAGTTTCCCTTGTACGAACTCCGCAATTTTTCGGTATAAGGTTAACCGATGTGATGTCGGGACATACCTTTTACGTAGTTTTTTCTTCAAAGAATCCCAAGAACGGATTTTCTCTTTTCCCGCACGAGCTCGTTGTGTTTTCACACCCTCGAACCATAAGGAAGCGCCCTTCCCTAACTTGAGAATCGCATATTTGCAACGTTTCTCATCATTAAGGTGCTTGAAGTCGAACATACGTTCAATCTTCCTCTCCCACTCCAAGTAAACTTCGGGATTAGTACCTCCGACAAATTCCGGAAGTTCATTTACTTTGAATTCATCCACATGACGCGGTGAATGTGCATCGTATCCTCCTCTTCTTGCTTGAAAACGTGGTTCTTGCATGTTGTGTAGTGCCTCACGTAGTTTCTCCATGAAATCGTCGGAAAAATCCATGATGAGATAGTTTAGTCCAGAAAATCGCCAAGAGAATTTCGACAAGGAAATAACCTTGGTCTCCGATACCACTAATGATATGAATTAACGTATGATATGTACGAAATTCGCCGGAAAATGCAGCGGTTATAATTGTTACCTCACAACACTCGTATTTGTGTAACACTCGTAAGATTCAACCGAAAGTAGGGCAATTCGGTTTACGTAAACAAGATAATATGAAAGTAAATTATCAAACTAGACCTATAGTTTGATAAAGAAATCTCTCCTCAAGACCTATTGAGAATCGATTAAAATTACAACTCGAAAACGCATCGAATTATAATCAAGTTGTGCTGAAAATCATTCAACAATGAATGTACACAAGTGTATTTCGTTTTTGCAAGCTTCAAAAGTTTATTTTCAAGGTTGAGGATGAGGCTAATATATATCCATTACAACTACTAATAAGTTCAAACAAGATCACACAAAATCAAGCTAAAAGACAAGCAATTATTAAACTAAAACATCAAGACTTTTGACAAAGATTGAAAACAACACATGCTTGGCTTCTTCCTTAGCATTTTCGGCCGTGGGGTAGCATGAAGGAAGGAGATAACCATCTTTCTTATGTGATAAGGCTTTGACAAAGACTTGAACATGAAAGCAACATCTTGGTGTCTTCCTCTACATGTGGTTCGGCCGATTTGTTTTTCAATGGGTGGAGGGAAATCAAATCTCTATCCTTGATATGGTGGACTTTGAAAATGGAAACAAAGTTGAAAGTAGTGGGGACAAAAGATCCTTCATGGATGCATGTTACAATCGGCCGAAATCTTCCCCAAATGGCCGATTTTGTATGCATGAACATGCATACGTATGCATGTTTTGATATATCTAAGTTATCCCGGTTCCGATTATTAAGATCGTTCCCATTTCCGCATTTGTTTTCTCACCGAAGTACGTAGGTGCATGTGCATGCAATGTGGTATCGTCACCTACGTAAATTCTTACTTCGTTTGGAGACGTCACAATCGCATCACTTAACATGTTTTTCTCTCATCTCCATTAATCCATGACCGAATCTATTTCATCATCGGCATTGCATTTTCCTTTGTTTTCTTCTCTTTTTGAAATCTACATTAGATAATTCTCGTATTTCAACTGTGCCAAACTTTCAATTTTTTGGTGCTCAGGCCCTTAACTGATACTTTTACCTAGGGAGGTCTCTTCATTTGTATTAGTGAATATGACAGCCTTGGTGACCCCTTCTGCCAATTGCAATTAACTTTTCTCAGATGAGTATTGAGGCTTTTGAATTATGTAAATTCTCGGAAAATTCTAATGAACTTGTAGTAAATGCAATTCTTATAGATGAAAGAAAACTTCTGCTTTGTATGAAGAGGTATGAAAACAACACCTTACATAGTTAGGCAAAACTTATATTTGCTTCTCGAATGAGAAAAGCATAATGTGCCGATCTCTTGTTCAAATAGGCCAGTGTATAGATGATAATCTGTTTCTTTTCTTGTAACTTAGTTGAAATATATGGTGTTCTCTATTTAAGTGACAGGAAAGTGTCGGAGTTCACTTCCTTCTTATTTTTATTTATCTTTTTCCTGAACTTATTAAATTTTGAAAGGTGCATCAAACGGGTTCATGAAGTGTTTTCTCCTGGCAGTAACTAGGTTTTTTATTTGTAATTACACGAGGCAGCGTTGCAATATTCTTTTGAAGCATTTAAAGGTGCGATCAAAGAAACATTCGAGAAATTGGTAGGCCTTTTTTGGGGTTTCAACAACATACATGTTTCTCAAAATATATCCGGATGATTATTTGTGAGATAAGTACAAACCTCAAGGGGTTGTCTGTAAGCTTAAAAGATGCGTGTTTTTTCTTTTGACTATAAGATAGTTTCTGTAGTTTATCCCAAATCTATTTCTATGCAACTGATAGCTGATTTTCTTGGTTCATTTCTATTAGGTCGAGGCAGGTAAAGTTTCTCATGTGAAGGAGCTGACGCACCGTCAAGTACCAGAGGATATTAACACGACTATCAAGAGTGGGGAAGTTTGGGCTCCAACGCACATTATTACCACATTCTCTGATGATAGAGGTATGGATCCTATATTCGTTCTATTTTTTTGATAGATTATTCGTTCTATTGTTGACGTTGTGTAGAATGTGTATTTTGTATAAATGCCTAAACTTGAGTTTTTACCCATTGGAAGGTGAGAAGTCTTCCTATGCTGGAGTTCCGATGTCCTCCATTGTTGAACAGGGATTGGATGGTGATGTCATTTCTTTGTTGGGCTTTAAACGAAGCCTTCCTCATAATTGAACTCGTTTTATTGAGGTGACTTGTGTTATCTTGTACCGTTCCTCCATTGCTAACCCCCGGATATTTATAAACTACCATTTCAATTGGAGATGAGAAGGTGTTTGGTTGTATATTACATGTAGATAACAGGGTACTGAATATCTATATGTGGTTTGTTTCTGCCAAACTCGTTCTATAATATCTTTTTCTTTTTACATTTCAGCTTTATCGATTGCTTGCTCTTACAAATGTGTGTTAAGGAGGTAAGCCTAACTCCACTCAAATATATTGGTGAATGGATATTTTATTAAATAGTATGTGTGTGTGCGCTCCGTGTATTTGCCGCGAACTGATGTGTACATAAAGCCTGACTTATGTAGTGTTATTTTGATAATCTAGGGGATACAATATCTATTCATGACACTGCCCCCAAAAAAAAAAAAAAAGAGCGCAACACAGTATTTCTTAGATCGGTCCACTTAGATAGTATTGATAATCATTACAACATCCATGTAAATTACTATTTTATTAGGCATTGCAGTTGGCAATTGAAAATATGTCGTACAAATACCACCAGAAAAAATAAATTTCATCTGATTGTCCTCAAACTCTTATGTTCGGTGGCGACTTTTTTAGTAGTTCTTTAAATGTTCTTGTTTAGGTTGTTCCAGATTTCATGTAATGTATATAATCATTTTAGATTTTATGTTCTACGACCTAATTCTTTTTTCACATTTTGATTAAGATATTTTGATTCCCTCATTCTCAATATGTTATACTTTGTTGAACTCATATTTCTACTTTTGGCAACTGTACGGTTTGTAACTAAATTTTTTACATTCTCATGTGTGTATCTGCTGTTACAACTTTATTCTCATGTATACTCGTCTATACCACCTACCTGCCTGCTTCGGATGTCCAGCTCCACGTCTACCTTTAATCTTCTCTTTGGTTTTTGAGAAACCCAATGCTGCTGTATGTATTTTTCATTTCAGTTCTTTCTTCTTTCTTGTTTTTTTTTCTCTTGCTTCTGGGTGTGGATTAGCAGGTACCTTTTTATTTCCCTTCATTATATTTCATGACTTTTATGATTACGGCCTCTATTTGTTCAGGCCAATATCAAATTTTTTCAGTTTTTGATGATTACGGCCTCTGTTTGTTCAGGCCATTGTCAAATTCTTTCTTCTTTCTTGTTCTAATATTTCTGCTCTTTGTTTATCTATTTTTTGGCCCTTGCTAAATCAGATATATTTCTTCTTATTCCTGGTTCTGCAACTCGTCTATTATTTGCTTTTCAAATAGGTATTTATACTTATTATTTGTTATTTGTACTTGCTGATTGGATTTGATATTTCGTGTTATGTTATTTTGTCATGTTCTTATTTTGATTGCCCATTTTTTATATTTTTCATTACTGCCTCCATGTGTCTTCTGATTTGGATTCGTAAATTCCACATGCTGTCGTAATTTTTTTTATTTGTTTTCTAATGTTTTCTAATTCGTTGATATAGGGTGATATAGAGCTCATATTCTTTTCTGCCCTTGTTAATTAGATGTTTGGCTGTGAAACCTAAAAAAGATTCTCTTGTGACAACGATTTTCTTTGCGTACATTCTTTGTCCTTTGGTAAGTCTTTGCAGTTTCGCCACGATTTTACCTCGTGATATTCTGTCCTCGACTTATTTTTATTTTTTTTCAGGTTTTTCAGTTGCCAATGTGCGCTTATCTGATCTCCTTATGTAATTTTGATGTTTTTTTGACCTAATATTTTTGAAATTTATCTTTGCCTTAATGTTCTTGTTTTTCAATTGTGATTTCTTTTTTAAAATATTACAAGATTGAAATTTTAAGCTTTAGTGAGATGGAAACATTTGGATCAGATTGTTTTTGCGTTACACGATTGAGATTTGCAGGTGTCGCACTTCAGAGCAGCTTCGCTCCTAAAAAAATCAGAAATCTACCAGCCATTTTCACACGAACTCACAGGTTAATATGTGCCTCCTTGTTCCCAAGGTTTTTAGTTATGTTGTGCTTCAGAATATTTTTTGAAGACACTACATGTAGGAATGTCATGCGCAACTCTGATTCTGAAGAGGACATCTTCCTAACTAAATCTCTTGAGAGGTACATTATATTGCGCCAATAGATTACCCTTCTATCAACAACGTTCTAAGTCAAATTTCATCTGAGAAATAAATTCTTGATCTATGTATAAAGAGATGTTGTTGTCGTTTCTTTTACTATTTGAATCAGTTATTAACTACCTATTATGAACAAAGAAAGATAGAGTCTGAAAAGAACCGTTCCCAAAGTTCAGGTGCAAGGTACAACCGACATCTCTGAAGGCCGACTGAAAACCAAATAATCAGGTCACATGCATGGTATTTCTCGTATTCTTCTCACCATCAAATTCGAATACAAATTTGTTGCCATCATTTTTTACCTAACATGATTTGAACATTATTTACTCCGAATTTTAAATCCTACTCAGGCAACGTCTGCCCGTAACACAAACCTTGGAGAGAAACTTTTGCTAGCTATGAAAAGGACGAGTCCAGAAAAATGGGGATGACAGCACGTAATGGAGAAATTTCCTCAATTGTACAAGGTAATGCAATGGAACTACATTTCACATAACATGATCGAATTGAACACGTTCTCATATAGATCATTTTTGTTTCAAAAGGTTCAGATGCCGAAGAACAGGTCAACATATCATCATATGCATACTCTAATCAAATATTCAGGACTGACGCAGTAGTATCAGATTTTGATCGTTTTGTATATAGCAGCGAACATAAAAAAATAGCTCGGGGGTTTCAACAGAGAAAAAAACTAAAGGGTTAAAGAAAAAAATATCTCTTTCATATATAGCTTGTTGCCACATTAGTTCTACTAACTGGAGTAGTAAACTAACATATATTTGCCACTCATGTAATGTTCAAGGCTGAATATGCACGGTATTTCTCACTAATTGAACTGTCATATTTTAATAAATGGAAATCGACGTTGTTCAGATTCGTTCCATTCGAGAAAGGAAAAAAAGGTGCAAAGCATTCTATTTGATAACAGAGAGCATGCAGCAAAAAACAAAAAGGCTTTATGATCATAATCAAGATTTCCACTCAATGCCAATCGACAAATTTCGATTATTCCGATACACCGCATTGTTTTTAGCAGATTATGCGCCTTTGGCTACGGCCATATAAGAAAGAAAATAGATCAACTCTTATACAATTCTCTAATGCAGTATATCGGGAAATAATAGAGGCATACGACCAGGCCTCGTGTCCATCCTCTTTGAACTTCTTCCACATGGATTTTATTGAGTTTACGTGTTGCAATTTCATAAATTGTTGCAAGTTGTATCTTCATATTTGTGGGGTGCCTTCCTCTTGGATTTTCGTTCTGTTGACCTCTCTTGCAAGATAGTATGCACTAATGTCGATTTTCCTGTTGATGTATTCATCGTCGTCATCATCCTTTTTGCACATTCAGCGACTATGATATTATGATGTTGTTAGACAACTTTTTGGATTTTGCTAATCTCTTCAAATGTCATTATTCAATATGCATTCGAATATGGGGTCCAAGTCCTGCTTACATTATAACTAATCACATGGATTTCAGAGGGTTCACATGCCCAAAAAGGAGCGAGCAAATCATCGCAAGGGCGCATACTTGAATCTTAAAGGCCTTACTGATACAACTGTACCAACTTTGAGCCATCCTATTCTATCGTACGAGCTAACAGCCTATGTATATAACCAACCTATTTTGGCAGTTGATGGCCCGTGTAAGTAAACAACTTGTTCTCGAACTACAAAATACTGCATCTTTAATACAAAATATTGCCTCTGTATTCTGTAATACTATCCTATATAGGTGAACCTCCTAATGTAAACTTGGTTTGGTTTTACTAGCAAAGAAAAGTTTCGACCTTTCCTAATGTAAACTTGATTTGCTTTTACCAACAAAGAAAAGTTTTGACCTTTCCTGGGCACCACCGTGCATAGCACGGTGGGCCAACCTAGTATAATATATAATATACGCATATATACAGGTTTATGATATTATGCCCTAAAAATGGATTTCATGAATATGACTCATCTTGTCGGGTTTCTTAGTGCTACGATTTCCAGAATTAGTTCAAACTCGGTCATTACTTGAAGCTTTGAGCTCTTTTGCAGAAGTTGTCATTGTTGGGTACTTAGAACTTTGAGCTATTTCACAGAAGTTGTAGCTTTGAACTTTAAAAACACCCACTTTTGATGATCTGATGTATTCCAATGGAAGTAACAAAAAATTACGAGAAAAGATGTCATTGCGCATCTACCGAAGCCATAAGAATGAAGAAAATTCAATTGTGTCAGTTACAGGATGGGGGCAAATTTTGGTGGTGGGGGGGGGGGGGGGGGGGGGGGGGCAAACTTATCACAGGTTGGGAAAATATAATACCACAAATGTGTTGGTAAATGCATCCTATAGCATGTTCCTAAAACGAACTTCATGTTAGAAGTATGACATTGAATGCCACTCAGATGATGTTAGAGTGAGGGCATTGTACTTATTATTACGTAAAATATTATCAGAAGGCAATATATATATATATATATATATATATATATATAATTAAACTAGTTCGTGTATTTGAGAGCAAAACATTCCACTCCTTATTGGATAAGAAGATCGGCACTGGAAATGTTTATGGCTCAAATACTTAATCATTTGCAAGTCGATAAAACTTGACTGGGCGTTAAGTTTATGTAAGAACTTGTATGACGTGTTCTTTAACTTGGAGAGTGCATGTGGATCACTAATGGTTAGTGGGAGCACACATTATAGATATGCTAATGAGATTAGTATACTCGAACCGACCCACTCTCGATTTGTCACACGGATTTCACTCCGGGACAGTCAATGACGGAATCGAAAGGTTGTGATAGGTATTCGTGAACCTTCGACTTGAGGATTTAGTAGGGATGTGCTTGTGACATTAAGATTTTCATTAGAGTAGGGGTCAACTTCGACGTGCATCTTGACGGGCAAGTAGCAGGTTCTACTAAATGTCAAGATAGGATTCTTTCTCCTGTAAGTGAACGAGTATATGTCCTATGCGGTTATTGGCAGATGAGATCATAAGTCTTTGGCCAAAGCATTGAGGCTAGTTGTATTGGATACACGAGAGCTCAGTGATCTGGGTTTGCATTAACTCATGCATAATGTCAAGTACAGATAGGGTTTGACTGACCGTGACCCTATAACTTGATCGGGATATTTGAAAGAAGGGTTTATACGTATACTGGTATTCACGACAGAAAGGTTTTGGAATGATCCCCATCATTCGTTCTCAGTTAGGTTACAGTGTTGGCTGACAGACTGGCTAGGTGATGCTATTACTCTTTGGTTCCTCCCATTGCTAACTGAGACGGACCTACATAGTCGCGCATTAGGATAGACGTCGGAATATATCAAGCTAATTCTCTCTTTATAAATATTAGATATTGTATATATAATTTATTGGACATTGGATGTCTAATTATTTTTGGGACATTGGATGTATACATTAATTTATTGGATAAATTAATTTACGGCCTAACGAATTAAATAAATTACTGGGTAATTAATTTAATTGACTTATATAATTATTTTTTGGAAAAATTAATTATATTATTTTATTTGATATAATTAATTAATTGAATTAATTGATTAATATAAATACATCGATACGGAATGGAGTTTATCTGATTGGACTCACCAAAGTCCGAAATGAACCGAACTCGTCCGATACTTCTAGATGGCCGCCCCCCTCTTGTATTTTAATTCTTGGTCTTTGATTCCACCATATATGGTAGAAGACTAAAGATAAAATAACTAAAATCATTTCATGTGCTGATTATAATAATGAGGGAAGACTTGGAAAAGTTGAATGAAGAAATAAAAGACTTCTCCTCCCCTCACTTTGGTCACTTCAGCCGTGAGTTAACAAAGAGAGAGAGAGAGAGAGAGAGTCCGCATGGGCAGCTCAACTGGGTAGCATATTGCTACAAGGCCGCAGGTTCGAGTCCTGGCAGCCGCAGTGTGGGAGTTTTATCCCTCCAATGTGGGGGGTAGCTCCTTGTGGGCACCAGACACTGTTCCTCCCACCTAGTGGGCCGTTGAGTCACCATGATTTAATTCCTCCATCAATCCCTGTCGGTCCGGGGGGTGGGGGCCCTGTGGGCGAGGGATTTTACCTTTTGCCACAACAAAGAGAGAGAGAGAACTTTGTTTTGTTCTTGATTTTTCCTTTCTTCTTTTCTTAGAGAAAATAGAGAGATAATTATATTTATACACTTAGAGTGTGATAAATAAAATTTATATAGCTTCACAACCTTATTCTAGCCGTATCCTTGGAGGATAATAAGGCGGGTGTTACTCGATCGACTTCCGGCGCATGGCAAGTAGAGTCACAGTGCTTTCCGTGCTCGGGATATCAAAAGTTTTGACGAATCAGATTCGTGGCGGAGATCTCTAATCTCAACATTTAATCAAAGGACTTCAAGGGTATGATTTCGAATCCTACACTTGTTTAGTTTTATATCCGTATATGCGTTGCTTGAATCGATCCTCTTTAGGGATTCATGTTAAATTTCTTATTTTCGCTTCCGCTGCGCCCTTTCGTTTTGTATGCAAATCCCAACAGTGGTATCAGAGTGAGGTCTTGCGATCATATATACAATATTTAGCATTTGGAATGCTTGATTGGGTGTTCTTATGATTTGGAATCATAATCGTTTTAATCGTTGATTTTCAATTGTTCATCTAAAATTAATTTTTCATAATTTTATGTTACAATATAAATCTATTTTTCTTTTGAAAAACTGATTTAAATGTGTAATATAAAGATTAGAAAAATATTATTTTTGGATTCGGGACGAAAAGACGAGCTGAAAAATAGTTTGACTGCAGCCTCGTACGCCAGATCGCTGATCGCTTGTGCAAAGAAGTCGTCATTGGGCCAATGGCAATACGGGCCGCGGGCTTGGCCCGGGCCTTGTGTTTTCTGACTCTGTTTTTATATTTCATCCGGTAAATTAATTTCCCACAAATTAAATTGGATTTAATTTGACTAAAGATAATTATGGTAATTTTATTTTTAAGGAAATTAATTTAATGAAATATTTATTTGTCCGGAACAAATTAAAATTAACGATTATGTGAATTAATTGGATTAATTCTAAAAGTTGGATTAATTTTTGTTGATTAGATCAATATTTAGATTAATCATTATTGCCATTTATTTTAATGTAATGGCTGCATTATTTTTGAATGGTGATGTTGTTCATGGACTTAGTATTTTGAAGCTTTCTTCGATGGGGTTGTAATGGACGTTTTGAGCTATTTTTTTTAGTAAATTTGTATAGGATGCAAATTTTATTAATGTAATAAATTAGCTATGACGAAAATCTGAGGACAAGCCGCCATGAAGACGAAGATTCCACGCTTGTAATTCGATTACTTGTATTTGTCTTTTTATCGGGTCGGTGATGACTCGGTACTTAAGAACGGTCCATGAACTACATATTGGTAGCATCTAGGTTGTGTATGTTTTATTCATATGGTATGAATGCTACAAATGCGCTTAAATGAATTAATGTGCAAAGTGTAACATTAATCGCGAAAATTCTCCTACGTTAAAATATTAAGTTTAAAAGGTTTCAAGATTTTCCTTCCCTCCATCGAGCTCTTGGAAAATTGAAATCCAAACCGGATGTGCTATGCTTCCGAGTTATCGGGGTAGTCGTTCGGGGAGGGTCGATAAATTTCGAGAGTGAATTGAATGCCTTTGGTTGGAGCAAAATTTATCCCTAGAAACCTGTTAGGTTGACGGATAAGATACAATTGCGAAACTGATAAGCGTCGATGGTGTAAACTTAACTTGTTCATGAACTATAGAAACCGTATAGGTTGAGGGGAGTGAACAAGGGAAAAAAGAAGACCGAATCATCTATTAGATGGTTGGTGTTGGACACCACTTTATGAAGATTAATAGACTAGAAACATGTTCGGTTGCCCTATATTAAAATTTATAAAGAACTCAATCACCACTATGAAGTAAGGCGAACAAATACTTCCGGATCTCACAAGGGTGTATTCCGATAAAAGTAGTGGGAGCTGTGTTAAAAAAATAGAAAAGACCTTAATTCTAAACTCAGATCATAATTGAACGAGTCACTAATCAATCTGTCGTACTTAATGCAGACAAACAAAATATCAACTCTCAAAATGACAATGAACCCGCTTACCATTCTCCTCGAAAAGGACACCTTAAATGGTCCTAACTTTGTGGATTGGCTCCGCAACCTGATGATAGTCCTCAGTATGGAGGCGCTGAGATACATCTTGGAGGCGGACATTCCGACGGCTCCGGTGCGGACCAGAGCCAGTCAGGAAGATGTTGAAAACCACGAATAGTGGGTTAAGGATGACATTAGATTCCGTGGCTATATGATGGCCTCTATGTCTAATGAGCTTCAGAGAGCTCATGAGAAAATAACTTATGCTATCTCACTTAACTAGCTTTATGGTGAGCACAATTGAACTGCTAGATATGAGATATCCAAGCAACTGTTCGGTGCCAGGATGAAGGAAGGTGAGAAGGTTGGGGACCACGTCCTCAAAATGACCTCTATGATCGAGAGATTGGAGGCTCTTGATTTTAGGATGGATGCTTCTCTCCAGACAGACCTTATCCTACAGTCTCTTCCTGATTCCTTCTCACAGTTTGTTATTGTAATACCCGTACTTTTTGTAAATCTTCTACTCTTGTACTTTGTAATTTTTACGCTCGTATAAGTGTTTGGTAAGCTTATATGGATCTTGGAACTCTTGTCAATTGGATTTACGCCTTTTCTTGTTCGGATCGTCGCTGTTTTCGGATCCTTGATGCGATTATACTACCTTCGTGTAACGGGTAGCGCACGCTACGCACACCTTGTAGCGCACGCTAATTTAGTGAGGGTAGCGCACGCTATGCATTATCATTAGCGCACGCTACTAATGTATTGGAGGCGGACAGTCCAGTAGCTACTAGACTGGAAAAGGGAATTCCTAGCGTACGCTAGGTGTGACTGGTAGCGTACGCTAGATTTTGGTGGTAGCGCACGCTACGTTACTAGAGTAACGTGCGCTAAAGAGAGTAGAGCTGGGGACAGTAGGTTCTGGACTGGGCACTGACTACCCGGTAGCGCACGCTAATAGAAATAATTAGCGCACGCTAATTGAAGTCACTAGCGCACGCTATGAGCAGGTGTTAGCGTACGCTAACGGAACTGGCAGAGGCTACTGGATTGCCTGATGAGTCCGATAGCGCACGCTATTTTTCATGACTAGCGCACGCTAGTCCCTATTTAGTATAAATAGGACATTTCCGTTCCCAAATCGTCATTTCTTCCTACCTTCACCTCCTTTGGCGATTCTAGGCGATTCCGGGCGATTTGTGAGGAGTTCTTCGAGCTGCAATTATCTAGCAACATCTTTGAGTTTCTAGTTCGGATTTATCAACGTTTAATCCTCTCCACCGCTCCAAATCAAGGTAAAATTCTCACAACCCTAGATTTTCGGGATTTGGGGATTTTCCATCCGATTTCTTAGATCCAGCTTGTTGTTATGTTAGAATATATCGATTACGAGTTATCTACCTTGGATACATGTTTTCCTATGGATTTAATGGTGTATTTCGGGAGTTCTTGAGTGTTTGGGATATTTGACTTGCGATTCACTATCCAAGAGAATTATTCCCGGAACACATGTATCGGGGTAGTAAATTCGGGTGATTCCAACTCATTTTCATACCGATGGGGTTTTGATAATTGAATTACGAACTTGTCTAGGTTCGGAGTTGTTGAATCCTTCGATCTTGGTACCTTGTCGTTTGTACCCTCTCCTCTCGTTTCCAGGCAAGTGATTCTTGTGAAAGTTATGTTCTTAAATGTGAAAAGTAATGCATGTGGTTGTGAGAGTTGCTTTCGTTCACTCCGAGAGGACCCGACGGGGTCGAGGAGGGTTCCACTTATGTCGGTTCCGTGAACATTTGGGTTAGCCACTCCGAGATGATCCGACGGGGTCGAGGAGGGATTCGCGCATTGTCGAGTCCACGGTTAATCAAGAGATATCATCATTTCCAAATATGTTTGGATAATTGTATTTTCCGGAAAATCATTATCATGGCTTTGAATTGGTGCATATGCTTTTATGTATAAGACTTGACATTTCACTTGTAATACTTGCCCTAACCCCTCTCGTTTGGGGAAAATTACTTTTGTGTTTTTCAGGTCCTAAGGAACCTTACGAGCGAGCGCCGGGTCGATACGATGAGGATGGCGAGGCGTGATACTGTGGCTAGTTGTGTTCTACTTTGTTTGGTCGTTGTTCTCTTCGGTCCATTCTATCCTTGTAATAATAAGTGGTACTCGAGTACTTTAGGAAAGTCCTTTTCCATTGTCGTACAACTTCTTGTATTTCTTCATGGTATTGTTTGTCCGTGGTTGAACTTCCTTGGTTGTATCGAGTTTATTGATTCCCAAGTGGATTTTATTAAATTTAATACGTTGTGAGTGAGATAAGCCTAGTAAATCCCAGGTCGGGATTTACGGCGCTGTGATATTCTCCGAATATCTCGGGGGGTGTTACAGAATTTGGTATCAGAGCTTAGGTTTATGGATACCTAGGCTGTCGGATTGCTGGGTCTAAATGTACTATTCCGAGGACACAGTATCATCGCGCTGCCGTCATCTCGTACGACCGGTACTCGTAAGTTCCCTATCTTATTTACCCTCTTCATTCACTCACTATCATTCGATTATGGAACATGAGAAGTCCATATTCTAGATGGCATTGCTTCGAGCTATTCTTATGATTTTACTTACATCTTTTCTTTAGAATGTCAACTGGTAGAGGACGTGGACGCGGCCGTGGTCGTGGCCGAGGGCGTGGCGCAGCCGGTAGAGCGGCCATGTCCCTCAGCTCGGTAGAAGGCTCAGCTACGCCTAGCTTGTCGGACTCTATTCAACCTAGCACCGGTAGTCATCAGGAACCGTCAGCCAGTCTGGGAACTTCTACAGGGAGCCAACCGGATGTGGGTGTTGCCACCATACTGCAGCAAGTGGCAAACCAAATGGCTCTTTTAACCCAGGCGGTATAGCTTAACCAACCACCTCCTGTTACTGACACTGGGGCTGAGAAGTGGTTACAAGATGTTATTCGTATGCGCCCTCCCCAATTTATTGGTGCAAATGATCCGATCGGCTGGGAGGATTGTATTAATGAGATGAATAAAGTTTTCTTGGCCGTGAATTGTCCGGAGGCACGTAAGGTGCCAGTTGCCCAGTACTTCCTATAAAGGGATGCGGCTAGCTGGTGGCAAGCTGTTGCACCTCAGGATCGTGAGGTTTCATGGGACGAGTTCAAGGAATTGATGGAGGCCGAGTTCTGCCCGTGGCCTGTTCAGGAGGCCAGGATTCGAGCCTTTTATGAAGCTAAACCCCAGGATGTCCCTGTATCTCAGGCAATCATTGAATACAACCGTCAACTCAACCATGTGAAAAATCAAGTGAGGGAAGAGAGAGATAGAATTCGTCACTTTGACATGCGAATGAAGCCAAAAGTTCGGCACTATATGTCAGACCTCGCTTGCGCCACATTGAAGGAGTATCAAGATAGGGCGCTAGCATATGATATGTCCTTCACTACTACCGAAACGACAAGTGAGAGTAAGAAGCAGAAGACCACTGGAAAGTTTTCTAGCGGTAGAGGTGGCAACCCGCGGGGATCGCAGACGGCAAGCTATACAACCAAAGGGTCTTCCCGTGCATCGGGAGGTAAACGGAATTTCGTAGCCGGGTGCTAATGCGTCCAACCGGGTTGTGACATGTTTTAATTGTGACGCAGGCCATATTAATCGTGATTGTGGTCTACCCCCATTGAGGTGTTTTAATTGCGGCCGGGAAGGCCACAGAGCCATGTACAGACGGAAGAAGAAACCCCACTTGGAACTCAGGCAACAGCCCCTACGCCTGGAGAACCGAGTGTTAATCAGAAGTCATCTATGGGTCAACCATCCCAGAGTTACGGTCGAGGCAGAGGCCGGGGTCAGTCTGTTAGAGGGGGAGCTTCCAGTGCGGGTTCGGTGCAACCTCGTGTCTATGAGATGAGGAAAGCTGGAGATCCAGAGGCTACCGTGGCGACAGGTATCATTTCTCTTTTGTCTCATCCAGTTAGAGTGCTTTTTGATTCTGGTGCTTCTCATTCGTTCATCTCTTTGGATTGTGTGCGTCGATTGAATATTGAGGGTTTGTCTCCTTGTGAGTCCTTTGTGGTTAAGTTGCCCAGTGGTGATAGAATCGTGGGAGATAAGGAAGTTAGAGATTGTCCGGTGTTAATCGCTGAGAGAGTGTGGTTTTCGAATTTGATAGTCGTAGACATTGTTGATGAAGATCTAATCCTCGGTGACGATTGGCTCGATAGACACGGTGCGGTAATGAATTATCGCACGAAGATCATATCAATGTTAGCCAAAGACGGTACCGAACACCATTTTGCGGGGTACAAGAGGGAATGTCAGAAATTTTTGATTAGTGCCTTGAAGGTGACAAAACTTATTAGAAAGGGCTGTGTTGGGTATTGGTGTTATGCTATGAAAGTCGAAGATGGGAAAGTTGAACTTCCCTCGATTCCTATTGTAAGTGATTTTCCGGATGTTTTTCCGCATTTAATTAATGGGACTACCACCGGACGGGAAGTTGAATTTACAATTGATTTGGAGTCGAGCAACCCCGATTTCTAAGGCACCGTATCGTATGGCACCTTCGAAATGCAAGAGTTGAAGAAACAATCGGGAGAATTGTTGGATAAAGGGTATATTAGACCCGTGCCTCGCCATGGGGTGCACGGTCTTGTTCGTAAGGAAGAAAGATGGTTCACTACGTTTGTGTATTGATTATCGAGAACCGAACAAAGTGACCATTAAGAATAAATACCCTTTGACGCGTATCGATGATTTGTTTGATCAATTGCAGGAGCAATGGTGTTCTCGAAAATTGATTTGAGGTCCGGTTACTATCAACTTCGCATTAAGGAATCCGACGTTCCTAAAGCGCTTTCATTTGAGGTATGGACACTATGAGTTTGTGGTTATGCCTTTTGGGTTAACCAACGCACCGCGATATTTATGCAATTGATGAATAAAATATTTATTGAGCATCTTGATAATTGTGTAGTCGTTTTTATCGACGATATTTTGGTTTACTCTCGAGATGAAGAGGAACACGCTCGGCATTTGCGATTGGTGCTGGAGATTTTGAGAACTCAGCACCTCTATGCAAGGTTTTCTAAGTGTGAATTCTGGCTGAAGGAAGTCATGTTTCTCGGACATGTGATTTCAGCGGAAGGGGTTCGTAGATCCCGTAAAATTGAGGCAGTTAGATTGGGCTCCACCCAGGAACGTGAAGGAGGTTCGTAGCTTTTTGGGTCTGGCCGGATACTACCGGAGGTTCGTCGAGGGGTTCTCCAAACTTGCTCGACCACTTACTCAATTACTCCAGAAGTCCGAAAAGTTTGAATGGAATGAAGAGAGACAACGGAGTTTCGAAGAGCTGAAAAGGCGCCTGACTACCGCGCGGTTTTAGCCCTACCTCGTGAGTCGGTGGGTATTCGGTTTATTGTGACGCATCGGGACAAGGACTTGGGTGTGTACTCTTGCGGCATGATAAGACGATTGCCTATGCTTCACGGCAACTTAAACCGTATGAGCCGAATTATCCTACCCATGATTTGGAATTAGCCTTGTAGTGTTTGCACCGAAAATCAAGGCCACTATTTGTACGGTTCTTCATGTCGAATTTATACCGATAACAAGAGCCTAAAGTATATTTTTAGCGAAAGAGCTGAATATGAGACAACGACGTTGGTTAGAGCCGATAAAGGATTATGATCTGAAATCCTTTACCATCCAGAAAGGCTAACGTTGTAGCCGATGCGTTGAGCCTAAATCGATATCTCTTCATATGCTTGAGGCCCTTACGCCTCAAGTTAAGATCGACGGAGTTAATTGAGCAGGAGTCAAGTACGGATCCAACGGGTTCAGTGGTCGATGTGTACTCTTGAGGCTACTCCATCCTTGATCGACGACGTCGGGGAAAAACAGGAGAATGACCCAATGCTTGTCCAACTGAAGGCGGACGTGGAGAAAGGGAAAGCCCCTGGTTTTATGATCCACGAGGATGGCATTTTGAAATTTCAAGGTAGGATTTGTGTTCCGAATGACTCAGAGCTGAGACAGAGAATACTCCGAGAAGCCCATGCTACACCTTACTCGATCCATCCCGGGACGAGTAAAATGTACAAGGATCTTAAAACGAGTTTTTGGTGGAATAATATGAAGAGAGATGTCACCGAGTTTGTGTCAAGGTGTCTGACATGTCAACAAGTCAAAATTGAGCATCAACGGCCGGCCGGGCTGTTGAAACCTCTCCCTATTCCCGAATGGAAATGGGAGGATATTACCATGGATTTCATCACCGGGATGCCGAGGACTAAGTCGGGGATGAATATGATTTGGGTTGTTGTTGAACGGTTAACTAAGTCGGCACATTTTCTTGGCATTAAGGATACGTGGGGACCGGAGCGATTGTCCCGGATATTTATATCGGAGATTGTGAGATTACACGGTACGCCAAAGTCTATTGTTTCCGATCGTGATGGCCGTTTCGTGTCGCATTTTTGGAAGGCGGTCCATGAAGCCTTGGGCACCGAATTGAGGTTGAGTACTTCCTTCCACCCTCAGTCGACGGCCGATCGAGCGGACGATCCAGACATTGGAAGATATGCTGAGGGCGTGTGCCCTGGATTGGAGTACCGATTGGGAAATACACCTACCTTTGATCGAGTTCACTTACAATAATAGCTGGCACGCATCGATCAAGATGGCACCTTTTGAGGCATTGTATGGTAGGCGGTGTAGATCCCCACTTTTTTGGGATGAAGCTTCAGATTTGGTCGGGACGGAACCCGATATGTTGATGGAAACCAAAGAAAAGATTTCCATCATCCGAGACCGATCATAACCGCTCGAGTCGACAAAATCATACGCCGATAATCGTCGTCGGCCCTTGGAATTTGATGTGGGTGATCATGTCCTACTCAAAGTATCACCGATTAGAGGAGTCTTCGTGTTCTAAATAGGGGCAAACTTAGTCCGAGATATATTGGACCTTTTGAGATTCTCGGCATGCATTGGGAACTCGACTATCGATTGGCTTTACCTCCAGCACTTAGCCATGTTCACAGTGTGTTCCATGTTTCCCAACTGAGGAGGTACGTCCCTGACCCGAGTCATATCATTGATTACGGGGACATCGAGATCGCAGAGGATGTCACATTTGAAGAGAAGCCAGTGAAAGTACTAGAACATCGAGTAAAACAACTCCGGCACAAAACCATACCGTTGGTTAAAGTTCAGTGGTCACGACACGGAGTTGAGGAAGCGACGTGGGAAACCGAAGAGAGCATGCGCACTAGATACCCAGAGTTATTCATTTCTTAAGTTTCGGGACGAAACTTCATTTTAGAGGGGAAGGATGTAATACCCGTACTTTTTGTAAATCTTCTACTCTTGTACTTTGTAATTTTTACGCTTGTATAAGTGTTTGGTAAGCTTATATGGATCTTGGAACTCTTGTCAATTGGATTTACCCCTTTTCTTGTTCGGATCGTCGCTGTTTTCGGATCCTTGATGCGATTATACTACCTTCGTGTAACGGGTAGCGCACGCTACGCACACCTTGTAGCGCACGCTAATTTAGTGAGGGTAGCGCACGCTATGCATTATCATTAGCGCACGCTACTAATGTATTGGAGGCGGACAGTCCAGTAGCTACTGGACTGGAAAAGGGAATTCCTAGCGTACGCTAGGTGTGACTGGTAGCGTACGCTAGATTTTGGTGGTAGCGCACGCTACATTACTAGAGTAACGTGCGCTAAAGAGAGTAGAGCTGGGGACAGTAGGTTCTGGACTGGGCACTGACTACCCGGTAGCGCACGCTAATAGAAATAATTAGCGCACGCTAATTGAAGTCACTAGCGCACGCTATGAGCAGGTGTTAGCGTATGCTAACGGAACTGCAAGAGGCTACTGGATTGCCTGATGAGTCCGATAGCGCACGCTATTTTTCATGACTAGCGCACGCTAGTCCCTATTTAGTATAAATATGACATTTCCGTTCCGAAATCGTCATTTCTTCCTACCTTCACCTCCTTGGGCGATTCTAGGCGATTCCGGGCGATTTGTGAGGAGTTCTTCGAGCTGCAATTATCTAGCAACATCTTTGAGTTTCTAGTTTGGATTTATCAACGTTTAATTCTCTCCACCGCTCCAAATCAAGGTAAAATTCTCACAACCCTAGATTTTCGGGATTTGGGGATTTTCCATCCGATTTCTTCGATCCAGCTTGTTGTTATGTTAGAATATATCGATTACGAGTTATCTACCTTGGATACATGTTTTCCTATGGATTTAATGGTGTATTTCGGGAGTTCTTGAGTGTTTGGGATATTTGACTTCGATTCACTATCCAAGAGAATTATTCCCGGAACACATGTATCGGGGTAGTAAATTCGGGTGATTCCAACTTATTTTCATACCGATGGGGTTTTGATAATTGAATTACGAACTTGTCTAGGTTCGGAGTTGTTGAATCCTTCGATCTTGGTACCTTGTCGTTTGTACCCTCTCCTCTCGTTTCCAGGCAAGTGATTCTTGTGAAAGTTATGTTCTTAAATGTGAAAATTAATGCATGTGGTTGTGAGAGTTGCTTTCGTTCACTCCGAGAGGACCCGACGGGGTCGAGGAGGGTTCCGCTTATGTCGGTTCCGTGAACATTTGGGTTAGCCACTCCGAGATGATCCGACGGGGTCGAGGAGGGATTCGCGCATTGTCGAGTCCACGGTTAATCAAGAGATATCATCATTTCCAAATATGTTTGGATAATTGTATTTTCCGGAAAATCATTATCATGGCTTTGAATTGGTGCATATGCTTTTATGTATAAGACTTGACATTTCACTTGTAATACTTGCCCTAACCCCTCTCGTTTGGGGAAAATTACTTTTGTGTTTTTCAGGTCCTAAGGAACCTTACGAGCGAGCGCCGGGTCGATACGATGAGGATGGCGAGGCGTGATACTGTGGCTAGTTGTGTTCTACTTTGTTTGGTCGTTGTTCTCTTCGGTCCATTCTATCCTTGTAATAATAAGTGGTACTCGAGTACTTTAGGAAAGTCCTTTTCCATTGTCGTACAACTTCTTGTATTTCTTCATGGTATTGTTTGTCCGTGGTTGAACTTCCTTGGTTGTATCGAGTTTATTGATTCCCAAGTGGATTTTATTAAATTTAATACGTTGTGAGTGAGATAAGCCTAGTAAATCCCAGGTCGGGATTTACGGCGCTGTGATATTCTCCGAATATCTCGGGGGGTGTTACAGTTTTGAACTTCAACTGCAATGAGATTGCTCACAATTTAGCAGGGTTGATGAACAAACTTGTAACCGCTCAGTTTCAGATGAAGACTCTGCGGATGAAGGAGTCTGCTCTTCTGATTTCTTCTAGATCTTGGAGGCCCAAGAATAAGAAGAAAAAGTTGGGTCCACGAAGCAAGGATATTAAGGGTAAGGGCCATTGGTTCCTAAGAGCAAGAAGGTGAAGTCGGACCAATGTCTCAAATGCGGTGAGCTGGGCCACTGGGCAAGAGACAGTCCGATCATTCATGGCGCTTCAGGTATGGAACTTTTAATTTTGGAAACAAATTGTTCTGCTACTGTATTTCTACTTCTCGGATACTGTATTCAGGTGCTAGTTCTCACATTTGTACCATGAATCAAGATCTGGAACAAAGTGGGAAACTTGGAGTTGGGAAGTGATGATTACTGTCGGAAGCGGACATAGTGTCGAAGCAACTAATATAGGATCACTTCTTTTGGGTTTGGAATCCGGCTTTGTTTTAACATTAGATGAAGTAATTGTATTGCCCAAGGGGCATAAGAACATTGTATCTATTCCGGTCTTAGATTGGAAAGGCTTTTGATTTTTCATTGGTGATGATTCTTGCAAAATTTATTTTCGAAATAAATTAGTAGGCACTGCCACATTGTTGAATGGACTGTATCATCTAAACATAAGTAACAAAGTCATTGTGAACACTATGACTAAGAAGCGTGGTAGGGATGAAATTAATCAAATTTTGAAATGGCATCTTAGAGTTGGTCATGTTGGTCAGACCAAGGTTTATGAAATGAAAAAAGGATGGACTTATTGGTCCATTGGGATCGGATCCCTTTCTAAATTGTGAATCTTGCCTTAAAGGCAAAATGACTAAGTCCCCCTTCATAGGAACTTTTGAAAGAGCCGCTGATAAACTTGGATTAGTCCATACCGACTTGTGTGGTGCTTTGGAAGCAGCACATGACAGATATCAGTATTTCATTACGTTCACGGATGATCGTACTAGGTATGGTTATGTATCCTTAATGAAACAAAAATCTGAGGCCTTTGATAAATTCCAGGAATTTAAGGCCCTAGTCGAAAAACAAACTTGCAATCATATCAAAGCACTTCGGTCAGACCGAGGTAGCAAGCATATGAGTTCAGAGTTTGACGAGTTCCTTAAGGAGAATGGAATAGTGTCACAACTCACACCTCCAGGAACTCTTAAATGGTGTGTTGGAAAGAAGGAACCGAACCTTGTTGGACATGGTTCGTTCCATGCTTAGCTACACCGACTTACCGATTTACCCGTGGAGTTATGCGCTCCTTACTGCTGCTTATAAATTGAACAAATGTCCTTCGAAATCCATTCCTAAGACTCTACATGAGATGTGGGAGGGTAGGAAACCAAGTCTTAATCATATTAGGATATGGGTATGTCCCGCCTATGTCAAGAAGACTAAGGTGGAGAAACTGGAAGTTAGGTCGGTAAAGGGACATTTCATTGGATTCCCATCTTGGACGATGGATTATCTATACATGC